>PVHT021183654.1:272636-312601 GCA_004024745.2 Catagonus wagneri | reverse complement strand
TTTTTTTTTTTTGCCTTTTTGTCATTTTAGGGCAGCACCCACAGCATGTGGAGGTTCCCAGGCTAGGGGTCTAATTGGAGCTGTAGCCACTGGCACATCACAGCCACAGCAACACAGGATCCGAGCCGCGTCTGCAACCTACACCACAGCTCACGGCAACGCTGGATCCTTAACCCACCGAGCAAGGCCAGGGATCGAACCCACAACCTCATGGTTCCTAGTCAGATTCGTTAACCACTGAGCCATAACAGGTACTCCAGGGCTGTTTGAAGATATGGCTGTTACTGGGACACAGAGAGTAAATATCTGAGCCACGATAAACTTCAAGTATCGGAAAGTAAAGAAATACCAAGGGAAGAACAACAAAAAGAAAAGCCTACAGGATGTTTCATTTGACATAATTCCATGAGACAATGGAAGAAGCTCCCAACAGCCAAGAAGAATAAACTATGCACCAAAATACTGTATGGCTACATTATAACCACAAGTATAAAATAACTATTCAGGTGTCCACCACAGTAAAAGTAACCATTGCACACACTTTTTATAAATTGGGTTGAATAGAAACGTCCTATGCAGAATTCCATATAATTAATACAGACACTCAGCCATCCACCAAGGAGGTGGAGCTAAAGCCTCTCTCCATAACTGCTGGTTCCCGAAGTGATTTTCTTCTAAGTACAACACATAATACGGACATGGGAAAAATAACTTCGCATAAAAACATGACCTCAGCCACGTGGCCAAATTTAATATGAACAATGCTAAGTTGCCTTGAGAGTCTGAGCCTTTGACCGAAAATGTTGAGAGTTCACCTCACCTCTCTGATCTGCTTCCACAAAACCCATTAACCCCGTGTAATCACAAGAAACACACCAAGAAAATACTAATGTGGGACAGTCTACAACATACATGACAGTCCTCCTCAACTGTATCAGGGTCACAGAAACAACAAGAGTCCGAGAAAGGGTCAAAGCCCAGAAAAGCCTAAACACACATGATGACATTTCATGTGCCCTGGATGGGAGGTGGAACAGAAAAAGCTGTAACGGGGGAACAAGAATAAAACCAGAATAAAGTAACTCAACTTCAGTTAATTACAAGGTATCAGTATCTTCATTAATTGTGACAATTCTGTAGAGCTAAAAGGAAAAATTAAAGGTCAAATGAGAAAAATCTATTTATCAAATGTGAAATGTAGAGGAAATGTGTGGTTTTGTAATAAAAACACACTAAAAATGACCCCAAAATAAGGAAAATACAAAGACACCAGTTAACCACCCAGGGACCTCTTTCCCCTGCTGCTTCTCCTCTCATTATTTTGGGGCTTCTCCTTCTCCTGGACAGAGAAGGAACAGGTACAAAGATGTCCAGCATCTCCTCTAAGATCTGACTCCACGCAGTGTCTTCACCACTGACCACCATGACTCCATGAATGAGGACACCCGACCAGGGGTTACTGAGTCTGATGTGTCAGCTAGGACTTTTTTGATTCCAAGGGACTGGACACACCTAATGATGTACAATAAATGAGTAAGTTTCTTAATGACAGAAATAAAAACAACACTCGCAAGAAGCAGTAATAGGAGCCATTCTGTGTCTGGTGGGACAGGGGCTCACACTCTCACAGTGTGACCTGGTCCCCTTTCCCGCTAAGTAACTTTGTGGTGGCCCCATCCACAAGCACAGTCTCTCTGTCTCTCTGTCTCCCTCCCTATCTCTCTCCCCCTCTTTCTCTATCTCTCCCTCTCTCTCTGCATCAGGGGCCTCCAGCAACCCCAGGCTCACACCTACTCATGTCCATTCTACTGAAGGATCTCTCCACAATGTTCCAGGGAAAGTCACTGCTTTAAATACCTTTGCCCCAACCTGAGTCCTGTTCTCGTCCTTGAACCCACCAGAGCAACAAAAGGATGGAACATGGGACTGGCTGGCCATGGATCATATGTCCATCCTTGAGGTGGGTGGATCATGGGATCAGTCCATGACAAATAAATGGACAAGAATCAGATAAAACATACTTCCCCAAAACTGAGATACTGAGAATAGATGGTGGGTTGGGGAAAGCAGCCGATTCCACATGAATGACAGCCCACTGCGTAGCTGTGCATCTGAGGCCCAAGGAAAGAAAGAGTTCACCTCAGGGTCAGGGGCTGTGACCACCCATCCGGTGCTCTTCCCATCCTCCCAGGATGACAAGAGGCTCTTCCACTTGCTCAAAAATCAACTTTGTGGCTGGGGGGAAACTCTGGGCTCCTGCCTTGGGCACTGGGTCCTCACATCTCAGAGGTTGGCCAAGAATAGCCTGCGTGCCCTCAGAAAGCACAGAACTGATTCCTGGCACTGGGAGGTGGGAGCCCAGGAGTCACACCTGTGGCATGGCCACATGACTCACTCACCCATGAAGAACAAATTTCCTCATTTCCCAGGCTTTTCTCTCTCCTTTTCAAAGAACAGAGACCAAATGCTAGGGTGTTAAAAAAAATTCTTACTCAATGAAGCAGTGAGAGTCTCAAGGATTATTCTACACCATGGCATGATGGCTGGTGGCTTTCCAGAGACCACAGGGCATGGGCCAGGTGTGCACATGTCTCCCCAAGTCCACATGGCCTCAATGTGAAACTGCCTGTCAGGAGGCCCAAGTGTTTCCATACCTCTGATTCTCTATGAACATGAAAGTCAATCTTTGTTACAACCAGAAAGTCAAAGGATTACAGAGCCACAGTCTGTGTGTGGTTGTGTTGACCAGGGCCACATGCAACATCTGAAGGGTTATTACGTCTCTTGGCAGGCTATTTGGGTATGAGGGAGGAGCCATTTGCTCAAGGGCATGGATGCTGGGGACTGAAGCATCCCAAGGTTCATTACCCAGCAGTACAATCAGCTCAGTAACTGGCCATGGGGGCTTGACGGCCAAGATTGACCTCAAATGGAAGACTGAGAATGCCTGCCTAGAGGCCAAGGGCTGCTCTGAGGCCTGTTTCTACACTCATGCAGATGGAAAAAAGATCCATCCAGTGTCAGGAGGGTTCACCAGGCCTCAAAAGAGCAGCACATGGGGGATGGCAGCTCAATGCACCCAGTCCTATATAACTTCACACATATCTACTGAGCACTCTGCACGTCAGGGCTGTGCTGGACCTGGGGCTGCCCAGAGTAGGGCCCTCATCCACCTTCCAAGTGGGAGGGCAGAAAATAAAACCCTGTGTGATCTCTGAGGGCCTAAGAACACTTGACTAAGGTTGGGTTTAATTAGAAACAGTGAGTGACCAGAGCAGGCGTGTCTTTCTTTTTCTTTCAGAGCCCAGGCTGGGATGAGCAGGAAAAGAATGGCCTAAGTCAGCCTTGAGCCTAATGCTGACACTGATCCTAACCCTAAACTCTGACCCTGACCCTAAACCTTGACCTAACATTAGCCCTAGCCCTAACCCTAAACCTGTATCTTACGTAACCTATGTTCATACCCATAGCCTAATTCTAACCCTAACACCCTGAGACCCAAAGCATATACTTTAAACAATAAACAAAACCACAGCCCTAACCAAAATCATAACCATAAAGCATAAAATGTATTAATTATCCATACACATAAATAAAGCATCACTGTAAATCACCAGAAAACCTAAACCATAATGGTAAACATAAACCAGCCCCAACCCCCGCACAAGTCCCAGCCCCAACGCTAACCCTTCAAACCAGTAACACCAAGCTAAAGCTAATACAGCGACACAAATATATCATAGGAAGTCAACTACATCTGTGTGCCTTACAAATAGGAATGTAAAAATCCTCCACAAAATAAGAGCACCATGAAACCAGAACATTAAATGGATAAAATAATAAGCAAGTGTATCTACAACAGAAATATCAGGTTGGTCAACATACCAACACTAATCAATGTATTAAACCACAAATAAAGATGTGAGGTAAAAACACACGATCATATCAATTACTGCAAGAAAAGGCTATAATCAAACTTCAGTGCTCTTTCATGTTACAAACACTCAAGAATGTAAGAATACAATAAAGATTGTTCCATATGGAAAAAAAGTAGTATGCAAAGCCACGGCAAAATTCATGCTCAAAGTTAAAGATAGAAACGTTTACTCCTGAAATCAGAAACAAGACCAGGAAGCTGGCCTTCACCACCATTACTCAATAGTGTACTAGAAGTTCTACCTACAGTCCTGAGGAAGGAAATAAAAGGCATCCATGAGTGGATGGATACATTAAAACTGCGCCTATTCACACAACACAGATAAAATCATCTTATGTATAAAACTTTCTACATCAACAAAAAATTATTTGACCTGGTAAATAAATTCAGCAAAGTTATAGGACAAAATATCAATTCACAAAAATCTGTATGTATACACTAGCAATAAATACTCTAAAAAAGAGTATATGAAAACAATTCCATTTAAAATAATGTCTACAGGAGTTCCCATCTTGATGTTGCGGAAACAAATCCAACCAGGAACCATGAGGTTGCGGGTTTGATCCCTGGCCCCACTCAGAGGGTTAAGGATCCAGCATTGTCATGAGCTGTGGTGTAGGTCACAGACATGGCTCAGATCTGGCGTGGCTGTGGCTGTGGCGCAGGCCAACAGCTGTAGCTCTGATTAGATCTCTAGCCTGGGAACCTCCATATGCCACAGATGAAGCCCTAGAAAGCCAAAAAAGGGAAAACATAAAGCAAAAAAGTCAGAAAAAAGTAAAATGAAATAAAATAATGTCAACATTACTATGTAGGAATATATTTACTCCAGAGACAAGACGTGCTTTTATGTCTGTAATGTTGTCTGTGTGTTCAAAATTAATGGAAAATAAATTAGTTTTAAAAATACCCTGTCAATATCAAGCCATAAAAGCAAGGAAAACATCAAACTTCCATATGAAAGCCAAGGCTTACCAGGTTAAGTCGACCCAAATTTCATGTGTAATTTAGAAACACTGGGGGAAAATTATACTAGGAGCCACTTTCTTCTGGTTGTGAATGACCTGGATGCAGCAGAATCAGTAGATTTTCAAATTTCAATTTTTCACATCATTCCCCCCAAAGAAAGACTACTAGAACTAATACATGCATTTGGGAAATTTACAAACTCAACACATAGATATCAAAGGCGCTGAGCTACCTCTACCTAAAGACCCGCACTGTCCCCTAAGGCATGAGCTGTCTCTAACTAATGGCCTGCCCTACCACTAAGGCCCTGCACTGTCCCTAATAAAGGACCTGATTGGTTTCCCAGTAAGTCCCTGAGCTGTACCTAAGTAAGTCTCTGAGCTATCTCTAAAAAAGTTACTGCAGTGTTCCTTACTAAGGCACTGCTGTATCCCTAACTTAGGCCCTACACAGTCTCTAACTCAGGCTCTGCTCTGTCTCATCTAACCAAAGCCCGGAGCGGTCCCTAATTAAGTCCATGCTCTGGCACTAACTCGACCTAAACTCTTCCTAACTACAGCCCTGAGCTATCCCAAAGTCCCTGTTCTCTCCTAATAAGTAACCTGGACTGTCTCTAACTAAAGTCCTGAACTGATCCTAAGGATTGTACTGTCCATAACTGAGGCCTGGGCTATCACTCTCTAAAGCCCTGGGCTGTCACTATTTAGACTGATCCCAACTAAGGATCTATGCTATGTCCAACTATGGACAAAGAATATTCCTAAAGCTGTTCTCAACTTAGACCCTGAACCGTTACTAAGGTTGTGCACTTTCCTTAACTTTGGCCAAGTTATATCCCTAAGGTTTTTGCTGTCATAACTAAAGCCCTGACACTGTGCATCAGGCCCTGCTTTCCCTAACTAAGGACCTTCTGTGTCCTTATACTAGACTCCTATGTTTCCCTAACTAAGGATCTTGTGTGTCCTTTTTTTTTGTCTTTTTTTTTTTTTGCCTTATCTAGGGCCGCACCCACGGCATATGGAGGTTCCCAGGCTAGGGGTCTAACAGGAGCTGTAGCCGCCGGCCTTCACCACAGCCACAGCAACGCGGTATCCGAGCCGCATCTGCAACCTACACCACAGCTCACAGCAACGCCAGATCCTTAACCCACTAAGCAAGGCCAGGGATCGAACCCACCGCCTTGTAGTTCCTAGTGGGATTCGTTAACCACTGAGCCACGACGGCAACTCCAGAAGTATGCTTAATCTTGATGACTGTAAAGACATGTCCACAGTAATTATAGCAACAAATTTTAATAGCACACATTAACTTAATACTGAACGTTTCCCAGTTCACATGAACCTAAATTTAATTCTGGCCTGTTATCAGTACTTTTGAGATTTATATAAGCACTTACATTTTAAGCACATCAAGCAAAGCTCACTGAAAAATTGATTGGATAATATCATCCAACCTAGCATATCAGAAAACCAGTCTGAAACTTTAGTCACTACTTCAGAGGCATAAGCCTTCTCATCGTTTACTTTCTGTATTTGGGCTTTCATCTGATTAAGCAAAGCCCTGGTATCTCCGGATCATATGTGTCTGAGTGAGTGATGAGCAGGTTCCTCCTTGAGAGGCAGCGAGGACACCTAGGGACATTCGATTTCGTAGGATCGCCTTTCTCATCAGTACTTAACAAGGCAATGCTTCTCTGGATGTCTTTTAAGGCTTGTGGGGTGAACCTAGCCAGAGCTCTTATATGGAGAGTGACACTTTCCAGGCCTATGCTGGGGACAAAGAAATCGATTAAGCGATCACACCATCTGAAAACCGACCAAGTCCGTCCAGTATAGATGTCATAGGTTGGCAATCTGGCAAACTGCAGTTTTTGTTTATGTCCTTGGGCCCAAGGGAAACCCAGGGTGCATCGGCCAATCCACCCTGGAGGGAGCCAGGGCCACAGGTTAGTTCCACAACTCCAGCAGGTTCCATCAGGGGCCCTCCAATAGACTTCGGCTTTCCCTACTCAGTCAGTGGCAAACAAATCACTATTCTTTATCATTATTAGATTAAGACCTTGTTCCCAGGGTATCCATCTGAGGAACCAGGTAGAATTTGTCTAATTATAGAGAGTATGGTTTCCCTGTTCCCAATTTAGGCATTCCTTGTCACTTAATCTCCAAAATTCAGGGGTGAGCCAGGAAAGGCCATCCCACACCTGGATGAAGCCCCCTAAGGAAAGGTGGGGATTCTGTACAAACTTTGGTCCCTTTGCTTCTAAGTTTTAGGTAGGCATCATATTAGATAGTATAATAGTATTAAGAGAAAAAAAGTTATGGCCTGGTTCCTTCAGAGCATTATTAATAGGCCACTGTGGATAACACTTTTCCCAAAGTTACAAGAGATCTCAAAAGAAAATACAGATCACTTAAAGGCAAAAAACTTCACCTAATCTGTTGTCAAAAACAGCATTCCAAGATGACTTTGTTCTCTTAGCAGAGACAGAAAAGCCAAATTCAAGTTTTGCACCAGCTTGCTTTTATAATGAATTTACAATTAAATTTATTCTAAACTTTGTCAGTCCCAACCAGGCACAACTCTTTTCTCGGTGTCCACTTCCCAAACATCCTGCATCACTTTCTGTATCCATGTTAGTCTGTCCCTTATTTTTCCATCCAGAGCAACAAGCTACAAGACAATGTTCCTTTTCTCTTAATAAAATGAAATTCACTTCCTCATTCCTTCTTCAATGAAAACACACATCCTACTTTTCCAAAGCAACGATGGGGTGTCTTTTATACTTTCTGAAAACATGGTTTTCTTATAGAGAACATCTCAGGGTGACATCAAACATAGTAATAGTCCTAAGTACCTTTAGTTTCTGTTTAGTAATTGATGTCTCAGTATCTCATTTGACTTCCATTTAATCTAGGTACAATAAGGTATTATACTTAAGTTGATAAGTCGAAAGACATGTCTATATTACTTAGACTAACAAACTTTAGCTTTAATGCTAGATATTAATTTAATACTGAATGTCTCTCAGCTCATGTGAACCTAAAAGTAATTCTGGCCAGTTAACTTCTGTATTTGAGAATTTATATAAGCGCTTAATTTCCTTTATGCCAATTAAGTAGGGCTCATTTACATTTAATTTTTGATGACATCAACCCAAAGTTAAGACATATGATGCACATACACACACAGATCTCAGAGCTTCATTTTCAGTCAGATATTACAAATAAAACTATTTTAAAAAGAAGTTTTGAAGACTTTTCCCAATTTTTTCTGTTCAGTCTGAGGAATTAGACATGGTCTAGATAAGTGTTCCTGACAGCCTAGGTCAAGGCAGATGCAAGAAAATCAGGTTCTCTAGAAGGTCTTATTCCCTCAAGTTCAGAATTCTGAAAAGATGTTTTCTCAAGCTTGATGTTTTTAATTGTACATGCGAAAAACAACTTTCTCTGGACCCCAAACACTATTGGCCATACAGTTAAAATATTTTTTTTTTCTTCTTAGTCTTAGCCTCTTCCCAGCCAGACAGAATTCACCAAGAGGGCTGTGTGGTGGAACAGAACCATACCTTCCTATTTCACACGGCAGAATGGCCATCCCAATGACAGCACAGAACATGAAGTACAAATCACACAAGCATGGTCTTCTTAGTCAGACACTCCCTCAAATTCAAGATTACAGTCTCTCAGAAAACCTACAGGGACAGAGACCCTTCGGATCCGATACTAATAAAAAGAGGAAATGACAATGTCTTGGGTCTTCAAAGGTCTCAAAGGGAAGAAAAGGGCAGCTCGTGAGAAGGGACATGGAAAAGGTCAAAAAATCTCTTGTCCCTTACCTGGTTGGGGCACTCTGGCCAGTCGTCCATGTCAGGAGAAGACCAGGGACCAAAGGGTCCTGGTTGTGGCCACTGGGTGCGGTCCATCAGCGGGCGAGCTGGTCCTCAAGTACCCAGAGTGGTCAGGATGTCAGTCAAGACAAGAAGGGACATCCACCGCAGTCACAAAGACTTTTTCCAAGCTAGCTTTCTCTAATAACTGCATATGCAGTAAAAGAGCCCATTTTGACTAATCCTTAGAGCAAAAATTTTCCTTTAATGTTTTATTAAGTAGATACTTGCGAGTATAACTCCTACATGCACATACCTAAACCTGGCTGAGGTGTTACTTGACATCCCGACCACTCGGGTACTTGAGGACTACGTCCTTTCTCACGAGCTGTCCTCTTTTCTTCCCTTTGAGACAGCTGAAGACCCAAGACATGGTCATTGTGATGGCCATTCTGCCGTGTGAAAGAGGAAGGTCTAGTTCTATTCCACCCTGTAACCCTAACCCTATGAAACCCTTTTGTTTCCTAACAGAGATTAAAAAATGCTCCAGAGGTGTCTTAAAGAAAAAGAACTCAGAATTCCAGCACTCCAGAAGTATCCGCACATCTCACAACCACATCTAAATGGATAGGACTCTCTTCTACAGATAAAGCACAGGAACAAGTACACATCTGTGCACTGCTATTTCTCTGGCAGTTTTCTCCTAGACAGCACCAACTGCAGCAACAATGAACTGGTATCTTGCTATCAGTTTCTGGGCTCTTAACCAGTTCTTTAACTGGAAACTGTGTGACATGAATGACAAATTAAACTACCTTTCTGGAGGTGGCCTCATAAGTAACAGTGGAAAGAGTTGCAACAGTAAAGGTTTGCAAGTTATTTGGGTAATGTTGACATAACAGCAACACAATAAAATTATTACCAGACTTTTAAAATACAGATTCAAAATAAGATACACAGCACCCCATTTATTCCCAAACTGAATTTTACAACATAACTTCATACTTAAAGTAACAATCTCTAAAGCTCTTAATGTGTAACTTAAAGTCAAAGGAAAGATGTCATTTCGACATTGAAAATTTACAGCCTAAAACGTGTTCTGTTTGTATTACTACTGAGACTGAAGATTTCTTCCTGTCTATTGGACAATCATGCTCTTCTATGGTAAATAAGCTGTGTCTTTGGCCTGGGTTTGTTGAGTGGTTTCAACTTTTCTTTTTATAGATCAAGAACTTTTTGCTTATTTAGGAGACAAGAGTTCATTCCATGGTCGGGCCTCAGGAAGTGTTTGCCCAGGTAAGAAGAATGATGCTCATCTGTGAGTGGTCTCCACACATTCCCCTTCCCCTCCCAGCAGTGAGTTTACAGTGTTCCTGGCCAGGAACGATCTTCAAGCCCAGCCAGGTGCCTCCATCTGGGAGAAGTCCACGGAGCTCAGGTAAAAGATAACAGAAAATTTTTAAACGTTTAATTATGTGGAAAGTTTTCTTTCAAAACTATCAACTCTAGTCAAAATTATGGATCACTTCGCTACAACGAAAATCTGAAATTTTCCTAGAATGCATCCGTTACTGTTTGAAGTTATAATATTTTCAGAAATTATAAGAACGGGAGATCTTAAATTTGGCGTTACAAATTTAAGGATAAAACAGAACACGCAGGGATAGAGCGGGGATACCTGTAACTGAGGGAGAGGATACCGCGTATTCACAGGGAAGCCGGGGGCCAGCAGTGTTCCTCCTGGCGCAGCACCGTCTCAGCTCGGCACGCAAGACCTACGGGGCTGTTAACTTTAAAGAATCCAGCGAAAGAAAGAAACAACCCCAAGACTCAGAGCTCCCAGGCGGCCTCAGGCTGCGGCTCGGGGCCTCCACCACGCAGAAGACGCGACAGCGACCGCCCGCCCACACGGCACCAGCCGGGAACTTCCGGCGCACAGCCGGGACTGCAGCATCCGGGAGCCTGGGTGAGCGTCACTTCCGGGGGCGGGGCGAATGGTGGACAGGCCTGCGCTCTCTCCGCAGAGCAGCGCTGGGCCACCGGCGGTCTGATTGGTCAGCCCGGAAGGCGCGCGGCGCCAAGCTCGCTTTCCGTCACCCCCTCCTGCCCGTCTGTGGCCGCGCGCACGTTCGCGCGCCTGGAGCCCGCGCCTGCGCCTCGCCGCCATTCGTGAGGCCGCCGCGCCGCAGGGCCTTGCGGAGCCGCCCGGGACCGCGAGCCAGGCCTCCTACAGTCCTCCCCCGCGTGGACGCCGCCCACGGCCCATCGGTGAGAAGCAGGACGGGCAGGGAGGGGCGTCTTCGGGCCGCAGCCCCGAGGAAGCGCCGGCGGCCGCCCGAGGAGGGCCCGGCCGCTCGTGCCGGCGCAAGGACCCCTCCCCCAGAGCCGCGGCGGGGTGGGGCCGCTGGGGCTGGGGTGGGAGGTCCTGCGTCACCTAGCCGGAGGCTGGGGACGTTTTGTTTAAAACCCCGCCAGGAGGTGGGGACCTGGCAAGGCGAACTCTGGTCCTGGAGGCGGCCTCCTCAGCCCCTTGTCTGCGTGGGCTTTGTCATCGTGCTACTTAGAGTCAGCGGGGCAGCCCGGAGTGGGAGAAGTGTGGTCGTGTATCTGATGAGGGATTAGTGCCCAGGGTATGTGAAGACATCACGCAACGCAGCAACAAAAAGCAGCTTAAAAGTGAGCAAAGGACTCGAATGGGTATTTCTCCGGCGAGGATGTGCAAGTGTCCGTTGAGCACGTCAGAGGATGCTCATTAGCCGTCAGGTTAGGAGAATGAAAACTAGAATGATATACCTTTTCATAGCCACTAATGTAGTGGTTATAAGAAACAAAAGTGTTGGCGAGGATGTGGAGAAATTTGAACACTCCTGCACTGGTGGCAGGAAATACGATGGTGCGCCTGTGGAAAAGGGTTTGGTGGTTCCTCACAAATTTAAATAGAATTAACATATGATCCAGCAGTTCCCCTCCTAGGTATAAACTCCAGAGAATTGGAGGCAGGAAATCAGATGCTGTACACCAGTGTTCACAGTAGCCTTGTCCAAAATAACCAAAGGAGGTAGCAGTCTAAATGTCTTCCAGCGGATGAAGGGTGGGGGAAAGGGTGGTGTATACAGTGAGTGTTACCAATGCTTACAAAAAGAGTAAAATTATGATACATGCTTCAATGTAAATGTGCTAAGTGGAAGAAACCAGACATAAAAGAACAAATATTGTGTGTTTCCGTACTCACAGACGCAAAATCGAATAGAGATGAAGGAAGGTATTGTTGAATGGGTACAGAGTTTGGGGTGATGAAAAAGTTCCGGAGGAGTTCCCTCCGTGGCTCAGTGGTTAACGAATCCGACTAAGAACCATGAGGTTGCGGGTTCAATCCCTGGCCTTGCTCGGTGGGTTAAGGATCCGGCGTTGCCGTGAGCTGTGGTGTAGGTTGCAGACACGGCACGGATCCCGCATTGCTGTGGCTGTGGCGAAGGCCGGCAGTTACAGCTCCTATTAGACCCCTAGCTTGGGAACGTCCATATGCCGCGGGTGCAGCTCTACATAAAGGCAAAAAGACAAAAAAAAAAAAAGTTCCGGAAATGGGTATTGGTGAATAATCCATTATTCACAACTTTGTGAACGTACTTAGTGCCACTAAGTTATGCTTTTTAAAATGTTAAATTGAACAGTATGTTCACTTAAAAATGGTTGAAAGAATGGTAAATTTTTATTTTACCACAGTTTTTTTTAATGTATATGAAAAGGCAGAACTACAAAGATGGTGGTTGTGAGGATCACAGGGAAATATTACAGCAGTGAATTTACTTGGAGTTTGTAATGGCGGGTACATGACTGTACACGTGGAGTGAACCATTCTAAATTATGTACTTTAGTTAACAACACACCTCTTTATCAGTTGTAACATACCTACCACACTACTACAGGGTGTTACTCATAGGAGAGATGATGGCGCAGGGGAGGAAAGGAGGAGAACAGAGAACTTTCTGTTCAGTATTTTTTTGGAAAACTAAAACCGCTCTAAGGAAAAGGTTCAATTATTTTTTAAAAAATCAGCAAGGGTGAAGAGCAATACTTGTGTGTGTATACTTACAAAACCCAATTAGCTTTAAACATGCTCTGCCTATTTAGCTTTATATTTAAGAGCTCTGCATCAGAATGTAAAAGACCACCAGTGGTGCTAGACATGAATGATGAAATTGGATGGGAAATGGAAGTAGGTGTGACACCATACAGTAAGATTTTATGGAAAAATACATATGATGGACTGGCAGAACACTCAGGATGAGAACTCTCCACTTGTGGTCTGTACAGGTGAAAGGTAGGATGATAAATTTGTATTAATCTGGATGGTAGTAACTTTCATAGTTAGGCTAGGGTGCTCTGAAATTTAGGACGAAAAAAAAATTACCATAATCTTGAAGCTGGAAGTAATCTCAGTGTCTAGTCTCTAATCAAGTGATTTCTGGACTCAGTTCTGCAACATCCCCATGGGAAAGACATCTTTGTGTTAAAAGAGAAATCCAGAATCGGGAAACCAGAACTTCTTTTGCTTCCTTTGCCAAATCTGTTTTCTCCCTCAGCATAACTTTTCTTAATTATGAAGTGACAAGGTTGGACCTAAGGCCTTTGAGGATCCTTCCAGTGCTATACTGATCATTGGCTTCCAGTTACGGAGGTCTCCTACCTGACAAAGCCGCTCATTCTAGTCCATGACTGTGTAGTTTGTAAAGCGTTTTATGTTGAGCTGAAATCTCTTTTCCTGCTGACTTCCACTTGTTGCTTCTAGGACAGCTTCCATATTATCCATAATTCCTCCCCTTTTACATGTTTGTGCTCACAAAAGACATGTTTTTAAAGATTGCCTACCATCCTGTTTGCCCTTTTCATATTTCCACGTCAGGGACTTTCTAAGAGTATCCTTTCTGCCCAGAGCTGGAGACAATGATCCGCTGGGATACTCAGCCCAGTGGAAGAAATGGAATACAGTTCCTTATAGTCCTATATTCTGCAACTGAGTTTTGGATTTAGATATTTGATAGATTTCATCTAGTTGGTTTTGGCCCATTGGCAGGCTTTTCAAGCTCTTACTAAATTCCGCTGTACTAGTTTGGTCCAGATGTCTGAGAATGAACCTGGATAGATAGCAAAATGTGGTTCTGGTCCTTCATCAGATGCTGATTATTTCCCTGATCTTGAGCAAGTTATTAATGTCTGGATTTGAGTTTCTTCAACTATGAATAGACATTTTTATTGAAAAATAGCCTGTAGTCCCAGCACGCGTCTTCTGAGAGCTCGTCACGTCCACAGAAGTTAAATGGTGGGTTTGAGAAGGGTTCAGTTGGGTTGGGCTTTTTGGATTGAGCCCCTCTCACTGTTGGAAGTGGCAGGATAGTGAGAGAAATAGGCAGAATTTTATTATAGAGGGCACACATTTTTCCCAGAAGTAATTTTAATTACCCTTCATTTATTTTTTTTCAGGTTTGGCTTCTCAGCTTTGTCCTTCTTCACATACTACAGGCTGTCTTCTGTGGTTTAGCTAAAAAAGCCATGTAGACTTGCCTGACCTTTGAAGGCAGCTTTTAAGACTTCTAGTAAAACAGCTGGTAAGTCTACTGGGAAAAGCATGTTGGTCTATATTTCTTCTCCATACTAAAAGTACTCATCCTGGATTTGTGTAATGATATTCTATCAGCATTGCTTTGCATGTATTTTTGTGTGCTTTTAACATTTCCCACTTCTAACTTTTAGGAGAAGATGTTATGATGGGTACATTCTTGAAAAGTGCTTGAGGAAAAAGTCTGTAAACGCATACATGACCGTATATATAAAATGATATATGAGCGTGTGCTAACTATGTTAGTTTCAGAATCTGTTTTAGCAGTTGTTGGATTCCCATGCTAAGAAGAGCATACCAGATGGAACTCATGGAGAATAGAACGGAGTCTAGCATAGGATCACATGTGAAGCTTAGTAATTGCTAAAGAGAACATTACACATCAGTGAGAAAAAGGGTTGTGCAGTCAGTGATGAGACAACTGAACTGTCCACTTGGTGGTCAAAAATAGGCTGGATCACAGATGGATTAAGGATACAAATGTGAAAAAAGAATGATGTTATCATTATCAGCAAACTACTGAGTGACTAAAAAATAATGGAATGGGGAAGTATAATTTAAAACGGTCATAACGGAAAAACTGTAAAATGTTTAATTTTATGTAAACCAGTTATGTTTAGTAAAAAAATGTATTTCATAAATAAGATCTGTCAACAGACAAAGGAGAAGATAGTTTCCATAAAAGGGCTGATTCCTTTTACAAAGTCTGTCAACATATTTAAGAAAAATATGCAAACACATACTGGTAAAAGAAATAAGCATTGCTCACTAACAGGGAAAATGTTCAGTCTTTATCATTAAAGAAAAGTACATTAAAAGATTAGTGAGGAGTTCCCTTTGTGGCTCAGGGGTTAACGAATCCGACTAAGAACCATGAGGTTGCGGGTTCGATCCCTGGCCTTGCTCGGTGGGTTAAGGATCCGGCGTTGCCGTGAGCTATGGTGAAGGTTGCAGACGCGGCTCGGATTCTGCGTTGCTGTGGCTGTGGCAAAGGCCGGCAGCTGCAGCTCCTGTTAGACCCCTACCCTGGGAACCTCCATATGCTGCGGATGTGGCTCTACATAAAGGTAAAAAGACAAAAAAAAAAAATTAGATGTCAGTTTTTTCCTCAGAAGTAGCAAGGATTGGAAACTTAATTATACTCTGTTGATGAGGGAGTGGGAAATTGTTCTTCCTACATACACTGTCGGTTGGTATGTAATAGTGCGGCAACTTTTTGAGAGTTTGGTGAAATAACAATATCAATTGCAAATTCTCTTTGAACCAGGTAATCTATTTCTGCAAATTTCCCCTTAGAAATAGCCTCACATCCAAAGATATGCACCAGGAAATTCAGTGCTTCTTCTTTATGTATATCCTAGGAAGAAATGCCTTCTAATTCAGCAGAACTCCTAAAACCTGTATCTGCCCTTACTACAGAAACGTGGCCCAGTTGTTTCCAGAATCACCAAAAGATTTTCTCTGTGCCCTGTTGTTTCTTTGAGCCACAGACAACTTCCCTTCCCTAAATGAAGGCTTGTTGCAGAATAGTATGTTTAATATCTAATTTGTGTAGAATGTGCTTATGTACTTTTGTAAATATAGAAGAACTTCTCTTCAGTGACTATAAGTACAATGGCTACCCCCTCGTGAGTGATACTGAGTACTTGTACTGTGCATGAATGAGTATGTTTTTAACTGTGAGCTTATGTTACTTTTATCACCTGAGAAGACTTGCCTAAAAGTTTCACAGTTCTATTTTCTAGCAAGCAAGTTGCCTCAGGGAAGTTCTCCATCTGAATTGCCCTGTTTGGCAAACTCCTTCACAGCATTCAAGGTCTCTGCTTGAGCACCTTTCCTTGACAGCCTTTTCTGTGTGGCCTGCCACATTCTTATCTTCCCAACTAGTATAATCATCATATTGCAAGACATCCCTTTAAACGGGAATGCAAGTTGTCTTTCATAGTTAGATCTAGTTTAACAAGTGCTTTATGAAATGGTTCTAAAGCTTCTTTCTCACCCTTACTAGCCTAGTTTTAACTTTGATATTTACCCAGCTTTGTGTGCTGACAACTTGTGGATTCAGGGTTTTACTGTCAAAGGCAAATGCAGGAGCTAAGTCTGGAGTCAGGCTGGGGTCGTTAATAATCCTGTAACCTGAGTGAATCACTTCTTTGAACGATTTCTTCATCTGTAAATGGAAGTAATAGTTGAGTCATATTGTTAGGGTAATTAAATGAGATAATATATGTAAACCTAGCAGAATTCCTAAGACAATTAAAAATTACATATTTCTTTCTCTTCAAAGTCTCTAGAGATATTATCTAATAAATGCACATGACATTCTAGGCTTAAAGTTATGCAAGTATAGAATGGACTGGAATGGGATTTTATTTAAAATTAGGTTCCCTGAAAATAATGTATTTCTACTTTATTGCAGCACTGTTTCTAAAGAATATAATCGTATATGTTAGAAACAAAACATGGAAGTGTTCCAGGAACTTCCTAAACCATCAGCACGTTTGGAGTGTGACCACTGCAATTTCAGAGGCACAGATTATGAAAATGTACAAATTCACATGGGTACCATCCATCCAGAATTTTGTGATGAAATGGATGCTGGTGGGTTAGGTAAAATGATATTTTACCAGAAAAGTGCAAAGCTATTTCATTGCCATAAATGCTTTTTCACCAGCAAGATGTACTCTAATGTATATTACCACATCACATCCAAACATTCGGCCCCAGAGAAATGGAATGAGAAACCAAAAAATCAAGTAAACAAAGAAGCAGATCCTGTGAAAAGCCCTCCTCTTCCGGAACACCAGAAAATGGCCTCTAATTCAGAACTCCTGAAACCTGTACCTGCCCTTTCCATAGAAACACAGAAATTTGGTCCAGTTATGTCTCCAGAATCACCAAAACCTAGTCCTACGTCCCTAGATGCACAGAAGCCTGGCCCTGTTTCTCCTGAGCCACAGACACTTTCTCTTCCTTCATCCGAACCTCCAAAACCTGCCCCTGTTTCTTCTCCTGAACTTGTAAAACCAGTCCCTCCTGTTTCTGAATCTCAAAAACCTTCTCCAGAACCACAGAAACTTGCTCCTGTATCTCCTGAGCCAGTAAAGGCTGCTCTTATTAATCCTAAATCCCAGAAACACTCCCACTTCCCAGAAACATTGGGGCCACCATCAGCCTCATCTCCGGAGTCACCAGTTCTAGCTGCCTCCCCTGAACCTTGGGGGCCATCCCCAACTGCATCTCCAGAGTCTCGGAAGCCAGCCCGGACTATCTCCCCTGAGCCAAGGAAGCTGTCCCCATCGGAGTCTCCTGAACCTTGGAAGCCATTCCCTGCTGTCTCCCCAGAGCCGAGGAGACCAGCCCCAGCTGTGTCACCAGGTTCCTGGAAGCCAGGGCCACCTGGGTCTCCCAGGTCATGGAAATCTAGTCCATCAGCATCGTCAGGGCCTTGGAAGCCGGCTAAACCTGCTCCATCTGTGTCTCCTGGACCCTGGAAGCCAATTCCTTCTATATCACCTGGACCTTGGAAGCCAGCTCCATCCGTGTCTCCTGCGTCCTGGAAGTCTTCGTCAGTCTCACCTGGTTCCTGGAAATCTCCCCCCGCGTCTCCTGAGTTGTGGAAGTCTGGCCCACCAGAACTCCGAAAGACAACTCCCACCTTGTCACCCGAACATTGGAAGGCGGTTCCCCCAGTGTCTCCTGAGCTCCGAAAGACAGGACCTCCTTTGTCTCCTGAGCTTCGCAAGCCAGGCCCACCATTGTCCCCAGAGATCCGTAGCCCAGCGGGATCTCCTGAGCTCAGAAAGCCCTCAGGGTCTCCAGAGCTTTGGAAGCTTTCTCCTGATCAGCGGAAAACTTCTCCTGCTTCACTTGATTTTCCTGAGTCCCAGAAAAGTTCCCGTGGTGGTTCCCCTGATCTCTGGAAGTCTTCCTTTTTTATTGAACCTCAGAAACCTGTCTTCCCGGAGACACGGAAACCAGGTCCTTCTGGGCCATCTGAGTCCCCTAAAGTGGCCTCTGATATCTGGAAGCCGGTTCTCTCTATTGATTCTGAGCCTAGAAAACCTCCTCTCTTTTCCGAGCCTGCCAAAGCAGCCCCTTCTGCTTCTCCTGAACCACGGAAACGTGCTCTTTTTCCAGAGCCCCGGAAACATGGCCTTTACCCAGAACTTTCCAAATCTGCTCTCTTTTCAGAACCTCAGAAGGCAGTTGAGCTTGGTGATGAACTACAGGCAGATGCCATAGATGATCAAAAGTGTGATGTTTTGGTTCAGGAAGAACTGCTAGCTACACCTAAGAAACTCTTAGAAGACACTTTATTTCCTTCCTCAAAGAAGCTCAAGAAAGACAACCAAGAGAACTCGGATGCTGAGCTTAATAGCAGTGAGTGTATAAAACCAGATTTGGATGCGATCGATAGTAGGGGCCAAGAATCAAGCAGCGATCAAGAGCAGGTCGACGTTGAATCTATTGATTTTAGTAAAGAGAGCAAAATGGACATGACTAGTCCTGAGCAGTCTAAAAATGTGCTACAGTTTACTGAAGAAAAAGAGGCTTTTATCTCTGAAGAAGAGATTGCAAAATACATGAAGCGTGGAAAAGGAAAGTATTATTGCAAAATTTGTTGCTGTCGTGCTATGAAAAAAGGTGCTGTTTTGCATCATTTGGTTAACAAGCATAATGTCCATAGTCCATACAAATGTACAATTTGTGGAAAGGCTTTTCTTTTGGAATCTCTCCTTAAAAATCATGTAGCAGCTCATGGGCAAAGTTTACTTAAATGCCCACGTTGTAATTTTGAATCAAATTTCCCAAGAGGCTTTAAGAAACATTTAACTCACTGTCAAAGCCGGCATAATGAAGAGGCAAATAAAAAGCTAATGGAAGCTCTTGAACCTCCACTGGAGGAGCAGCAAATTTGATTTTTAAACACTGTGGACATGCGCTCTACAGAGTTGTTTATTGAAACCTTTTGTTGAAAGTATAGTTAAATAGTCTAGTTGGATCAGTAGATGTTGACCTTGTATGGTGTACTGTGTTTAATTGTCTCAGTAGTGTTACAGAGAAGAAGCATTTGGTTATTTTTTTCTTGGTCTCTCTTTATGTGGCTATCTTGTAAGTCAGTAAATTCATATTGTATATTCCAGATGGATAGAATTTCTCTAATTTCAGTATTTTTGAAAAATATGGAGAGGTAGGTATTCCATTTAACAATCAAGAACAAGTTTTATTCAATTTGAAACATCTAGTTAAAGTGTATCTTTTTTGTGAAACTAATTTCAGACAATGGAAATTATTCGATGGAATGTTTAAGAATTAGGCATGAAGATTTTGAGAAATTTTGTCCTCAAACGTATTTTCAGATCAAAGAATTATTTTAAAGGATAATCTTAAACCACTTCTAGGTGTTCATTAGCTTTTATGTCATGGAAGATTGGAGTCTCAGGGTTGCTGGTTTTCCGCTAAAAGGGGGGAAATTGAGTCAGTTTAAAAACTAGTTGGCAGCCTTGTCCCCTGGGAAACTGAGAAGCGTGTGATTTTAGGTCTTATCCTTAGTTGTTTCTTTGGAGTCTTCCATTCTGTTCTTTACCCCAAGGTCTGGCCATTCACGTCCCTGTGCACTCGCACCGACAGATGATTCTTACTTGCCAAACATGTTAGAGTTGTACCTCCTTCGGTGCCCTCTGTCAGGGCTTCAGACCAGGGTAAGGAGCAGGAACTGAAAGTCTTCCAGATTCGCAGCAAAAAATTTTATAGACAGACATTTCCGTTTAAGAATATGTCAGTTTTATGTTTTTCATGGTTGTTACTGTAAATATCTTGTGCCTGTTTATGGATTATTTTATTCTAAAATATTTTGTCAAATGTGTATCAACCACATTAAAAACAAGCGCTTTCATGTTAGCAACATCTTTATGTGTGTTTTCTTTTGTGTAATTTTCACTGTATGAAAATTGTTTGGTAATAGAATACCACATTCTGTTCTTTGCTATTTCCACTTGCTTTCAGCACAGTAACTTTCCTGTCTGGAGCAGCATTTTTCTTTCCTTTTTTTTCTTTTTTTTTTTTTGTCTTTTCTAGTGCCGCACCC
Source organism: Catagonus wagneri (assembly GCA_004024745.2). Lineage (NCBI taxonomy): Eukaryota > Metazoa > Chordata > Mammalia > Artiodactyla > Tayassuidae > Catagonus > Catagonus wagneri. The sequence continues at coordinate 292,161 of PVHT021183654.1, read as the reverse complement.
ACAGCAATATGGAGGTTCCCAGGCTAGGGATCTGATTGGAGCTGTAGCCACCGGCCAACACCACAGCCACAGCAGCATGGGACCTGAGCTGCATCTGCGACCTACACTACAGATCATGGCAACGCTGGATCCTTAACCCACTGAGGGAGGCCAGGGATCGAACCCGCAACCTCACGGTTCCTAGTCGGATTCGTTAACCACTGAGCCACAAAAGGAACTCCAACTGTTAACTACTTTGGATGCATACAAAAGCTCCACATTTTATACTCTCCCCTTGCACATTGTGCATGATGTCACAATCTACATCTGTTTACATTGTGCATCCATCATCAAATTCTTATAATTACAGTTCTTAATACTTCTGTATTTTAACCTTTATACTAGAATTATGTATTTACCCACTACCATTACAGTGTTTTCCTGTTGGTAATTACTGGCCTTTTGTTTCAGCTTGAAAAACTCCTATTAACATTTCTTGTAAGTCTGGTCTAGTGGTGAACTTCAGCTTTTGCCTGTCTGGAGAACTTATCTTTCCTTCTCTCCTAAAGGGTGATTTTGTCCCCCTCTCCCAGATCTCTTCTGACCTGCAAAGTTTCTGCTGAAAAACCTACTGACAGTCGTGTGGGGGCTCCATGGTACCTAACAGGTTGCTTTCTCTTGATGCTTTCAAGATACTGTCTTTAACTTTTCACAATGTAATTATAATATGTATTGGTGTGGCTCTCTTTGGGTCCATCCATCTTATTTAGTATTCTTTAGGGTTCCTGTATCTGGGTGTCTGTTTCTTTCTATAGGTTATGGATATTTTCAGGTATTACCATTATTATTAGTATTAGTATTATAAGGTTTCAACCCCTTTCCCTCTTCTCCTTCTGGTCCCCTATAATGCATATACTGATCTTCTTGTGGTGATCTATAGATTTCTTATGTTTAAAAATATTTATTATAGTTGATTAAAATGTTCTATTTCCACTGTACAGTAAAGTGACCCAGTCATACATATATACACAATCTTCTCACATGGTCTTCCATCACGTTCTATCACAAGTGATTGGATATAGTTGCCTGTGCAACAAAGGAGTACCTCATTGATTATCAATTCTAAACTTAATAGTTTGCATCTATTATCCCCAAACTTCCAGTCCATCCCACTCCCCTACTCCTTGGTAACCACTGTTTGCTACAGTTTTCCAGATCTCATGGACACAAGCCCCATGGGCTTTCAGACCTAGATGATTTAAAGACCCATCCCTCAGATGGGGAGCCTTATAAGTTACAGTGTAGCTGGCAGCCCAAGCTTTTCTTCAGGAAGAAGCTGGGAATTGGAGGTTCCCTTCTGACGGTATGGTGCTGTGCCAGGTTTGGGTTTAGGGTGACAGGTGGTCTCAAACTTTCCTGCCTGTTTCAATGTGGGTATTTTCTCATTTGTCCAAAGTTAGGAGCCACTTAGCTAGTTTCTGGATTTTCCTGCGGGAATTGCTCTATGGGTAGCTATTCATTTGGTGTATCTTGAGAGGGAGGAAGTTCAGAAGCCTATGTCACCGTCTTTGTTTCTCCCTCGGGTGAATTACTCTTTAAGACTAAACATTACTCATCTTTTTACTGTGATCTCGCGTGAGTGGACTGGAGTCTTTCAGATGTTCGTACTCTGACAGCTAACAGGAACAAGAGTTTTATGTATTCTTGTGCTTTAAACATTTTGGTTTTAATTGGGGGGGGGGTCTTTTTAGGGCTGCACCCATGGTATATGAAAGTTCCCAGGCTAGGGGTCGAATTGGAGCTGCAGCTGCCGGCCTACATCACAGCCACAGCAACATGGGATCCAGGCCACATCTGCGACATCCATGGCAGCTCACAGTAACACCAGGTCATTAACCCACTGAGCATGGCCAAGGACTGAATCTGCATCTTCACGTATACTAGTCAGGTTTGTTACCACTGAGCCATGATAGGAACTCCCTAATTTTTAACACAGTAAAGTCAATACATAAAATCTAGTTAATAAACAAAAGTCCTTTGGGGTTGTCAATAATTCTTAAGAACATAATGATTTCCTGCGACCAAAACATATGACAATCATTGTTTTAAATCACAAATCTTGAAAATGAACACTAACCCACAATGGTCCACAGGCCTGTTTTTATAAATAAAATTTTACTGGAACACAGCCGTGCCCATTAACTGACCATTGTAAATTTATTATAAGGCTACTTTCTCACTAGAATGACACGCTTTAGTAGCTGTGACAGAGACCACAGAGCCTGCAAAGGCTACAGTATTTACTATCGCTTCCTCTCCCCACTAGGGTTGGCACTGCAGGGTCACCTGAACCGCACTGAGTCCACAGCAAGTTCTCCTCTCCCCTCTCCCCTCAACCCCAAATTCTTGAAGCTCAGATTCAAGAGCAATGCCATGAAACTGACTCTATGTCCAACAGTCATAGAGGTTTTTTAAAAATAATAAATCAGTACGTCTCAGTTTTTGATAAACATATTTACCATGCATAGTCAACAAAATGCTCAGATGATTAAAGCTACACTTTACTTATTTATTTACTTATTTATTTTATTTTTTGGCCACTACACAGCAATAAGGAGTTCCCGGGCCAGCAATTAGATCTGAGCTGCAGTTGTGACATACATTGCACTTGTGGCACTGGACTAGGAATCAAACCTGTGTCATGGAGGCTACAGAGATGGCACTGATCCAGCTGTGCCACAAGGGGAACTCCTAAAGCTACATTAAATTAATTTAATTTATTTATCTCTTTTTCTTTTTGGCCTGCACCATGGCATATGGAGGTTCCCAGGCTACAGGTCGATTTGGAGCTGTAGCCGCCAGCCTACACCACAGGCAGAGCAACACTATATCAGAGCTACATCTGTGACCTAAACCACAGCTCATGGCAACACTGGATCCTTATCCCACTGAGCAAGGCCAGGGATTGAACCTGCAACCTAATGGATACTAGTTAGATTCATTTTCACTGAGCCACAGTGGGAACTCCCTAAGGCAACATTTTAAAAAGCAGTATTTTATTACATAAAATTCTATGTAGAGAAAGTACTATAGGAGTTCCTGTCGGGGCACAGCAGAAATGAATCTGACTAGGAACCATGAGGTTGTGGGTTCAATCCCTGGCCTTGCTCAGTGGGTTAAGGATCCCGCATTGCCAAGAACTGTGGTGCAGGTTGCAGATGTGGCCTGGATCTACCGTTGCTGTGGCTATGGAGTAGGCCGGCGGCTACAGCTCAGATTGAACCCCTAGCCTGGGAGCCTCCATATGCTGCAGGTGTGGCCCAAAAAGAAAAAAAAAAAGTACCATAACTGTTCATAGTAACTAAAATCTTTATTTAGTAAACAGTTCAAAGCACAGTGCCAAAAACATTAACATTCAAATTTTTCACTAAAGGGAAAAAGTACTGTAAAACACACAGTTGCGAAAGCTACATTAAATTATTTTAAAACTGCCTCAAATGGCAATAAGAGGAACCCTCAATGCCATACCTACCTCTCTCAAAATAATGCCATTTATTTATTTTTTTTTGTCTTTTTTTTTTTTGCGTTTTCTAGGGCTGCACTTGCAGCATATGGAGGTTCCCAGGCTAGGGGTCTAATCGGAGCTATAGCCACCGGCCTACACCACAGCCACAGCAACATGGGATCCGAGCCTAACCTACGCCACAGCTCATGGCAACGCCGGATCCCCAACCAACTGAGCAAGGCCAGGGATTGAACCCACAACCTCATGGTTCCTAGTCGGGTTCGTTAACCACTGAGCCAAGACAGGAACTCCAATATCGTTTATGTTATAAACCACAAGAACATCCACTGAAAGACTGCAACTACTTTCACTAACTCAGTGGCCATACTGTTAAAAGGGCAACATTTAATGCTGCCGGGCTTTATACAGCGTTAAGGTCCCTGTCAGTGGCACTGCCACACAACAAACTTCACTGAATCCTAACATACCATTCATACAGAAGGTGTATGAATTACAGAGGCTGTAATGGAATGAGAGCAGCTTGCTCTCCAGAAACCACAGCTTGGAAAACCCAACAAAGCACAGTGAAACAGGGACACCGGCAGATCATGTGCCTGTGGACGTGTAAAACTCAAAGTCCAGGTTATTCCTATAACACATCAGAAGTGCTTCACAGTTCACACTGGTCCAATAGAAGTTTTCTTTTAGTTTTGGTCATATTTTTCTGCTTTCTAAAGCATATTTTTTTTCTCTTTCAGCTAATTTACATATACTAGTTTATGCTAGAAATGGTAAAATCTATGAAAACTCTATTCCAATTTTTTAAAGATCGCTTCTTAAGAACAGTTTCTAGAAGGAGTAAGTTTACCTCGCTGGCTTTCCTCCAGGCTAATCTACGCATTTCTGGGATGTCTCTCTACTCCGTGGAAGGCCGGGCAGGATCCCCCACGTGCTCATGGACGTACTCCGCCTCTTTCCTCGTCTCTGGTGCAGCCACTGCTGAGTCTTCCGCCTCACCCCTCCTCCCATCACGGCCCCCCTCAGAGGGTCTTCCATCACATTCGAGGGCTCGGATGCAAGCTCTGGGCTGACACAGCTGCAAGCCTGGCCGGTCCTGCCAGGGCAAAGAGCGTGTCAGTATTCCAACGGCCAGAAACACAGAAGAGGCAAGTCTCTCCTTCTAGGTCCTAAAAATCCTAACTATCTAAAAGTCAGTGTTACAACTAAAAAAAAATCAGCCTTTTTCACAGCTATCTCAGGAACTAGGCATTGTGACATTAAAAAAAAGAAAGAAAGAAAGCCATGAAAAGGAAGGAATATTTAAAATAACTGCAAAGAAAGTAAAATCAGTATTTGGGAAAGTGTTCCTGATCAAACCGAGAACACCCCGTGGAATGAGGACAATCAGGGCACCACCCTCCCATCCCGGGAGGTGAAAACTCACACACACACACATTCCAGCCAAACTCATCATGCAGGGTGGATGCAAAGTCTGAAACCAAAGAGGCATTGGCTTCGCACAGAGACGGCTTCTTGGAGCTGTGAACTAAGCAGTCACAAACATTTTTAAGAGGCGGTTTCTATGCATCTTACTGTGAACTGCCCCATTTACAGAAAATATGAATGTCATCATACTAAACTTTAGAGGTGGTGCGATAAAAACAGTTACTGAATAAAGTCCAGAAGTGAAAGGAAACTGCTTCAGGACACAAGGAAAGGGAAGCCAAGGAAGGACCCAGTGACTCTGCAGGCCAGGACCAGCCTTCAGGAAGCCAGCCAGCTCTACCGGACCCAGCCCTGCAGCTGAAGGGAGGAAGCAACTGACCCAGCTCAGGAAGCTTCCAGCCCTGAGGGAAGGTCTGTTTCCACGAGCGGAGAACCAACCTTAGCCTGCACGGCCATCTGGGAGCCAAGTACAGTGTAACAGGTGGCCATGTCCCCCTGCTGTGTCTGCAGAACTCACCACCCACCTTTACCTACTCCTAGGCTGTGTGTGGAGGCCCCAGAGGCACCCCCACGGGATCATAAGTGTTCTTTTCCTTAACACTGGCCTGGCCAATGAGAAGAGTGGGAAAGGGCTTGGCAGGTGCAGAGATCAGAACCCTTGTGTAGACAGCAGCAGGCTTCACAAACTACCTCTGTCTGGGGCCAGCACCTCGGCTCCGCTTTCCCAGGGTAACGTCTGTGTGCGGACAGGTCCCGGAAGTATACCCTAGCCCGCCAAGCCGCACAGGAAAGGGGCTGTTTCACACAAGGCACCTCATGACCACTACAGCATCACGGAGCTAACGGGGCGGGGGGGGGGGGGGTCACCGTGATGTCCCACACCCAGAGCTGTGCAAATACCCAGATCACGCACTGCTGTCCAACGAAAAGGCAGTTTAAAAACAGGCGTTTCTAGGAACAAACCCCACCAGAAAGCCCCACAGCAGTACTCTGTGTGCCTGAGTAATATGGACGTGACCAGTCGAGGGTGAAAATAGGACTTGCTCTGTCTGGCATTTGCCTTGCCTTCACTGGAGACATTTTAAAAATCAACATCACTGACGCCCTGGATGGATCTGAAGGGAGTCATGCTGAGTAAAAAGGCCAGTCTCAAAAGGGTACACAGTCTGGTCCAATCACAGAGCTTCTAGAAATGACAGAATCAGAGACAGAGAACAGAGCAGGCTACCAGGGTCAGGGATGGGGTAGGAGGTGGGTACAACCAGTAGTCTGGGTCTTGGTCTCCCGGCTCGCATGGACGCCAGGGGGGTGAGGGCTGACCAGCAGCTGGGGCTGGGGCCTGGCCCAGGAGGGAGGTGACCCACTGGTAGTGCTGCTCTGCAGCCACGCAATCTGAATACAACTTAACCTCAGACTTCTGAGAGAAAACCTGCTTGCTGGGCCAAGCACACGATCCCAACCCCCTGCTGGCTGTGCACAGCGGACGTGCTGCTTAAGAGCCACTGACTATCCACCAACAACCAGACACTCTTGGGAGGACCAAGAGGCAGGAGTAGGAGGGTGTGGAGCTCACCTCCCCTGACAGGCACATCAAAAATACAACCTCGCGTGGAACTATTCTCACAGAAAATGACCTGGAAAATAGCAGAAGATGCTCTGCACAACCAAAGCTGCAAGGTCAGAAAAAAGGCATTGGGTCAGTACCTGTGCCCTGGCAGTCGAGCAGGGGGTCCTGTAAAGAAGAGAAAATCCTCACAAGCACCCCCGTGCCCTGAGCCCCCTGCCCTGGGCCATGAGCAGGTTGAGCCGCAGCGCGGAGGAGTCGGGCCCCTGTCAGTCAGCCTGCGGAGAATCTGCTGAGATGGACAGAAAGGCTAGAGAAGCCCGGACTCTACTTGGGAGCAGTGTGTGTGGCTGGCTTCTGACCCTCGGGGCACAGAGAACCCTGCAGTGGCAGTGGCCGCCTTGCTGCATTTCCTAGTCTGAAGGGTGAACGCCCAAGCCTCGCTCACTCCACACCTCCGCCTACATGAGATCTGGCAGAGACTAGGTCTAGCAGCACAGACACAGACTGGGGGTCTGGGGTGAGGTCCAGGTGGCGCTGTGATGGTCTCTGTCACGTGCGTGTGCAGGAGTGCTCACTGGCCGCATCCCAGCGAGAGCCCCTGGCTCTACCCACCCCACGCCAAGGCTGAGTGCTGGGTCTGGGCAGACAGGGCTGGGAGACGTCAGCCACAGGGGCAGCCCGGATCTCAGGCAGCAGCACAGCCCCTCAGTTCCTACACCACCACCTTGCCCTCCCCCCATTCCACATCACAGCCCTGCATGAGGTCTAGGATGAACACAGCAGAGAAAGGGAGCGACTTTGGGCTGCTTCTGAGGGAACCTCAGATGCCTACACAGGTGGCGCACATCCTCTCTGCCCACAAACGCTGCACTTGCTTCAGCAACCCTCTCCTTTGGGGCAGAGCATGCACTCAAGGGCAACAGAGCCTGATGGAACCTGACCTTCAGGGCTTCTACTTCAGCAGCTGGGGAGCAGACCCCATCCCTGACAGGGCGACCACAGCCACAGAACAGAGTTCACATCCAGCACAGGCTCTGGACTTGATAACACCAACCACACTCCCGTCAAGGTGACAATGGCCAGCACACACTGAGGAGGTGTGTGGCTGGTGTGTGTCCATCCCAAAACCAGCCCTCAACAGCAAAGCACTGCATACACACTGGATACCCGAGGATGCTGCCACATAAAAACACACCTCCAAGACCACACTAGATAACTTTCTCCTGAATTCACAGAGACAGAGAAAGTTAAATAAAATAAAAAGGTAGAGGAACTACTCCCAATCACACAAACAAGAGAAATCTCCTGAAAGAATAATGAAACAGAGCTCACCAGGCTACTAGACCCCAAGTTCAAAAAGGAGGTGATAAGAAAGCTAAGTGAATTAAGAAATATTATTGATAGAAATGCAGATCACTGTAACAAGGAACCAGAAACTATAAAGATAAACAAAAAATAGTACAATTGCTAAGATAAAAATCAATCTAGATGCAACAAATGCTGACTAAGTGACACAGAAGAACAAATAAGTGAGGAGGAAGATAGAATAATGGAAATCACACCATCAGAAGAGCAGGCAGAAAGACAAATGAAAAAAACAACAACAACCAAACAGAACAAAAGCAACATATGAGACCTATGGAATAATATAAAACCTGCCAACCTACACATAGTAGGGACTTCAGAAAGAGGTGAGAGAGAGAGGAGGGGAATGAAAATACACATGAAGAAATTATGGCTGAAAATCTCCCAAACCCAAAGAAGGAAAGATATCTAGGTACAGGAAGCCCAGAGGGTTCCAAACAATATAACCCCAAACCCAGATCTATACCAAGACACATCGCAATTAAAACAGCAAGAGCGAAAGAGGATTCTAAAGGCAGCAATAAAAAAAAAAGAGTTAGTTAAAAGGGAATTCCATAAGGATAAAAGCTGATTTCTCTTCAGACACTTTGCAGGCCAGAAGGGTGTGGCAGGACATATTCAAAGTCCTGAAAGAGAAAAACCTGGAACTAGGGTACTCTGCACAGCAAGACTACCATTTAGAATAGAAGGAGAGAGAAAGAATTTGTCATCAAAGCAAAAACTAAAAGAATTCAGCAATATTAAACCTACTGCGAAAGAAATACTGTACGATCTTCTCTAAGTAGAAAATAGGCAAAGATCTATAGGAGAGTGAAGAATCACATTAGGAAAGGCAAATATCAAATGATGGAAGATCACTTAAATGAACTAATAATAGATCAAGAAACAATCCAAAAAATTATAAAAGTGATTATAACTATAATTAACAGGAAAAGAGTAAGAACGAAAATGTAAAACAGGATATCAAAATAACAAAATGTAGGGGAGAGGAGTATAAAAATGTAAATATTTAAGATTGTGTTTAAACTTGAATGACTATCAGTTTAAAAAAAGCAGATACAGTTCTGGGTTAACATACTTGAACTCCATGGTAACCAAAGATAAAAAATATACAATAGAGTCACAAAAACCAAAAAGAAACAAACTCAAGCACACCACAAAAGAAAATCATCAAACCACAAAAGGAAAACCAAAAAGAAGAAATGAACAAATAACTACAAATAAAAGAAAGAAAGAAAAAAGCCCTGGAAAACAAGGATTAAAATTATAGTAAGTACAAATTTGTCAATAATTACTTTAAATATCAATGGACTAAATGCTCCGATCAAGTCAGAGTTGTAGATTTGGATTAAAAAATAAGAACCTACAATGTGCTGCCCACAAGAGACTCACTTTAGGGTGAAAGACACGTACAGACTGAAAGTGAAGGGATGGAAAAAGATATTTCATGCAAACAGAAATAACAAGAAAGCGGGGATAGCAATATCCAGACAACATAGACTTTAAAGCAAAGGTCATAAAGGCAAAGAGAGGGAGTTCCCGTTGTGGCTCAGCAGGTTATGAACCCAACTAGTATCTATAAGGATGTGGGTTTGATCCCTGGCCTCACTCAGTGGGTTAAGGATCCAGTGCTGCTGTGATGTAGGTCACAGAGACACAGCTCAGATGCAGTGTGGCTGTGGCTACGGCACAGGCCAGTAACTGCAGCTCCAATCCAACCCCTAGCCTGGGAACTTCCATATGCTGCAGGTGCAACCCTAAAAAGAAAAAAAAAACCTCCCTGCAAATAAAAGTCTAGGACTGTACAGTGTCAGTAGGGCATTCTACCACACATTCAAAGAACTTAAACTTCTCAAACTCTTCCAGGAAGTTGAGGAGGAAGGAACACTCCCAAATTCATTCTATGAATCCACCATCACCCTGATACGAAAACCAGACAAAGACACTACCAAAAAAAAATTACAGGACAATATCTTTGATGAATATATATGCAAAAATCCTCAACAAAATATTAGCAAATCAAATCCAACAATACATAAAAAGGACCATACACCATAATCAAGCTGGATTCATTCCAAGGTCACAAGGATAGTTCGACATACACAAAATCAATCGATGTGATACACAACATTAACAAAAGCAAAGCAAAAAAACATATGATTATCTCAGAAGATGCAGAAAAAGCATTTTACAAAATTCAATGTCCATTCATGATAAAAACTCATCAAAGTGGGTATAGAGGGTATATCTCAACATAATAAAAGCCATTCATGACAAACTCACAGCCAACATAATAATCAATTGTGGAAAGCTGGAAGCTTTCCTGCTACATTTAGGAACAAGACAAAGACGTCCACTCTCACCGTTTCTATGCAACACAGTATTGGAAGTCCTAGCCACAGCAATCAGACAAGAAAAAGAAATCATGGGTATCTAAATTGGAAAGAAAGAAGTAAAGCTGTCATTACTTGCAGATGACATGATACTTTGTATGGAAAAACCTATGATTTCCACACAAAAAACTATTAGAACTAATAAATGAATTCAGCAAGATGGCAGGATACAAGATTAATACATAGAAATCTATTGCATTTCTTAAAACTAATAATGAAACATCAGAAAGAGAAAGTAAAAAAATCATCTCATTTAAAATTGTGTCAAAAAGGAGTTCCCGTTGTGGCGCAGCAGAAACAAATCTGACTAGGAACCACGAGGCTGCGGGTTCGATCCCTGGCCTCACTCAATGGGTTAAGGATCCCGTGTTGCCATGAGCTGTGGTAAAGGCCTCAGATGCGGCTTGGATCTGGCATTGCTGTGGCTGTGGCGTAGCCGGTAGCTACAGCTCCGATTAGACCCCTAGCCTGGAACCCTTCATATGCCACGGATGTGAACCTAAAAAGACAAAAAGAAAAATAAAGATTTTAATTAAAAAATTGTGTCAAAATAATTAAATACCCAGGAATAAACCTGACCAAGGAGGTGAAAGGCTTATACATGAGAACTATAAACACTGATAAAGAAAATTAATGAGGATTTAAAGAAATGAAAGATGCCCCACACTCCTGGAATGGAAGAATTAAAATTGTTAAAATGGCCATAACAATTGGCCAAAGCAATCTATAGATTTAATGCAATCTCTATTAAAATACCCATGCCATTTTTCACAGATCTAGAACAAATAATCCTTACATTTATATAGAACCACAAAAGACTCAGAATTGCTAAAGCAGTCCTGAGACAAAGGAATAAATCTGGAGGCATAACCCTTTCAGATGTCACACTATACTACAAAGTTACGGTAATCAAAATAGTGTGGTAATTGACATAAAAACTGACATATAGGTCAATGGAACACAATAGAGAGCCCAGAAATAAACCCATACACATACAGTCATTTCATCTACCACAAGGTAGCAAAGAATATACGATGGAGAAAAGACAGTATCTTCAATAACTGGTGTTGTTATGGAGAAAAGGGAACCCTCCTACATTGATGGTAGGAAGGTAAAATGGTACAGCCACAGTAATGGAGGTTCCTTAAAAATCTTAAAATGGAACTACCATATGATCCAGCAATCCCACTCTTGGGTATATATCTAGAAACGACAAAAACTCTAATTCAAAAAGATACATGCACCACAATGTTTATAGCAGCGCTCAAAATAATGGAAACAACCCAAGTGCCCATTAGCAGACGGCTGGCTTAAGAAGATGTGGTCTGGAGTTCCTGTGATGGCTCAGAAAGTTAAGAACTTGACTAGTATCCATGAAGGTGTGGTTTCAATCCTTGGCCTCAGTAGGTGGGTTAAAGATCCAGCACTGCCATGAAATGTGGTGTAGTTTCAAACCCAGCTCAGATCCCGTGTTGCTGTGGCTGTAGAGTAGGCTGGCAGCTACAGCCCCAATTAGACCCCTAGCATGGGAACCTCCATATGCTGCAGGTGCAGCTCCCCCGCCCCCCCAAAAAGAAGATAAAGTGTAATTATATACAACAGAATGCTATTCAACAATAAAAAAGAATGAAATTCTGCCACCTGCAGCAACACTGATGGACCTAGAGAACATCATATTTAGTGAAGTAAGTCAGTCAGATAAAGACAAATACTAGATGATAGTTCTTACCTGTGTAATCTAAAAATAATACAAATGAACTTATTTAGAAAGCAGAAACAGACCCGCAGACATTGAAAACTAACTTATAGTTATCAGAGGGGAAAGGGAGAAGGGGCGGGACAAATTAGGAGTATTGGATTAACAGATACAAACTACTCCACATGAAATAGACAAGCAACAAGGATTTACTGTATAACACAGGGAGTTGTACTCAGAATCTTACAATACCCTATAATGGGAATTAATCTGAAAAAAACTGCCATTTTGCTGTATACATGAAAATTACACAATACTGTAAATCAACTATACTGACTTCAATTTAAAAAATTAGAACACATGGCTCTGCACGTCTGGGAACCATGAGGCTGTGGGTTCGATCCCTGGCCTCACTCATTGGGTTAAGGATCCGGCGTTGCCGTGAGCTGTGGTGTAGGTTGCAGACGCGCCTCGGATCCCGCATTGCTGTGGCTGTGGCGGAGGCCGGCGGCTACAGCTCAGATTAGACCCCTAGCCTGGGAACCTCCATATGCTGCGAGTGCGGCCCTACAAAACTCAAAAAAAAAAGAAAGCCCCCTGACATGTCATTAATATCTTCCTTACTGTCTTGGGGTAAAATTTATAATCTTTCCATTACTTATGCTCAAGTAAATAATGTGAAGTTTTATACTAAATAAACCTTTTTTATTTAAAGTTTATTTTATACTAAATAAAAGTGTTTTCATTTAGTTTTATTTTATACTAAATGAAAGGGTTTTTTTCTTTGCTGGTTTAAAAAAATTGATTCTCTAAGGAACAATGACGCTGGTGTCATTTCAGGACTTGGTACCCTCTCACTGGACAGGAGTAACCGCTTTGCACGTACAGACCGTGCGGGGCAGTGAACGCCCTGAGGCAAGGCAGGACCCCCAGGGAACCCCTCCATCAGAGCGTGCAGCCCCCGACCTCAAGGCAACTCGAGACTCTTCGTTAATAAAGAACTGGTCTGGAAAAGCAACTGTACGACTCCAGAACTACCAGAACTCTGTTTATACTTTCAGCAGACAAAAATGAAAGACAGAACCTTGTTTCCCAGGCGCTCCCTCCTGGGCGCCAGTCCGTCGTCACTCCTCTCCCTTCCTGGTCTCTCCACAGGCGCCTCCACAGGGACACGCCCATCCTGGCCCCCTCTCTTCCCTCGGTCTGGGGTGAATCCTCTCCCCCATCTTGGCTCCTCCTCGCTTCTTCCTGAAAACCTGTCCAACCCGGAGTGAGCTCTGTGCCTTCTGCTGTCGTCCAAGCGGTGTCTCTCTGCTTCCAGTTCTTTTTCTCGGCATCGTCTCTCCATGTCCCTTTGCTCTTTATTGCTGTCATTTTGTGACCTGTGAGTCAACACAGATTATCAGTAACCCTAGGTAAACTGCTTGTCAATTACTTGTCTTCCTTTCCAGACTAGAAGTTCAAAAACAGGCATGGAATATGTAGGCTTGCTTATCACTGCAGTGCCAAGTCTGCAGTAGTTTGATTTGAAGAGATGGGTATACAATAGCAGTGACAGTATTTACTGCTATACTTGAAGCACTATGCAAAGGCACCATATGCACATATTTTTATAATTCTCAGTAAATACAATCCTCCCCTCTTTACAGATGAAGTAAATAAGACTAAAAGTGGCCAAGGGACTTTCCTTATGGCCCTCATGCTTATTGATCAGGACTCAAAGCTGGTGTTTGCAGCTGTTTCTGCTCCAAGCAGAGCTAAAATTAACTGAAAACTGAATGGCCATCATTAACAAGTCAACAAATAACAAATGCTAGAGAGGGTGTGGAGAAAAGGGAACCCTCCTACACTGTTGGTGGGAATGTAAATTGGTACGACCATTATGGAAACTAGTATGGAGGTACCTCAGAAAACTAAATATAGAATAGAGCTACCATATGACCCAGAAATCTCACTCCTGGGTATATGTCCAGACAAAACTTTCCTTGAAAAAGACACATGCACCCGTATGCTCACTGCAGCACTATTCACAATAGCCAAGACATGGAAACAACCCAAATGTCCATCGACACATGACTGGATTAGGAAGATGTGGAACATGGAGTTCATGTCGTGGCTCAGTGGTTAATGAATCGACTAGGAACCATGAGGTTGCGGGTTCGATCCCTGGCCTTGCTCAGCGGGTTAAGGATCCGGCATTGCTGTGAGCTGTGGTGTAGGTCGCAGACGTGGCTCGGATCCCACATTGCTGTGGCCATGGTGAAGGCTGGCAGCTACAGCTCCGATTAGATCCCTAGCCTGGGAAACTCCATATGCCATGGGTGTGGCCCTAGATAAGGCAAAAAGACAGAAAAAAAAAGATGTGGTATATATACACAATGGAATACTACTGAGCCATAAAAAAGAACAAAACAATGCCATTTGCAGCAACATGGATGGAACTAGAGACTTTCATACTAAGTGAAGTAAATCAGAAAAGAAAGGCAAATACCATATGATATCACCTATGTTTGGAACCTAATATACAGCACAAATGAACCTTTGCACAGAAAAGAAACTCATGGACTTGGAGAACAGACTTGTGGTTGCCAAGGGGGAGAGGGAGGGAGTGGGATGGACTGGGAGTCTGGGGTTAACAGATGCAAACGATTGCATTTGGAGTGGATAAGCGATGAGACTCTGCTGTTTAGCACAGGGAACTATATCTAGCCACTTATGATGGAACATGATGAAGGATAATCTGAGAAAAAGAATGTATATGTAATATATATATATATATATATTATATATATATGGGACAGAGTGACTTTACTGTACAGTAGAAACCAACTATAATGGAAAAAATAAAAATCATTTTAAAAATTAACTGAAAATTAATGCATGCACGTATCAAACTGATCAATGAATAGTAAGCAAACAAGTGCTGCATAGCTCCTCTGCTTCTTACAGTCCTTCTCTCCATGAGCCTCAGGGACTGTTTCCGGTTCCCTGCACACAAATGCAGCAGGCTGATGGGAACAAAAAGATCTACAAGCACAAATTCATGCCAGAAACATGACTAAGACATTTGCTCTGTTATAAGCAATAATAACAGAAATGCCTGTAACACAAACCAGAGTGCTAAAAGATCATAGATTTGGTAGTCATGTATAAATTAATTTTATAAACAAACCAATTAACCACAGCAGCCCAAAAGAAGAAAAAAACTTATTAGAACTCTGTGCAAGGAAGGCAGTAAGAAGCTGTTCAGGTTACTGTGATCCTGGGCAAACAACAGCCTAATCCCACGGCCTTGCCATCTCCACTCCAAACTCCAATCTACTTTCAGCCACCCTATGAGCAGAGGGGCCCTGGGCTCCAGGAAGCTCTGCAGGGGTCTAGATGCAGCACATGGCTAGGAGCTCTGGGTCAGTGGCCCTCGACTGGGACACAGGGGCAGGAGGGAGGGGACCTTGCTTGCAGACTGCTCTAAGTCTTGTCCCCAGAGCACACTGTTCAAGCTCTTCTCATGAGCAGGTAGAGGACACCCCTCAACCTGCCCCTGCTGCAGAGAGGCAGGGCCAGCCAGCACCAGGATCTCCAGCTGCCAGGCAAACCCTGTGGGACCAGAGGGTTGACCACCCCAACAAAGGAATGATGGCACTTGGGACTCTATTGCAAATGAGTTCTAGCTCCTCAAAAGCTGGGCTCTCCTCTTTACAATTCTGCAGATAAACTGAGGGAGGTCTGGAAGATGAAACGGGCAAAACATCACAAACCGATGAACATCACCAAGGAAAAGAGACCGGGAAGAAGATGGTGAAGACAGGGAGTGCACACACAGGGACCCAAAAGGGGGCAGGGGAGGGGAGAAAAAGGGACACTCCCAGGGTACTTCCTGTCTGGACACAGCCTTGAGCAGTGATGGCAAATGGTTCGCCCTCAGCCAACCACTGACCACAGACACACAAAAATGTGTACAAGCACGTTCCATCAAAACTCTGAATTTCAAGCATATTATGAAGTGCAAGAGCTCGTACTGACAAAGGACATACAACCGCCGCTCAACGGCAACCCTGGATGCTGGACGAGGCCAGAGAAACAAGCAAAGCTCACGGTTCCAGGAGTCCCTCCAGCGAGCTCTCCGAGGGCCTGGGCCTCACGCCCACACAGCTGGGACCTGGCTCCCAGCTCCCACCTCCAACGTCAATTTCTTCTCCTCTTTCCTTAGGGTTCTCAGTGCCTGGCTCTTCTCCCTTTTCTGGTTTCTTGAGAAGCTGAGAAATTAAAATGCTTGTAAAATATCATGTTAAGAGTATATTATAAAAGAATGTATGTAATAAATAAATTATAAACAATATTGAGCCCAAATGTTTGAACAGCAAAAAAACGTTATCATAAAGGTCCAACGAACAGGTTTTGGTTAAATACACCACGGAACATTCAGTCAATGAAATGCTTTGTACTTATGAGAAACGATTTAGGATAGTTGATATGACGAAAAGAATATTACTGAATAAAAATATTACAAAGAATGATCTGATTTCTATTTACATGCTGATTCACACACAGAAAAACATCTAAAAGGCTTGCAACACCATGCTGAGAGTGACTACTTTTAGTTGGCAGAAATGAAACGCTATTTTTCCCTTTCTTGTACAGGTCCTAGTTTTTCTCAAATGAACAAATATTACTTTTACAATACAGAAAAATAACATTTTTATAGGCTGTTTTATGCTTTTTTCTTTTTTTTTTTTTTTTTTTTTTTTTTTTTTTTTTTTTTTGTCTTTTTAGGGCCGCACCTGTGGCAATGTGGAGGTTCTCAGGCTAGGGGTCCAATGGGAGCTGTAGCCACTGGCCTACGCCACAGCCAGAGCAACAGCAATGCCGAACTCGAGGCGCATCTGCAGCCTACACCACAGCTCACAGCAACGCCGGATCCTTAACCCACTGAGCAAGGCCAGGGATTGAACCCGCAACCTCATGGTTCCTAGTCAGATTTGTTAACCACTGCGCCACGACGGGAACTCCTAAATGCTGTTTTATATCAATGAGTTTGAGAATAATTTAGAGTTTTCAGAACACCTATTACTTTCGTTCGTGAAACAGACTTAGCAGATTACTACGACACAATCAATTCAGTGTGAGACTGGGACTTCCTCTATGTTCTTACTCTCTGAACTTAGGTGCCACAGTCATGGTCAGTTTGTAGAGTATGAACGGATGTCTACTTGTGAGAATGTTGTTCTCCCTTACAAAACATATTTTGAACATATTTTGGAGCTCCTGTCGTGGCTCAGCAGTAAGCAAACCCGACTAGCATCCACGACGATGCAGGTTCGATCCTTGGCCTCGTTTAGTGCGTTAAGGATCTGGTGTTGCCATGAGCTGTGGTGTAGGTCACAGACATAGCTCAGATCGCCAGTTGCTGTGGCTGTGGTGTAGGCCAGTGGCCACAGCTCCCATTGGACCCCTGACCTGGGAACCTCCATATGCTGGAGGTGTGGCCCTAAAAAGACAAAAAGACCAAAAAGACCAAAAAAAAACTGAGTGTATTTTAATAGCAGTTATAGCAAAACATAGAAATGACACCTTTAGGCTAAATGAGTTCCTTTAGGAATGAAACAGACTGCCAGGCAAGATGCTGCAAGCCGCTTCTCATCAGGGTATGTACCACGTTCCCTGCTTATGTGGGATCCTTTCCACTAACAGCCCATCTTTCCTTAAGTAAAAAGTAGCATATGCTGGTAATAAATGGACCACAGGGAAGTGCAGTGCAGTATAAATAAGTAATCAATAATCCACCCAATAAATAATTTCGTGCATCCATGAACTGTTTTTACAATACTTCTGAAACCAAAGGTTTTTTTTCAACACAGGCTGAGTGTCCTATGATTCAACCCGGCTCTGACACAATCCACCTGGAATTAATGTCAAACCCCATAAGGCTGCCCCACATCACAGGCCAGTTCAAATCCCAGGTGGTCACCAGTACTTCTGACTGACTGGCTATAAATTCAGGGGTTCTTAAATGAGAATCGCTGAGGGAACTCGGAAAGTGCTTTACTTGCTATTCCTGGTTTCATATAAAGAACACAACTCAGGAAGAGCCAGGCAGGAGTGGCAGAGGGCGCAGTGCCAGGGAACAGGCTGAGGTTTCCCTGCTCTGCTGGGCTCCACCTCCTAGCAGCTGGATGTGCGTGTTTATCAGTTTAGATGGTCTCTAAAGCCACACTTCAGGGACTTTTTTCCCTTTTTGGCCACTCCACAGCACATGAGTTCCCAGGCCAAGGATCAGAACCGAGTTGCAGCTGCAACGCACATCACAGCCGTGGCAATGCCAGATCCTTTAACCCACTGTGCTGGGCTGGGGATTGAACCTGCATCCTAATGTTGCAGAGACACCACCAATCCCACTGCACCACAGTGAGAACTCCATGGAACTTTATGAGACGCCATTACACAGGCATCACTGATCAAACCTCTGGCCATCAGCGAGTGCACTCAGTCCCTCTAGAGGCTGAGACTGGAGCTGGAAGTTCCAGTTTTCTAGTCATGCTGGTGACCAGTCCCCACCGGGAAGCTCTCTAGGGCCCCAGCCACCCATCATCTCATTAACATAGCAAGGACACTTGTCACTCCACAGATGACAAGGGTTTTAGAGCCTGTGTGCCATGAAATGGGGAGAAAGACCCCGGGCTAGGGTGCTAGGAATACAGCTGTGAATAAGAGACAAACACCCACAATTAAGGGACTCATACTTGACATTCCAGCAGGGATGTGGTGGCCGTGGGGGTGGGAGGACGGGGGATGAGTGACAAAGACAGAAAAGAGTGAACCAGACAATCTCAATGCTATGAAGTGCTACAGACACATAATAGACAGAATAAAAGGATAGTGAGGGTTGTGGTGTGGCCGGCAGCTGCAGCTCCGATCCGACCCCTAGCCTGGGAACCTCCATATGCAAAAAGACAAAAAAAAAAAAAAAAGGGAATTTTATTTGTAACTCACTGTGAATTTCAACACTGCTTAGTTTTCAAGTTCTCGGAGGAAAATAAACCGCCGGCTTGTTCTCCTTGAATCACATTTTTCTTTATTGATAAAAACAGTCGTAAGGACCTCTCTCTCCCTCTTTACTTTTAGGCTATTAGTACAAATTCTTTTGGCCTTTCTTTACAGACCTTATTTTTCAGGTTTTCCCAAGGGGTTAGGGAAGGCCTCTCTGCACAGGTGACATGTGAATGGGGCCAGATGGTGAACTGTGATGGGGAATCCCTCCCAAGAGGGCATAAGTATGGGGGAGAAGCTCCCTGGAGAATCAAGAGGGTGGGAAGGCAGCGGGGCGCACAGGACACGGGATGTGGAAGCAGGGCCCACTGGCTGCATCCACACTTGCTCTACCTGTGCAAAACCTGGTCCTCCATACTGAAAATGATCACACAACTTTTCAGATAATGTCATTTATAGCCTACAATTTGTATTTTCAGAAATTTTATTTGTGGGAGTTCCCGTCGTGGCTCAGTGGAAACGAATCTAGCCAGGAACCATGAGGTTGCGGGTTCGATCCCTGGCCTTGCTCAGTGGGTTAAGGATCC
>PVHT021183654.1:119760-271636 GCA_004024745.2 Catagonus wagneri | reverse complement strand
GGCTTGTTCTCCTTGAATCACATTTTTCTTTATTGATAAAAACAGCCGTGAGGACCTCTCTCTCCCTCTTTACTTTTAGGCTATTAGTACAAATTCTTTTGGCCTTTCTTTACAGACCTTATTTTTCAGGTTTTCTTTTAAATATGCATTCTCCAGGGAGTTCCCATCGTCGTGGCGCAGAGGAAACATATCCAACTAGGAACCATGAGGCTGCAGGTTCGATCCCTGGCCTTGTTCAGTGGGCTAAGAATCCATTGTTGCTGTGGCTGTGGTGTAGGCTGACAGCTGTAGCTCCGGTTAGAACCTAGTCTGGGAACCTCCATATGCTGCAGGTGTGGCCCTAAAAAAAATAAATAAAATAAATAAAAAGTCATGTTCATTTTAAAAAATAAAATTAAAATAAAATAATGCATTCTCCAAATAAGTCACAGGTCAGAGATCCCAAAATTGAGACGCTCATTAAAGGCCACCCCTGGAGTCAGATACTGACAGTCAGGCCAGGACACCAGATTCTCTGAGGACAGAGCTGTGGACGGCTCATGTCATGGTCTAATCTGCCATATACTGGAGAATACAAAGCATTAGCTTGGTTATTATTCTTTGTTGAGAAAGGTAAAGGTTACACAATCTTTGCATACCCGTGACCATAAAATCTGCATGAAATGTATGCCTACTTCTCTGCTCATGACAGAGCTGACTTAAAATGACATGGGCCTTCCCTTAACATTAAGGTTTATTAGTTATCTTCCAAGGGCTGTTAATTTGTGCCGCTGAGACTGCTTATGTTCATCACAGGAAGGATGTTTGCTACACTCTTGTTATGAAGAGCTGTGTTCACATGGACAAGCAGCAACACTTTCCAAGTTGTGTCCCAAGGAACATTCTGGCTTTGCCTGTTGTGAATCCGCACCCTTGTAGGGGTGGGATGGACAATCTACATTTAATAGCCTTGACTGGATTCCTCAATTCCATCAATATTATTATCAGAGATTTTAAAATTACATAGATCTGTAACAATTGCCATCAAAGCCAAGATGAAAGCAACCACTCTGGATAATTTCTGTGTGACAGACAGCTCCTACTCATCTTGCACACGGAGGTTGTATCTTTGCAGCAAATGTGCCTGAGCAAGGTGACCTGGCCCATACCTTTCATAAAGCTGTTTCTCAGCAAAATATCCTTAACTTTAAGAGAATCATTTCAAGAAACAGTCTCCAGAAATTATGTTATTCATTAGTGCTGTTCATCAAATATTTCAGGTTTTCCTCCTGGCACTTCCTGTGTCCCCCAGTTTGAGATCAGGTGGGGACATGTGCCATGCTCTGGCTGGTGAAATGAAATGTGAGATGGACATTCGCTTCCACGTGGAAGGTTTAAGAACTCGTGCGCAATCTGTTGCATGACACTTCTCCTTCTTTGTCATAAGGACTGTGGAAACAAAGGCCAAGATGGGGCCTCCATCAGTTCGGGTCACTGAATGGCCAGGATGAGCAATGTCCAGTGGACATGTAATGAGAGCAACAACAGAACTTTAGTTATGTGAGACCAATACGATCTTGAGACTACTTGCTTCTGCAGCATAACTGAGCCAGTCCTGACTGGTGAAGACGGTTGTGTGTTTCATAGGAATATTGTTAAGAAACTCCCTCCATTGATAGTGAACCCCATATGACTATCTATGGGAGAAATTGTTTTAGAAGCAAAGGCCTAGAAAAAGCTTTGCTTCCCTTGAAGGATGGCATGTTTTCTCCTCAGGAATAATGAAAACTATGTTTTGGATCAACTTTTCTGTTTTGCACTGCCAAGCATATCAGAAACTAGTCTATGGCTCAATTACGGTAGCTGTGGTTTCTTCCCCTTCCTTTCCTTTCTGCCTATATTCCCTAACTTCTGACCTTTCGTCTTTTCCTTTTATATACTGCAAGTTGAATGAATCCCTAAAAGGCACTTTAAACCCTTCGTGGAAGAGGTGAGATTCACATTAGGCTGAAATCTAGGCTTAAAGTTATCTGAGCAGAAAACTAGGAAGGAAAGGACTGATTCAATTTAGACAATAAAATTTACATTAAAAAATTCCTTCCATGCATTAAACGACCCTCCTAAGTGAATGCATCAAAGGAAAAATTGGGCAAGAGATGAAGAAACCACTGCTGTTACCACAAAAGAAATGAGACAACCCAGGTCCAAGAGTCAGCCTTTGGGGAGAAAGGCCAGTATACCCAAAACCAGAGGGTTTCAAATATGTAGTTTTTAGTCAAGAAATCTTTCTTGAAAGGCAAATATATGCAGAGCCCAATCTATGACATTTAAATGTGAGCTCCTCTGGGTGAAGTGCTCCTGTCACACCAGGAAGCTGGTCTTTCACCCACGTGGTCCTCCCCAAGACAGCATGCCCAAGAAAACTCCCGGAACACAGTTTGAGAACCCATGTTGTAGCACAGAGAAAAAGAACTAGAACAGTAAAAGATTACACTAACTGAAAATGTTCCTAAAGTTCTACAAAGTTAAAACACCTAAAAGGTAGAACTATTTTTGAAAAAAAAGAAGTGAAGTGTCTCTTCAAAATTACCTTCACCCTTACTTCTTTCTCAGCAGTTTTCTTCTGCTTTTCTGCAGCTTTCTTTTTACATCTCTCCTCTTCCCGTCGCCTTCTTTTCTCTTCTTCCCGTAAGCGTTTCTTTTCCAACTCCCTCCTCCTCCGTTCTTCTCGCTTTTCCTCTCGAATTCTCTAAAGATGTGGAAAGTATGTGTATAAATTGTCTGCGTGGACATGACAGAAACAGAAGGGCTATTCATCAGTAAAAGGCCAGACCTACCTGCTTTTCTAACTTTCTATTTTTAATATATTCCAAAAGAGGTGTGGTTCTTCTAGCTAAAATACAAAAATTGCAATGTAGTATTCAACTGTAAAATAAGATTTCCTTTTTTAAATACTTGCTTTCAATGTAATATTTTAAATAATTAGGGGAAGAATTATCATTTTAAAACCTACACGAGCATACACTGTACTTGCAAGAAATCTTTCTCCATCACTATAAAGTCAAGTAATTTGGCAGCGCTGACATTCCGACACATACAAGGCATTTAATTCCTGGTCTTAAGGGAGCCTCATACACCAATCACTAAAATGGTATAATAGCAAAAAAGCAAAATGAATAAAATTCCCAGATGTTATGAATATCCTTCCTCTCCCTTTTTTTTTTTTTTTGCTACTTTAGGACCGCACTCACGGCATATGGAGGTTCCCAGGCTAGGGATCGAATCGGAGCTGTTGCTGCCAGCCTACACCACAGCCACAGTAATGCAGGATCTGAGCCATGTCTATGACCTACACCACAGCTCGGGGCAACGCCAGATACTTAACCCACTAAGCAAGGCCATGGATCTAATGCGTATCCTCATGGATCCTAGTCAGGTTCGTTAACAATTGAGCCATGAAGGGAACGCCCTATCTTCACATTTTACATAACATATTTATACTCAGTCAGCCCTCCATATGCACAGGTTCTCTGTTTGCAGATTCAACAAACTGTGGATCAAAAATATTTGGGAAAAAAATTTCCAGGAAGTTTTATTTATTTATTTATTTATTTATATTTTTTTTTGCCTTTTTTTGTCATTTTATGGCCGCACCCGCGGCATGTGCAGGTTCCCAGGCTAGGGGTCTAATCGGAGCTGTAGCCACTGGCCTGCGTCGCAGCCACAGCAACGCAGGATCCGAGCCGCGTCTGCAACCTACACCACAGCTCACGGCAACGCTGGATCGTTAACCCACTGAGGAAGGGCAGGGATCAAACCCGCAATCTCATGGTTCCTAGTCGGATCCGTTAACCACTGCGCCACGACGGGAACTCCCAGGAAGTTTTAAAAAGCAATGTTTGAATATTCGACTTGGTGGCAACTGGTTACATAGCATGTGGCATGTTAGGGGTTATGAGTAACATAGAGCTATTTAAAGCATTTAGAGGGGTATGAGGGTGGGCTACCTAAAAATACAGCACCATTTTAGAGAGGGGACCTAGAACCCACAGATTTTGGTGCAATGGGGTTAAGGGCAGGGCTGGAAATTGGTGAGGACTCTTTTCTGTGCTGTGGAAGTTCTGGACGTGTCAGCCAAGGGCAGGGCCAAGACCTACCTGGGGGGTGGGGGAGCTGACACAGATTCCACCTACCTTCCCTCCTTTCCTACAAAACACCTGTTACCGCAAAGAACTGATGTGAGGGAGAAATGAGACCTTTTATAGAAAGTGCTTTACCGACAAAAATGTGTATCATTTGCTAAAGAGAAGATGCAGGTCCACGTAGGACAATACTACTTTAACCAGCGGTATAACTGTTAAATCACCTCTCGTAAAATAAGAAACTTCATTATTAGACTAATGAAGAATGTTTCAATAATGTTAACCTTTCTTATAATTTATTCAACAAGTATTTACCAAACATCTAAGCTTGTCAAAATACAAAAAATGTGTTATGTACTGAGACTACAAAGCCAAAAATACAGTTCTATGGGGCTGAGGGTGGGGAGATAAAAATGAGAAGAGAGGGAGACAAATAAGATGAATTACAAACAGTGTAACCAAATTATAAACAGTGTAACTGTCCTAACCCCTAAGTCTCAGTGGGTAAGCAGGAGGCAGGCATGGGGAGGAGGGCAGAAGAGGTGGGGAAGCAGGCAGGAAGGGAGACACTGCAGGCATGTTTGGGAGCTACAAGCAGCTGCCAGGAGAAAACCGATTCTAAAATGTGGTACACAGGGCTGAAGGACAGATACAAACCAATTCTACACTCTGACTGGGTTTATCCATCATCAGCCCCACTCGCTCGGAGGGCTGACGGTTTTTGAACAGCACCAAGATGAACTTATACTTAAGCAAAGCACCCCAATCCTGTGATTGCTTTTTTCAAAGACGACTGACTTTGAGACATATCCATCCATTCTCTGATGCAGCTGGACACACAGCACTCAAATGTCTTTCACTGTTCATTCAGAGGCATTATAACTTTGAAACAAAATGACTGGAACTGTGAAAACTCAGGTGTTCTCCATCAAGAGATGCTCAGAAATATTTTCCCAATTTGCCATCTTGTCATCCTTTTATCCAAACTGAGAAATAGTTTACATTTCTGCCAAGCCTGTCACATGTCAATATTTTACAATCATGAAAAAGAATATATACTCTATAAATACATGTCTCACTGAAGTAACGAGAAAAAATGAGCAAAACAGACCAATAAGTTCTCTCGTCTTCGCCTCTACATCTCCCAGAAGAGTTTCAGGATTGGCCCCAGCTTTCTCCTCCTCCACACAGTAAGTCTCTAAAAACTTCTTATATTCTGGATCTGTAAATTAAAATAGAAGGAAAGAAAATAAATATATTTTTCCCTATATGCAGGAGAGTAGTTATATTTTATTAGTGTTTAATTTGGCAGTTTTACAAACCAGCATTTGAAAAAGGACTGACCATCTTCAATGCTTCCGGTTTTGGGGTCTTTTTTCTTTAGCTTCTTTTTGGCTATCTTCTGGAATGGAGCAAATTCTACCACTGCAGGATATTCTAGGCCTTTAACAGGAAACAAATTACAGAAGCCATTCTGAAGTTCAAGTGTATTCATTTTAAGACAATCCTCTAGTTTACTTAAGCATTATAGCATTGACAATATTACTATTTAAACTATAATTTGGAGTTTCCTTCGTGGCTTAGTGGTTAGCGAATCAGACTAGGAACCAGGAGGTTGCGGGTTCGATCCCTGGCCTTGCTCAGTGGGTTAAGGATCCGGCGTTGCCGTGAGCTGTGGTGTAGGTTGCAGATGCGGCTCAGATCCCGCGTTGCTGTGACTGTGGTGTAGGCCGGCGGCTACAGCTCCGATTAGAACCCTAACCTGGGAACCTCCATATGCCGCAAGTGCGGCCCTAGAAAAGGCTAAAAGACAAAAAAAAAATAATAATAATAATTTAATTATACTTTCAAATAGCAGTAATCTTGGCACATCAAACTCCAGATTTAAACAGAGGAAGAGCAATTATTTACTAAATAAGACAATTCCTTATGCTGTAGTCGTGGTTACATGACTGAATACATTCAAAATTCATCAAACTGTACACCTTAAAATGGGAATTTTTACCATATGTAACTTATATCTCAATAAACTTTATTACTCCCTCACCAAAGAGCTTATCTCGCAATATCTTTAAATAGGTCTCCTGGTAACATCTTAAGTTTTTAAATTTTAAAAAGTTAATTCAATTATTTGTTACATAAGTTCAAGGTAATTACACTGCTTAGAAGAGACACTCAACTAAAAGAGAGGGCTTCAAAGAGTGCACATAATATTCAGGTAAGATGTGCTCAGAAAAACTTAGAAAGTCACTTAAAAGTGATTTTGTTTTTACATGGGGCTGGGAGTGGGTGGACAACAAACACATAGAAACACCTTCAGTAAGAGAATCTTTTTTTTTTTTTTTTTTGCTTTTTTAGGGCTGCACCCACAGCATATGGAGGTTCCCAGGCTAGGAGTCAAATTGGAGCTACAGATGCTGGCCTATGCCACAGCCACAGATTCGAGCCCCATCTGTGAGCTACAACACAGCTCATGGCAATGCCGGATCCTTAACCCACTGAGCAAGGCCAGGGATTGAACCCGCAACCTCATGGTTCCTAGTTGGATTCGCTTCTGCTGCACCACGACGGGAACCCACAATAAGAGAATCTTAATCAAGAGATGGAACACCTCCACCTTGGTACTAAACCCACGGAGCAATCACTTTTAGATGTGTCAGATGACCATGAGATTTTAAGTTTCAGTTATCTGGAAGATACTTTTGTGCTACCCTCAACCCTATCCAGGATAAAGTCAAGAACCAGGAAGAGAACAGGGCTTCAGATGAGACAATTCTGATTCATTTTCAATGCTGCAGCACAATGCCTAGCATATACTACCAGGATAAAATGATTTAGTTTGGGGAAATAAAATTCACTTATCTAGAAAACCCATTTATATGAAAAACCTCACTCTTTGATGGTAATACACCAATAGGCTGTCACCACTATAGTGGAATTGCTATAATTCTTTGGCTTATATATAACTTTAATTTTTATCACAAGCACATGATGACCATAAGTTAATCACTTTTTTTCCCCACTGCACCCACAGCATATTGGAAGTTACCAGGGCAGGGATCAAACCCGAGCCACAGCAGGGACCCAAGCTGCTTCAGTGACAATGCCAGATCCTTAGTTTGTGCACCACAAGAGAACCCCCGTAGTCAAAATTTATAACTTTATTTACTTATTTACTTATTTATTTATTTATTTATTTATTTATTGTCTTTTTGCCTTTTCTAGGGCCGCACTCACAGCATATGGAGGTTCCCAGGCGAGGGGTCTAATCGGAGCTGTAGCGGCCGGCCTACGCCACAGCCACAGCAACACGGGATCCGAGCCACATCTGCGACCTGCACCACAGCTCACGGCAACGCCGGATCCTTAACCCACTGAGCAAGGCCAGGGATCAAACCCACAACCTCATGGTTCTTACTTGGATTCGTTAACCACTGAACCATGACGGGAACTCCCTATAACTTATTTTAAATTAGAGTCTAAGAACTTCTTAAAGCTCACAGACATCCAGCAAAACTTAAATGATGTACTTAAAAATTTATTATAATAAAAAGTTTAAAAAGCCAATGACCCAACCTTTACTGTCAATGAAGATATATCCATCAAAACGATCTCTAAAAAGAAGGATGTCATCAGGATTTCTGAAATTAATGTACGCTCTTGAGTAAAGATGAGGATAAAGACTGAAAGAAGAGACAACAATTCAAACAGTTAGTAAAAAACTTAAGAATATTTGGGGGGGCCACACCTGTGGCATATGGAAGTTCCTGGGCCAAGGGCTGCATCTGAGTTATAGCTGAGACCTATGCCACAGTTCAGGCAATGCCTGATCCTCAACCCACCGTGCTAGGCCAGGGATTGAACCCTCGCCCCCACAGAGACAACACCATGTCCTTAACCTGATGCACCACAGCGAGAACTCAAAGACTTCTTTTAATTTTGACTTTTATTTTCTTTTCTGGATACAACAAACAAAAGATCCTTTGCTAATTTAGAGAATGCTTTAAGGTTTCTTAAGAGTACATGGCTTTGGGTCCATAAAAGAACCAAGCCTTCCTCCCCTATTGCACAGCTACCAACATCCTTCACAGGCAAGAATTTTAATATCAATTTTTTTTGTGAGTGTGTCTTTTTTGCCTTATCTAGGGCCACATCCGCGGCATATGGAGGTTCCCAGGCTAGGGGTCTAACAGGAGCTGTAGCTGCTGACCTTCGCCACAGCCACAGCCACAGCCACAGCAACGCGGGATCCGAGCCGCATCTGCGACCTTCACCACAGCTCACGGCAACGCCGGATCCTTAACCCACTGAGCAAGGCCAGGGATCGAACCCACAACCTCACGGTTCTTAGTCGGATTCGTTAACCACTGAGCCAGGACGGGAATTCCCCTAACCTCAATTTCCAGATGAGAACACTGAGGCTCAGTGAAGTTATGTACTTACAGAGGGTGAGGTTAGTTAAAAGGTGGGACTGGGATTCCAGTTTGAGTCCAGTGCCTGACCACCTATAACCGTACTAGTTTTCCTAAATTTCAGTCATTTTAAAAATCATCTTTGGGGTTCCCATAGTGGCTCAACAGGTTAAGAACCCGACATAGTCTCTGTGCGGATGCGGGTTCAACCCCTGGCCTTGCTCAGTGGGTTAAGGAACTGGCATTGCCACAAGCTGAAGTATAAGTCAAAGATGCAGCTCAGATCTTGCGCCGCTATGGCTGTGGTATAGACCTACAGCTGCAGCTCCAATTCGACCCTTAGCCTGGGAACCTCCATATGCTGGTGTGGCCACAAAAAGAGAAAGAAAGGAAGGGAGGAAGGAAAGGAGGAAGGAAGATCATCTTTATGTTGGGTTTATATGACTACCATGAAGTTAATATGGCTACCATGAAGTTTATATGGCTACCATGAAGTTTATATGGCTACCATGAAGTTTATATGGCTACCATGAAGTTTATCTGGCTACCATGAAGTTTATATGGCTACCATGAAGTTTATATGGCTACCATGAAGTTAATATGGCTACCATGAAGTTTATCTGGCTACCATGAAGTTTATATGGCTACCATGAAGTTTATCTGGCTACCATGAAGTTTATATGGCTACCATGAAGTTTATATGGCTACCATGAAGTTTATCTGGCTACCACAAGAACTCATGATACTGAAGATAAAAATAGTAATAAAATGTGAACATCACTAAAAATCACACGGTAAAAATCACTAAATTCTAGCTGAACTGTCATCTGTTAAGAGAGCTAATCTGAGGTCCGCTTTCTCTATGATAATAAAAAGGAGACTTCAAAGTGTTGAACTCCTTACTACCAAGCTGTACCAGGGAACTGGACAAGACAGAACCTGGCGGGGGTGGGTTGGGGATAGGGACGGGAGTGATGGAAGAGAGCACTAGGGAGCTTCCAGGGTCTGAATATTTTGTTTCTTTATCTGGTGTTAATTATATGGGCATGTTCACTTGTAAAAATTCATTAGGTTACAAACCTATTATTTATTCACTTTTGTTATATATTAATACAATTTACTTTAAAAGGCTGTATGAAATAAGGTTTAGTGATAGTCAAAATAAAAAATAAGTAATATATTGTTAAGACCACTTTTCTTTTTAGACTATCCTGGCGCTATAGAGCTACTCAAATCTATTTTAGGGGAATTTAATGATTTGCCTAAAAACTTGCAGAAATAAAGGTCTGCACTGATTTATGGGTACATAAGGAAAACAAGAAAGAAACAGATGGCGATGGCAATGCCTCTCAGCCTTTTTTTTTTTTTTTTTTGGTCTTTTTAGGGCTGCACCCTCAGCATACGGAGATTCCCAGGCTAGGGGTCGAATTGGAGCTACAGCTGCTGGCCTACACCACAGCAACAAAGGATCCGAGCTGTCTGCAGCCTACACCACAGCTCAAGGCAACGCCGGATAGTTAACCCACTGAGTGAGGCTAGGGATCGAACCTGCAACCTCACGGTTCCTAGTCAAATTCGTTAGGGCTGCACCATAACAGGAACTCCTTTTTCGTTTGTTTGTTTGTTTGTTTTCTTTTCCCTCTCAGCTTCTTAATGTTGGTAAAATTTCCTCACCTGAGATCAGCAGTAAAGAACTCAAAGTAATCGTGTGCCGGCAGGGGCTGGAGCTGCTCTTCCAACTGCTCCCTGGTGAGGCTGGGAGGGAGCCGCCGGACAACCACCTGGGGGAGAAACGTCGGATGGGTTATTCACTAGTGCTGTAATCAGTTTCCTTACCTGAAAGCTTGGCCACCTGTGTTTATGCTCAGAGTAAACTCTAACCCAGAGGTCCAGCAGAAACACGCATTTTAGGCAAGAAATATATGCATGGGGAATATGGCTGTCAAAAAGTAAGGAAGGCCGAATAATTTAAAAGACATCCGTGAGGTCAGAAAAGGCTGTACATAGCAACCCTTTTTCATAAAATCATTTCATTAAAATTACACAACAGTCGGAGTTCCCGTCGTGGCGCAGCGGTTAACGAATCCGACTGGGAACCATGAGGTCGCGGGTTCGATCCCTGCCCTTGCTCAGTGGGTTAAGGACCCGGCGTTGCCATGAGCTGTGGTGTAGGTCGCAGACGCGGCTCGGATCCTGCGTTGCTGTGGCTCTGGCATAGGACGGTGGCTACAGCTCCGATTAGACCCCTAGCCTGGGAACCTCCACATGCCGCCAGTGCGGCCCTAAAATGACAAAAAGCAAAAAAAAAAAATGACAAAAAGCAAAAAAAAAAAATTACACAACTGTTGACATGTGCCCGGGTTGGGGGAAAAAAAAAAAAAAAGGTGTCCTCCACTTTTCCTTCTAGAAGGTAACGTACATGCAGGACAGGACCAGCAGCAGCCGAACACCGGCGCATCTTTCGTGCCGACGAGAGAACCACCCGCGTGGACACCCTCCGCCTCCCGCCTGCAGGGTCCACCTCCGGAGCCGCCAAGCTGCCGGCTCTGCTCCCCCCGCCACGCTGACTCCCCTGGGCCAGACTGGACCCTGTGCCGGCGCTGGTGAAGCCCAGCATCTCAGCCCCAACGGCAACCACGCAGAGACGGAACGGACTTTTCTTCCTCCCGACCCAGAAAAGACCGCGCCAAACAGCGTCGAAAACCCGGTGTCCGGAGTTCACTCCCCTTCGCCGCCAGGGCGCTGCTGGGGCAGCTGGGGTCCGGCCGCTGTCCGCTGTGCTGAAGCGCCCGCGGCCTCGCTCGGACGCAGCGCTGCCTCCTCCTCGGCCCCGCCCCGCCCGCGCCCCGACTGTTCGGGCCTGACCCCTTCCGGCGAGGTCTGCCGGCACCTTCCCGGCCCCCCCGACGCCCACCTTGCTCAAAACCGTCCTCTTTTCCTCACGAGGCTGGCCTCCGTTGCCCCCACTACCGGAGGACGAGGCCAGTGGCGCCTCGGGCTCTCGCCGTAGAGATTCTCGGCAGATTTGTGTTTCCGCGGGCGACGGCTTTTCCCTTGCGCTCGGGCCCCGCGCGGCAACGGCCACCCCAGGGCCTCCGGCGCCCTCCTTCTCCGAGCGCATCCCGCACCACACCGCACCGCACCGCCCCGGTCACGGAGCCGCCGCTGCTGCCTCGCGTCCGGGCCGAAACCTCGCGAGAACTGGGCCGCCCCGACCCTGCCCGCGAGGTTCCGAGGCCGCACGCCCCCTACCTTGGTCAGTGCGGCTCCCGGTCCGCTTCCCGCCCCCGACGTCCGTAGCTGCCGGGTACGCTGGACCCCGGACTGGCGGGGCGGGGGTGCGGTCCCTGGGCGTGCGTCCGGCCGGGACCTATAGTCGTGAGCGAGGCTGGCCCTGGACCCGTGGGGGCGACCCCGGCAGAGCGGTCAGCGCTGAGCCGGTCGTGAGCCCGAACTAGGAGGGTCTGGGGTCAGACCTCGCCCAAGAGCGGGTCAGTGGGAAACTCCGGGCCAGAGCATTTGTTTAAAGTGGCAGCCTTTACTGGGGCCCTGCAGGGCTGAATGTGTTTCCCACGGAGAAAAGCTGGCCGTTTGGCTCAACATTCCTGAGAAATACATACACATGCTTAATGCAATAATTTACAGCTAGTCTTTGCAAAGAAATTTGAACGTTATCGCAGAGCAGCAACTGCATATAACAAAAATCAAGTGATTGAAAAACCGCACAAATCGGCACATGGTTTTCCTCTACGAAGGAGAATGAATGCATCAGAGCTGAGAAGAAATGGCAGGTATGGAAAACACTTCGACCATCCCTAGACTCAGGTGTCAACACCGACTACTGTCTAGATGGTGGTACAGACTGGACCGGAGTAGCTCAGACCTGGCATTCACAAAACAGGGCAGTAAAGTTTTCCAT
The DNA here is from genome assembly GCA_004024745.2 of Catagonus wagneri. NCBI lineage: Eukaryota > Metazoa > Chordata > Mammalia > Artiodactyla > Tayassuidae > Catagonus > Catagonus wagneri. The sequence continues at coordinate 259,184 of PVHT021183654.1, read as the reverse complement.
TATAATTTTCACTGAGCTCTTTGAGGCATTCAGTGGGTCAGCAACCAAGCCAGGTTCACGGTTCTATGTTTTTCTTTTACAAACCTTCACGCAGTAACACTTTTGATTAGAATAGTTTATATAGAGATTAATTTTTAAGTGCTATATATTTTCACATTTTTCACTTAATCGTGTTGAATGTATTTTTCGTTTATAGTACCTTTCTTCCCAAAAGTTTAAGCACAAAGATAGAAACTGGAGAATGGAGTAACTGAGGCATTAAGAGATTAAAGGTGTCACTGGCAGACACGGAGTAAATCCAGGTTTAACTCAGTCCAGTACTTTATCCCTGAACTGCTCACTACTTATGAACACACTTGAAATGTGCCATTTTAAATGGGCTAAAAGACTCAAAAAGCAGTTCCAAAACTGACTTCTCTAAAACCCCACGAAATTTCATAAAGTCTAGAGGAATCCTGCTAGGAAAACATCTATGATCAAGTTGCACACACTAGATCCGTAATGTCCTTTTCTGTCTCCAATCAGCTCAGTACTGAAGGCCTAGTTATGCAAAATCAAAAGCGCTTATCATGACAAAAGGAAAATGTGGTTGCCAGACAAAAGATCATTTATCACATCCTGAGGGTGGGAGGTAGGGGCAGGAGGGGCTGATGCTGGGAAATGTGGAAACGTTCATTTTAAAAATTGGAATGTTTCGGGAATTCCCATCATGGCAAGTGCAGCCCTAGAAAAGGCAAAAAGACAAAAAAAAATTTGAATGTTTCAGCAGTGTTTAAGCACAGAGCATATATTTGGAATATCTTTTTAAAAAAAATGCTCTTAATCTATTTGCAGATTTTCCCTAATTTCTAAATGTTCAAATTAAATCTTCTAACTCGGTATCTGATTTTGGCTCTTTAGTGATGTTTCTAGATTGAAATAATAAAAGGATTCTAACTTATACCTCACATCTACTTGAAGTTCCAATGGAATCAATTACTGGGTCAAAAACCACCAAAGTTATCAAATAGAGAAAAGAGCTCCAGTCCTCAGCTTCTCATTAGGCCCAATTGTGTACAATGCTTGTGATACTTCTTGTATCCAGATTCTGCCCCCACTACTATGAGGCTATGGCTTATGCTGTGGCCTCTGCCTAGGATGCCTGGCCCACCTTCCTGCAGACCCCTCAGCCAAACTGAAAACCTTCCCAGCCAAGGTGGCTTCATTTGAAATTCATTCTCTAGAACCTTGAGCTCACCACCATTATACTCAACACTCAAAGAACAATCCCTAAAACCCAAAATCATTCAACTCTGTAAGACCAGCCCACTCTGGATCAGCACCTACAGGCACTTGCATGTTTGCTGGATGCATGGTTCTCTTTTTTTTTTTTTTTTTTGGCTTTTTAGGGTCGCAGCCAGGCATGTGCAGATTCCCAGGCTAGGGGTCTAATCGGAGCTACAGCTGCCAGCCTACACTGGAGCCACAGCAACGCAGGATCCAAGCTGCATCTGCGACCTACACCACAGCTCACGGCACCAGATCCTTAACCCACTGAGCGAGGCCAGGGATCAAACCCACAAACTCGTTAACCACTGTGCCATGACGGGAACTCCAATGCATAGTTGTTATAAATTTACCAAGCAAAATGCTGAAATTTTTTTTTCTCCCCACTGTAACTGCTACCACTGTCAGTTTTTAAAGACCCCGGACCCTTTACTTCCAGTTATCACAATTAAATTTCTGTAAATGGTTTCACAAAAACGATGGAACTTTAGAATTGAGGTTCATGTGATGAAATTATCTTTGGGGGGGGCACAGCCACAGCAGGATCCTTCTAACCCACTGTGCCGGGCTGGGGATCGAATCCTTGCTGCCGTGGAGACAACACTGAATCCTTAACCTGCTACACGACAGCAGGAACTCCTGATGAAATCATTCTTTAAATAAGGTTTTATAATTCAAATTTCATGACATAGCGAAATATACTTGTAAAGCCGCTTATGGTTTTATATGAACAAAGTATAGCACAAAGAAAACCTTGCTTCCTACACATTACCCAGCATGCTTTGTTTAAAATATACACAGAACTACGTCAAAAACAAAGCAGTATTACATAATCTCCAAATATCAGTGAGTATAGTAAGTAACTTTGCTTTTGCTTAACTGAACCCTTGAATGTGGTCCTGGGTAAATGCTTGCCACAGGAAGCTACTTTTTACTCCAGAGCACAGGTCTGATTGATGGATGGCAATGGCTTACAGCAACTGGTGACCCTAACATTCCGTTTTTCTTTGAAGATGGCAGCACAGTCACTCTCAAGTTAGCAAGGTGGCTGACTTTTTAGGAAACTAGGCATCATTATGAGATACTGGAGAACTGGGCAGTAAAATACTTGCCAGTACAATTATACACTACCTTTTTTGACACTCTGAAGAGTAAACATTGATATTAAACTGTTGCTGATGTGAAAAATAGCTTAATGTCTTGAAGCTTTTGTCTTGTACGTCTTAAAGTACTGTCAACAGTCAGTGCTAAGAAAACTAAAAACACCACCACATGATCAATGAAAAAACTAAATGAAGTAATATTTCTCAGTCTGGTGGGCAAAATGTGAAAAACCACTAGTAGAATACTTTCATTTTTATTTAATTTGGAAGTGATCGTTTAAGTTCTGTCATTAGACTTTCTAGCCCAGCTCAGGAGGGGGAAACCAAAAATAGGCACACTTGACTGAGAAGAGAGAGAAAAGCCATTTAAAAAGAAAAATGAAAACTCAGGAAGACACTGGGTCTAAACAGCAGTAGGCAACTCACAGTCTCTTGGTGCATTGCTGCACAGGGCTGACTTCAGTGACTGAGGCTTTAAGAGATTAAGAGAGTCACTGGCAGACATGAGTAAACCCAGATTTAAATCAATCCGGCAATTTATCCCTGAACCATTCACTACTCAGGCGCACACTTGCCACGTGTCCTTTTAAATGGGCTAAAAGACTCAGATGCTGAGCCTTGGATGCACTGCTGGTCGTGTTCAGATTCCTCCTCTGTCCAAAGCCGTCCTAGAATAAGCATGTGCGGGCCTTGAAAAATGAGAGCTGTTATTTTTCTGCCTTAAAATGTCAGAAATATATACAATTTAAGGAGGGTATCTGGGGGCCAGGGATCAAACCCATGCCATAGCAGTGACAATGCCAGACCCACTGAGCCACCACGGAATTCTAGAAAGTTCGTTTCTGTACAATACCTTATTTCTTAGTGATGGTATAAATAAATGTCTTGAAATAAAACCTTCTTCTATGAAAAAATAAGATAATGTGCTGAAGTTGGAATGAGAGTTTGAAAGGATTCGGAGTTCCAGTTGTGGCTCAGGAATCTGACTAGGATCCACGAGGATGCAGGTTCGATCCCCGGCCTTGCTCAGTGGGTTAAGGATCTGGTGTTGCCGTGAGCTGTGGTGTAGATTGAAGATGTGCCTCGGATGCCCCATTGCTGTGTCTGTGGTGCAGGCCGGCAGCTGCAGTTCCGATCTGATCCCTAGCCTGGGAACTTTCATATGCTGCAAACGCAGCTGTTAAAAAAAAAAAAAAAAAAAAAAAAGGAAAGAAAGAAAGGATTTCAACAAATGAAGAATATAGTCCCATCTTTTTATTAGAATGAATAAGAGTTGTTCTCTGCTTATACGGTTTTCACTTATGATTAACAAAGTTTTTTATTTTGTAAATTTCACTGAAGAGGTAAAAATATGTTTAAAGATTAGAGATCTAGTAAAATTTCTGTATTTGTATAAACTTTTTAAAGACAATTTTAACATGTATTTCATGGAATAACTTACTTGCCAATGTGTGATCCTTCTTGACCCTAACACATGGTCTATCATTTCGATCAGTTCTGCCAGAAGTGATTCAAATGCTTTGAAAAGATGGTTATCGAAGCTATGACATATTAAAAACGACATATTATTGGAGAAAAACAACTCTAAAACCCCGTAATTAGCTGAGGCTGCATGGCTAGGTCTAACCACCTGGGAAGTGGCTCTGGAGAGGTAGCTCGGCATGAAGAAATTCCTGGATTAGTCAAATGGTGGAGCAGGAAGTTCCTGAGCTCACCTCCCATCACGGGAACACCAGAATCATAACTTTTGGCAGAACTGTCAATGAAAAACATCAGAACCTGACTAGGATCCATGAGGATGCAGGTTCGATCCCTGGCCTTGCTCAGAAAAGATCTACCAGAAAAGGTCTTCCATTGCTAAAGACATAAAGAATGAACCACGACAAGATGGATACGAGAGGTGGACTCATGATATATATATAGTCAAGTCCCACACCCCCCGGTGGAGCAACTCACAAATTTGAGAGTAATTTTGTTGCAGAGGTTCTCCCTAAGGAAGGAGAGGCTAAGCCCCACGTGGGGTTCCTCAGTGCAGGGGTCCTGGATCAGGAAGACAAGCCCCCAAAGCACTTGGCTTTGAAGGCCAGTGGGACTTACTTTTGGGGGAGCCAGAGGGCTGTGGGAAAACAGAGCCTTCATTCCTAAAGGAAGCACACAAAATCTTCACATGCTTCAGGACCCAGCACAGAGGCAATAACTTGATAGGAGCCTGGGTCAGACCCAGCTGCTGATCTTGGAGAGTCTCCTGCAGGTCACCCTGAAATTCTTGCTAGAGCAGTTACGCAAAGAAAAGAAATAAAGGGAATCCAAATTGGAAAGAAAGAAGTAGAAGTATATTTGCAGATGACATGATCCCTATTATGCAGGCAATTCTAAAAAATACATACACATACACACAAAATATTAAAGCTAATAACACATTTAAGGTATGAAGTCAACAAGTAAAACTCAGCTATACTTCTATGCACTAGGAATGACAATCCCAAAAGGAAACCAAGAAAATAATTCCATTCACAATAGTATCAAGAAGAATAAAACATTTAGGAATAAATTTAACAAGGGATGTGAAAGACTTACGTAATGAAAACCAAAACACTGCTGAAAGACATTAAAAAGAAATAAATGAAAAGATCTCTTCTGTTTGTGGATTAGACATGATATGAGGAAGATATTAAGAATTTATCTAAAATTCAAAGAAATCTCCATCAAAATCTCAACGACTTTTTTACTTTACATAAACGGAAAAAATTCTAAAGGTCATATGGAAATTCAAGGGATCCATAACAGGCAAAATAACCCTGGAAAAGAACAAAGTAGGAGGACTTACACTTCCCAATTTCAAGACTTACTATAAAACTACAGCTAACAGGGGTTTCCATTGTGGCTCAATGGAAATGAGCCTGACTACTATCCATGAGGACGTGGGTTCAATCCCTGGCCTTGCACAGTGGATTAAAGAACCGGTGTTGCCATGAGCTGTGTGTGGTGTAGGCTGCAGACGTGGCTCAGATCTGGTGTTGCTGTGGCTCTGGAGTAGACTGGCAGCTGCAGCTCCGATTCGAGCCCTAGCCTGGAAACTTCCCTATGCCATGGGTGGGACCCTAAAAAGACAAATCAAACAAAAAACCCTACAGTTACCAAGACAGTGTAATACTCGTTTAAGGACACACATATGGACCAATGAAAAAGAAGTCAGATACCAGATATAAACCCTCATATTTATCATCAATTCAACATGGACGCCACGAAAATTCAATGGGGAAAGGAGTGTCTCTTCAAAAAATGGTGCTGGGAAACCTGAATATCCACATGCCTTTTACTTTCAACATTTAAGAAAAAATTAACTCAAAATAGACCAAGGACCTAAATTTTAGAGCTAAAACCATAAAATCTCAGAAAACATAAGCAAAACTCTGATTTAGAGAGTTTCTGATTTAGAGAGAATTTCCCTGGATTTAGAGAGAGTTTCTCAAATATGACACCAAAAGCATAGCCTGTAAAAGTCAAAGACAAAAGAAAAAACAGACTATTGGATTTCATTAAATTAAAAACTTTCGTGGGAGTTCCCATTGTGGCTCAGTGGGTTAAGACCCTGACGCTGTGTCTCTGAGGATACAGGTTCAATCCCTGGCCTTACTCAGTGGGTTAGGGATCTGGTGTTGCTGCAAGCCACGGCTTAGGTCTCAGATGTGGCTTAGATCCAGTGTTGCTGTGGCTGTGGTGTAGGTCAGAGCTGAAGCTCCGATTTGAACCCTAGCCTGGGAACTACCATATAAAAAATTTTTAACTAAAAATGAAAACTTGCGTATCAAGGGACACTAACAAGGGAGTTCAAAGACAACCCAAAGAATGGGAGAAAATATGTGCAAATCATGGGTCTGATAAGTGTTTAATACCATTCAATCCCTGGCTCAGTAACACCCATATGCCAAGGGGCAGGCTGGGGAGGGGGGAAACACAAGAAAAAGGGTTTAATATCAAAAATCTATAAAGGACTCCTTCAACTCAACAATTAGATAAACAAACCAATTTAAAAAAGGGCAAAGGAGGCGTTCCTGCTGTGGAACAGAGGGTTAAGGATCCAGTGTTGTCTCTGTGACAGCACGGGTTCGAGCCCCAGCCCAGTACTGTGGGTTAAGGATCCGGTGGGGCCACAGCTTTGGTGTAGGTTGCAGCTGCAGCTTGGATTCCATCCCTGGCCCGGTAACTTCCATATGCCATGATTGTGGCCAAAAACAACACAACAACTAAAAAACAAACAAAAAAAAAAACCCTCAAAGAAAACAATAAAAAAAGCAAAGGATTTGAATAGACATTTCTCCAAAGAAGATACACAAATGGCCAATAAGCACAGGAAAAGATGGTACCACTTGCACCTACTATGACAACAGTAGTAAAAAAAAATTTTTATATAAAAATAAACACAATAAAAAGCAATGGTGAGGTTGCAGAGAAACTGGCCTCTTCGTCCACTAGTGGTGGGAAAGTAAAATGGTGCAGTGCAGCCATTGTAAATAAAGTTTGCCAGCTCTTCAAAAAGTTAAGCACAGTATTATACGATCCAGCATTTCCACTCCCAGGTATATAACTAAAAACAGAGACTGAGATAATTACACGCCCCTGTTCACAGCAACAAGTGAAAACAAGCCAAGTGCACATCAACTGGTAAACATGGTAAACGCACATATAACAGAATAGTAGTCAGGCCCTAAAAAGGAATGACATTCTGATACAAAGCCACAACATATGTAAACCTTGAAAACACTATGCTAAACAAAATAAGCCTTTCACAAAAAGACAAATATTGTATGATTCCACTTACATGAAACTCTCTAGAATAAGCAAACTCTGAGACAGAAATAAGAAGCTCCCAGGGGCTGAGTTCCCAGGGGCGGAATTACTGCTCTAACCAGCACAAAGCTTCTGTCTGGAGTGATGAAAAAAAGTTGGAAATAAATGCCACTGAATTATACACTTGAAAACAGTTCGAGTGGCTGCCTATCCCATGTGCACACCTTCTCAGAGCATTCAGGTTTACAGAGAATGGAAAAGAAGCAGAGTTCCCATATACTCACCGCCCCTGCCTCAAAAGTCCTATTTTGACCTGATGTTGTACAGCTGTTACCAAGAGTGATGCATATTAACTCAAACCCTGAGTTTATGTTATATATTGTTTACCAAAATAAAGGAAAACGAAGAAAAAAACAAATGGATGGGGACGTGTCACAGGGACAAAAGACTCCAAGCTGAAACAACTGAAACTACAAAATAAACGTTAGTATAGAGCTATACCCTAAAATAGAATATATGTATACGAGTCTGCACTGATAAATAAATGGGATAAATAAACAGGAGAAGAGATGAAATTCATTATAGAAGAATTCCAAATACATACAGCTTGTGCCCCTCCTCCCCTCAGGGGATGGAGCTTAAACCCCTTGTCTTAAGTGCAGGTGGGCTGGACTTAGTGACTTGCTTCTGAAGAACACAGCATAGAAAGGGGAAAACAATACACCCGCAGTGGAGAAGCCTGGCTGTCATCACTGTCACCAAGTGATCAGGTCAACACCTCCTGTGGTAGGTCATGCTGACACCCTTGACATGATGTGATGAAAAAGGTACTTCACACCTGTGGTGTTTTCCCCCAAAAAACACAGTCCAATCATGAGAAGTACTTAAACTGAGGGACATTCTACAAAATTCCTGACAACTCCTCTCAAAAGTATCCAGGTCACAAAAGACAAAGTCTGAGACACCATCACAGCTGGGCAGAGCCTGAGGAGGTGTGGCAGCTAGGTGCAATGTGGCCCCGCAGGCAGGCACAGAAAGATGTTAACAGAACATCTGATGAAATCCAAAAAGGGGCCTGCAGTTTACTTACTAGAAACCAACGTGGGTTTCTAGGTTACGGTCGTGTACCGGAGATACTGGGTGAAGGTATAGAGGGGCTCTCTGTACTATCTTTGTAGACCTTCTATAAACCCAAAATCAGTCCAAAATAAAAGTCTGTTAGAAAAGAAAAAAGATATAAGGGATGGTTTACCTTCTTTATTTCACTTCAATGTAACCACTTTGTAGAACCAGAAAATGTCTGTTGCCAAGTGGGCAATGCAGTCTCTTAAAGCAGGTCCCCACTCCCAGGTGTAAAGACGTGGTCTGGACGCATGCTAAGAAGTGGGAAATCTTTTTTTTTTTTTGGCCTCGCCTGCAGAATGCCAAAGCTCTGCAGCAGGGACTGAATCTGCACCAGAGTGACACCACCAGATCCCTAACCTGCTGCACAAGAAAACGCCAAAGAACGGGAAATTTTTAAGCCGTGACAAGGTCGTAAAGACGTGAGGAAACGCTGACCGGCTCCAGGATAAAGCGGGACTGGGACCCACGTGGAATCATGTACTGTGGTCTGACATAGACGTCTCCAACATCATGTCACTTTCATTCATTTCAATTTCAAAGGTTTCTTCCAAGGAAGGTCTGGAATCTGGAGTTTTCCTTGAGGTGTCCAGTGGTGCAAGCCCTGCTTCTTCCACAGTCTGTTTTTCTATCTCGAATTCCCTGAAATCCCATGGCGGTGAAATAATGTTTTTTAATGTCTTCATTGTATGCACGTCAAAGTCGTAACATTTTAATTTGTCTTTAATGTCTGCTCCTAGAAAGAGAAAAACACGAGTAAGAAATTCCATCACTGTCATTTCCATCAACAGATAACTCTACTGCTTTTTTTTTTTTTGCTTTTTGGGGCTGCACCCATGGCATATGGAGGTTTCCAGGCTAGGGGTTGAGTTGGAGCTACAGCTGCAGGCCTATGCCAGATCCGAGCCGCGTCTGCAACCTTCACCACAGCTCACGGCAACGCCAGATCCTTAACCCACTGAGCGAGGCCAGGGATCAAACCCGCAACCTCATGACTCCTGGTCAGATTCCTTTTCACCTAGCCATGGTGGGAACTCCGAAACTACTGCTCTTGATTTAGGTCAAATGTCCTTTCAAGAGCACAAGCATAGATCAGGATGAAAAATGTTCCAACTGCTTTCCCTGCCCTTTGATTTCTACTATGAAGAGGGAGTGTGGGGAGGCCTCCCAGAAGCACCTACAATTCAGCGCCTGGGTGCTCCCCCACTTTCAGAGCCAACTGGCCCTGACAGGCGCCCGAGGGCCATGCTCCCTTAGCTGTGAGACCAGGACTGGACCTAGCTCCTGGCACTGGTACAGCCATAAGTCTCAGGCATAGAGAAAGCACAGTGAAGGAAAGCACATTCTCCACAAGTCAAAGTCTTGAGAATAATGGATAAGAGATTTTAACGGATGTATTAGGTTCAATCATTCTGATATAAACAAACGAAAATTTTACAGAGTTCAAATGAATAGGTTTCAGCAATAGATGTTTTGACAGATAATGACATGCAAATCTTCTTAAAAACAAAAGCAGTTCAGCAGCATGGTGATTATAGTTAACAACACTGTACTGCATATTTGAAAGTTGCTGAGAGTGGACCTTAATAAGTTCTCCTTGCAAGAAAAAGATTTTTTCCAACTTTATGTGGTGATGGATGTTAACTAGACCAATTGTGGGATCACTACACAGCACACACAAACATCAAATCACTACGCTATGCATCTGATATAATATTAAATGTCAATTATACCTCAATATAATAGTATCTAATGAACAACTCCTCCCTGAACAACTGTGGAAGCTGAGCCTCAGACTTGCCCCAAAGCCACAGGGCCACTAAGTAGCAGAGCTGAGATTCCAACCCATGGTCTTTGGGATGCCAGAGCTTAAGCTCTTTGAGGTTAAAAATCAAGCCGTAACATACAAACCACGAAGTGTGCAGAGCTGGATGGACTCTCACAAGTGTGTGCGCCCACATCAGCACCTCAAGACCCTACAACATTTCCAGCCCCTGGAAAAGCACTTCCGGCCCACTCTAGAGAGCACTTCCCTTTTTAGTCACTGCTTGATTTTTCCACCACCACTGACCAGTCCTGGTTATTGCTAAAGTTTGTATAAGTGGGATGAATCAGTATGTGTTCTTTTCTGGTCAAAATCTGTGAGTCCATGCACTTTACTAGACGATTCAGTAGTCTTTTAACTATGTGGCACCCTCCATCTCCTACTGGTCAACTTTGGTTATTCCCAGAGAGGTGCTGCTTTGAAGGGAGCCGCTATGAATGACCTCGTGTGGACTCTGGCTTACTGAGGCCCTTATTTCTCATTGACAGAAACCTGGGAGTAGAACTGCTGTGTCATAAGATCAGCAGGGCAGGCCACCGACCCACCCCCGCAGTGAACCACACCTCCCAAGGCCTGTGCCCCTGGACAGCCTCCTCCTGTGTGGACTCAGCACTGAAGCACAGAACTCATTTTGATGAACAGAATGTGATGGAAGTGATCTGTGCAACTTCCAGCTTCCAAGAGGTCATGAAACTTTAGTTCTTGTCCCTTAGGACCCTGAGACCACCATGCTACTAGAAAGCCTGGGAAAAAGGCCCATGGAGAGGCTGAGCTGTTGCTGGTGACATTCCCATGTACGAGGCATCTTGGTCCATCGGCAAGTGAATGAGACCAGCAAATGAGCCACCAAGTGACCTGCAGGACTGTGGGAAACAGTACACCTTTGCTGGCTGGAGGAGTAGGTCAGGCAGCAACAGGTAACTGATATAACAGGCCTAGTTAGCTCTGGTAGAAGTGTTGCTAACAGTTTCTTTCTTTTTTTTTTTTTTGTCTTTTTGCCTTTATGTAGAGCCGCACCCGCGTGATATGGAGGTTCCCAGGCTAGGAGTCTAACAGGAGCTGTGGCCACCGGCCTTCGCCACAGCCACAGCCACAGCCACAGCAACGCGGGATCCGAGCCACGTCTGCAACCTTCACCACAGCTCACGGCAACGCCGGATCCTTAACCCACTGAGCAAGGCCAGGGATTGAACCCGCAACCTCATGGTTCTTAGTCGGATTCGTTAACCCCTGAGCCACGAAGGGAACTCCTGCTAACAGTTTCCAAAGAGGTTTTACCTGTTAGTAATCCAGTAATCAATAACATACGACAGTTCCAGTGGCTCCATGTCATCACCAACACTAGGTACTACAGTACTGATAATCTTAGCCATTCTGGCCAGGTTTATAGTGGTGCCTCCTATGGCTTTTATTTCACTTTCCTGGTAAGTAATGACACTAAACACCTTCATCCGCTTTGTAATTATCTGACCATCCTCTTTGGTGAAGCTCCTGTTCAACCATTTTGCCCATTTTTTTATTGAACTTTTACTTATAGGATTATTTGTAGAATATTTTGCATCTAGACACAAGTTATTTGATGAGTCTATGTATTGTGAGTGACTTCTCAGGGTATGATGTGCCTTTTTGCTCTCTTAATAGTATTTTGGACTACTTAAGTTCAAACAGAAGTTCTTAGTTTTACTGAAACCTAATTTAACATTTTTCCTATTAAGCTTTTAAGAGGAAAAGCAAATGAGTGCTCAAGTACAGCCACTCCATACAAATTTATCTGATGACTTGGTAATCATTAAAAAAAAAAAAAAACTTTAAGAATTACATAGCATTGCAATTCTTGTCAATTACAATTACAATGTGAATGTAAACCCACTTAATATTCCACTGAAGTGTCAAGATTACCATGCTCTGCTCTGCACTGTAAAATATTAAGGCCAGAGCCCTTTCAGTTGTTTATTAGAAAAAAATCTCTTATGATTTTTTTCAATTACGCAATTAGACTGATTCTAGTCTATCACAGTGCCATGCACATATTCTGTAACAGTATTAGGCATACAGTATCAGGTGCTCAACTTTCACCTGAATGGATACTCAACGAATCATCGATTTCCATGTCTTGTTCCATTGAAACAAACAAATGGAGTTTCTTGTTATTAATGCAGTTAGAATGATTAGAAAGATAACCTCAGAACTTCACATGACAATTTGAGAAACCAAAACAGAGATACAACAATCTAAAAAATGGAATACAACAGCAATAAGAGTATACAATCTCTTTTATAGACACAGTAACCTAAAAAATGGAATACAACATCAGTAAGAATAATTATAATCTTACCAATATAAGCTTCAGAATCACCAATGTACATTTCAATGCAATGACCCAGCATTGTAACAGAAAATGTATCATCTCGCCTAAGACCAAGGGCCTGCAAGAAAAGATTCAGCATAGCTATTACAAGGAAATGTATTTCCTTCTCTTTGGTTTAAAAATTCTCACAGGACTAAATTCAAAATACTCCAGGGAATCAAGGGTAGGGGTGAAGGGGGCTGTTAGCGGGGATACAGCTAATCCGAGTGGCCACGAGGCGACGACTGTTCAAACTGGGTGACGGATCTATTCAGGGTCATTACGCTAATCTTCCTACTTACGTCTGAAATCCAAGACTTCAAAACCTGTCTCCACAAAAAACCCTTGAACCCTTCCGTACCATTTAAATTACAGAGAGAGGTGAAATACACAGACATTTGAAAGATCACACAAACTGCAGAACTCGCTTCGCCCATACTCCTGCCTGCTCAGTAAGGGTTTTCCGGTTATCACAGTGGTATTTTAGGGCTTCATCTTGTCTGAAAACCTCTACCTAAGCCTTGAAAATCAGTTATAAATCTATCACTCACGAATTTATCTTTGAAATATTGTCTGTTCCCAATTTTATCTTTCTCCAAATACAGTCATTTCATCAATTCTAAGACCCACATTTTCTCAAATTCTCGTACTTCTGAACTTGGGAAGTCCTTCAACTGGTGGTTTCTTACTACCACTATCAGCCGCTTGCAGTCGCAATGACAGGGGCTGCGTCAGCAGTGAGGGTTTGCAGGCATGTGATGGCACACAGTAGATCACAGACCACAGGAGCAACACTGAAGAGGATGCCTGCGGGTGTTGTCCAAAAACCTTCTGTTGACACTTTCTGGCAGAGCCGGTGCCTCTGGTAGGGAGGACCCTGAGTGGGGCAGGTGTACTGGCACCAGGACACAATTGTGGGAAAACAAGAATACTGACCACCTGGCACAGAAGTGACTTAGAAGAACCAAATTCTTAGAACTGAATATCTTAACTATTTATTTCACTTACACTTTCTTTCTGATGTAATTCTAGAGTGATCCCTGATGAAAATCTATATCCTGGAGTTCCCGTCGTGGCGCAGCGGAAAATAGCTATGACTAGGAACCATGAGGTTGCGGGTTCAATCCCTGGGCTCGCTCAGTGGGTCAAGGATACTGCGTTGCCATGAGCTGTGGTGTAGGTCACAGACACGGCTTGGATCTGGCGTTGCTGTGGCTGTGGTGTAGGCCGGCAGCTACAGCTCTGATTAGACCCCTAGGCTGGGAACCTCCATATGCCGTGGGTGCTGCCCTAAAACAAACAAACAAAAAAATGTCCTACAGAAAAAAGAAAAACACTTTTTAAAATCTATGTCCTAACATGTCCAAAAGAACACTTTTTTTTAAAGTACAAAAACCTAAGTAATGGAAAAGAACTGCGTTAAAGTTTAAATGGCAGTGTATTTTTTTCCTGAGGTCATCTTACCTGTTTATTGGTGTCCTAGAGCTGATGAAATACTACGTGCGGACTAAGGATAGATTCTTTCCTTGTGACAAAAACAGATTGTTTTGTTCACCTACTAAGGGAACTAATTTCAAGTCATAAACGGAAAGACTGGCGTTCCTAAAGGGCTCCCCTGGATGTACAGCCAGCTCAACTGCACAGAAAAAGACCCCTGGACACTTGCGTTATCTGACACTGAGGACAAGGCTGTTCTAATCTGATGTATACTGCACATGTCCATACTTTCCTCTGCAAAGAGCAAAATACAAGGCTGCCTGAAGAATTTTAAAATGTAAATTTTAAATTATGCTTTTGTAAAGTAACAAAACATCGTCTAGAAAAGGTCTTTTAAAAAGTACTAAATGTTAACCACTTAAAGCTGGGCACAAATGGAAGACTTACTGTGTGGAAATAGTCCACGGCGTTCTCAAAGTTGCCCATCAGACTATGGATATAGCCTACGGCAGAGTAGGTGGACGCGTTCTGAGGAATGAGCACCAGTGCCTGACGGTGGTAGTCCAAGGCCTCGGCGTACTTTCTGTGAGAGAAGAGGGGGTCGGGAGGGGACAAAGGAGGAGGGAGAGCCGTCAGTGGGCACAGTAAAGCCCACGACGAGACACGGAAACACCTCCTATGTCAGAACGAGTCTAGGTGTCTACGGGTCTCTGTGTCCACTTCAGCGCACCCCTGCCTTCCAGCGGCGGGTGGGCAGCCCTGCAGGGGCATGGGCTGGATCTCTTCTAAGGTCTGGCAGCAGACTGGAACCAGAGCCCCATCCTTGACCCCTGGGCCTGTGCCCATCACACAGCAAGGCCTCTTTTATGGAAGACCAGTCTCCCACACCAGGGGACAGTTACAGCAACAAGTGAGGCCCACAGGAGTTTCTTGGAGCAGCATTTCCGAAAATTCTCTGGAATACTTGCCCTGTAAATCTTTCGTGAAAAAAATGGCTTTATGCTCTGTAGTGCTTGGGAAATGCACAGCAAAGACTCCAAGAAATTCTGAAAACCTGATAAATTTTGAGTAACCTCAAATTTTTCAAACTTATTTAATCAAAGAATGTATTTTTTAGTTGACATCTGTTTATCACAGCACAAAACTGGAATCTAGAGGAAAATATCAAGTTAAAATATGGATGTGAGGGGTTTGTTTTTTTTTGGGGGGGGTTGTCTTTTTGCCTTATCTAGGGCCGCACCCGCGGCATATGGAGGTTCCCAGGCTAGGGGTCTAACAGGAGCTGTAGCTACCGGCCTTCGCCACAGCCACAGCAATGCGGGATCCCAGCTGCATCTGCAGCCTACACCACAGCTCACGGCAACACCGGATCCTTAACCCACTGAGCAAGGCCAGGGATCGAACCCGCAATCTCAGGGTTCCTAGTCGGATTCGTTAACCACTGAGCCACGATGGGAACTCCCTGGATGTGGTTTTAATTGGGTCTTACTGTCCTAATTCTTCTAAATTAATTGTGAACATTAAAATAGTTTAATCTAAGAAAATAAAGATTACTATAATTCTCAATGTATCTCTAAAATAAACTTATACCAATAAAGATAATAAAAACAACTTTTCTGATGCTTGCTATATCTGAGTACCCAAGTACAAGAAAGCTAAAGAATCCCATAAAATAAAAATAGGTAAAAAGCTACACACAATTAAGTAAACTTTTAGTCACAAAGAATACTTCTGAAAATGCACTGTTTTACTTACTTAAGCTTTCTGCAGACATGCCCCAAGTTGTTTAGCAAAGGTTCCCATTTGTCGACTGTTATCTAAAATAGAGCAACATCAAAAAAAAAAAAAAACGTAAAAAAAATAAAATAAAATAAAATAGAGCAACATCAGAACCACGAGTCAGTGCTGCTCTTCAACCTGGCCGCCTGTCCTGCACTCTGTCCCTTGTCCTGTCACTGCAGCTCTCCTCGGGCCTGCACAGCACTGAGCAAGAGCGTTCAACGGTTCCTCCATCTTTCCTACCAGAAGCGACCTCCTGAGGACTCGCGCATGTCATTAGCATGACTGTCAAAGGGCCCCTCTGCACTGAAGTTCAAATTCTGTATCTCCAGCCCGGAGTGTTCCATCTGCCTACAAAATGTCTCAATTTAGAAATTTCACAGGCACCTCAAACTCAACACGCCACATATGCAATTTAGCACACACGCCCGCGTCACCCTATGCCTCGTCAGGATCCCACCCTATCGTTAACCAGTCTTGTCTGGGCTCCAGCACACTGCCACCTGAACCCTCTTACCACCTCACCACCTCAGGACAAGATGCAAGGCCCCTGAAGACCTATACTCACCCCTCTCGCCCCATTTCTTGACATTCTCTGTGAACTCAAAATCCAAACTGAATTAGCTCCAACTTTGCACACACCACTCTCTTTACCTCAAATACCCTCTTCCTTACTTGTGCCTGGCTAGTGCCCATCCTTTATGACTAAGATGTACCTCCTTGAACCCAGAAGGCTTTCGTGACCCACCCTCAAATCTGTGTGGGTCCCTTTATCCCCTCAATCACAGCCCTTTCTGTACACTGGACTATTACTGCCAGTTTACTTATGTGCACTGACCTGAAGGCAGTGAGTATGAACCCTCTACTCTCTTCTCCCAAAGTCTAGTTCAGAGCTCAGGACACAGAAGGACACGCAGCTGACACACAGTAGCAGCAGAACTCAGTGAACCACGACACCTGCTCCATGCTCTAACTCTCCTGAACCCGCTCTGGGAGGTACTGTCCACAGGAGCTGGTTTGTGTACAACTGCTTCACTGTGGCCACTTTGGCATCTGCTGCAGTTTATAACTAAGTCACATAGTATCTTCCCCTCTCAGGTAAGGTTTTAATGGGCACTTAATAGTATTATGCTTTTGTATTTAAACCATCACTTTAAATATGATAAAGTGCCTTCATATCATCAAAGTATATCTTTTCAACCATTTGTGGTTTGTGGTAGTGCCTCTCGAACTTTTCTGTGCCTGAGAATCACCTGGGGATCTGCTAAAACTGCAGATCTGGTTCAGCAGGTCTGAGGCTCTGCACTTCTAATGAGCTTCCAGGTAACGCTGATGCTGCTGGTCCAGTCTGAGTAGCAAGATCCTAAGGAATTCAATTCTCAGGAAATTGGCAAGGTGATAAGTGGTAACCCTAAATTAACAAAAACACACCTATCACCCCAACCACCCAAGACTGGGCTGTGGAAGACCTGCTTTATATACATACACGTGCAAACACACAGAAATACCACGTTTGGGGGTTCATATGACAAACGAACCAAAATAAACAAAGCTCTGTCTACAGGACTGCCACCTGGCAGAGGGCCCAGTGGAGTTGTGTCTGTCTCCGTAAAGAGGAACTCACAGGCAATGAAGATGTGGGCTGTGGTCAAGTGAGCCCAAACAGGGACAGGATGAAACTGAGAAGTAATAACCAGAACACAGTAAGACAACACCGGTGTGACTAAAAACAATCAGAGAACCAGACGACAGAAACATGTAAATCTCTTACCTACACAAGTTTACAATATCTACAGCTGTTATCATTTTAACATCATGCCAGCGTTTACACATCCATGCTAGCTGGAAGGTTAATTCCTGCATCTTTCATACAACACAACCTAGTTAAAGATCTAAATATATATTAAGTACCCAGTAAGGAGAGCAAGAATAGGTCTCATTGTAATGACACCTAGCCCTACTCCTGTAGAAGTGGGATCTGCTGCTATATTTATTTACCCAGTAATCAAATACGAGGCTGTCTTAAGTTTTACACACAGACGTTAGAGGCGACAGTGCCTACCACTTGTCACTAATCATCACATGTTCCCTGTATCAAATAATCGCCAAATATATTCTGATGACTCCTACGTATCAGAACTAGAACCTCTTAAGAAGCAAACTGCCAACACCTCCCCTCTCATTAGAAATAAACTCATTTTGTGCTATGGTCACACCATTATAAATCAAACAGTAACAGCCACTTGCTATGATAAATATTATGGTGTTATATTCTAGACAAGACAGACTCTCTGGTATCATTTTCCCCGTTCAATACTAAACAGACTTATGCACGTGTGTGTATGTGTGTGTATTTGAAAATATTACACAGAATACCTCATTCCCAATTGCTTTAATTTTTTCCAAAGCATCGAGAAACCATTTTTCTGCTGTTTTCCATCTAAAATAGAGGGAGGAAAGGTTGCAAGTTATTCAAAATTAGCATATATAAACATTTAAAGAAAAATCTGAATATCTCTTTCTAGTAATATTAAAATGAAATCAGGTAAACATCTGTAAATAGTTCATTAAAATTCAAATTGAAGCAAGATAGATGATTACTTTATGACATTAACATCACAAGAGTTCAAGATTTTAAGAGATACAATAGATTCTCATTATTATCAGTAACTAGGTTCTATAAAGGCACTATGAAACCTACTTTGGACAATACTGAACCACTGCTCCAGTGGGAAAGCTATGAACCTCGGCTTACACGCTCAACTATTCAATTACCTGTTTCACACACGCTTCTGTTTGGCAACACCTTGCTTAAGGCTTATTTTTGATTGATTAACATTGAACTCACGGCCAAAACCACGTAACACATGCATGAAACAAAGCTTATCTAACGTACGTATTCTGTCCAAAGCAATCACAGCCTCCCTGCAATTAGGATACTAGACAGCACTGTGGCACTCCACTTGGGGACTGTTTTAAACTGTGAAATAACCACATTAAAAGCACAAAAATGGAGCAGGGAGGGCACAAGATAGACTGCAGAGAATACCTGTTCACAGTATGAGAGTGGAAACAAGAAGAGAGAGCACCTTGTTTGACCTCAGCTGGGAATATTTGCATATTTGCATACATGAATTAACTGGGTGACACATAAATTGACTATATGATTAATTACAGTTATACATTTTCAAAGGCTTCAAACTCTTTTTATAAATACTAGAAATCTAATTTTGAGAATGCACACAAATGTCAGAAAAAGACACTAAAGTAGTACTAATTTAATGTTTTTAAGTGAATATATAGTTTAGCACAAAGGACTAGGGACAGTTGAGTACAACACTCAACTGCTTATTCCATCAACATCCAAGACTACAGTAAGCCTCTACCACTGGCCAGGAAACTCAGAGATTGGGTCATTTTAACTGGTTTAATTTTTGTATTAACTAGTAACTGGAAAGGAAACATTTTTGTTTCAAAATTGCAGGAAATCTTTCTCTAAAGCATGACTCCAACTCCTAGTCAACAAAGAGAAGACTGGCCAGAGATGGCAACAACTGTCCAGTCCTAGCACTAAGAGCCTGTGAGGGCCCACAGCAAAGGTTCCAGAACCCAGGATTAGTAATACTAAAGAATTCCAAGATAACACTTGCTATTCTCTTTTTAAACTGTACACCTCCTTCTAGTAAAATAAAACATCCATTAAGAGTCACTCTGGTCAGTTAAACTCTAGTGACTGAGGTTTTGCTCTGTTTACAAAAAGGAAACAAGGGCTTTTGGCCCTTCGGTACTTACTCTCCATTTTGAAATGCAACCACGCCAACCTCATGCATAACAAAAGGATCTTCTGGTGCAATGCTTAGAGCTTGGCCAAAGAATCGTTCAGCCAATTTTGAGTTATTGGTCAATCCATATTCTAATCCAATATAAAGCATTGGCAAATGACACCTAAAAATATTGTAAAATTCAAAAATTCAACACCAAAAACTATGCAACTTAGCACATTTCAAATCCCATCTGCAAAATAATTTTAACATAAGCCAAAACCAGAGTGCTTACTTTTTTCCCAGCACTTCATTCCCTAGTCCTCAATGGATGTCTAACAGGCCTTCAGACTAATCAGCTGCCCCTTCTAGAATCGAGCACAGCCTATTTGCCCTCACTTTTCATTATTCCGGAGTAAAAGGACAAAATCAAACCCTCTCTAGAGCAGAAGGGCAGACCACCACTGTGCTAACGTCCATGCTCCCAGCTGAAATGTCTTCCTCCCACACCTTTGTTGACCCAGCAATACATCCCCTCACAACTGGGCTCCAGCTCCACTTCCTTTTATGAAGCTGCTTCAGTTTTCACCTAAATACCTCCCTGACCCTCCACCCCAGGTGGATTTCCATTAAATTGGTCATTATCAGTTCTATGCTGAACAACTCTGAAGTATTCCTGTACAGTCTACTGTTATACCTTCTGAAACAGTTCTAGGCAGAGTAACTGATTTTAACCGAATGTTCATCTCTCACCCTGTCATACCAGTGATTCACTGTCATACCAGTGAATAATGAGGCAGAAGATCAACAAAAAACAGAAGATGTGAACAACAGTATAACCCAACTGGACTTAAGGGATAGCTACAGAACACTGAGCCCAGCAAGAGCAGAATTATCAAATGCTCTTGGAACATCCTCTAGGATAGACCATGTCAGGTCTTAAAACAAGCTCAATAAATTTAAAAGACCGAAGTCACAGAGTATGTTCTCAAACCACAATGGAATTAGATTAGAAATCATAACTGAAGCAAATTCTGAAAAGTCACAAATACATGGAATTAACACACTTTTAAATAAACAATGGCTCAAAGAAGAAGTCATAAAGGGAATTTAAAAATATAGATATGCAGTCTCAAACAATTACCCAAACACAGTGCAAGTTAAAAGAATACAAAGCTGTCCTGATAAGGATGTGAAATTGCTAATAAGAAACAACTCTCAGTGGGTTATTTGTTTCTGCCAGTTTACAAGATGACAGATCAGGGCTTGTTCTTCATCGAAGGACTGGAAAGGGTCTCACACGTCTTGGTGAAGAGGACGGACAGAGTATGAGGACCATTTAGGCAGATCAATAGCTGGCTGAACGACTTGAACCTGGAGGAGCATTCCGGTAAAATGTTAGTATAATGAACTTAAGGACTGAAGGAATGTGCCGCTCCCCCAAATTCCTAAGCCCTAACCCCCAAGGACTGCATTTGGAAAGCAGGCCTGTGAGGAGATAATAAAAGATAAATGAGGGCATAAGGGTGGGGCCCTAATGCAGTAGGGCTGGTGCCCTTACAAGAGGAAGAGACAGGAGACCTAGCTCTGTGCCATGTGAGGACACAGTGAGAAGGCAGCCACCAGCAAGCCAGGAAGAGAGCCCTCACCAGGAACCGTATCAGTGAGGCAGCTTCCTAACTGCGAGAAAATAAATTTCTGTTGTTTAAACCACCCAGTCTATGGTATTTTGTTACGGCAGCCTGAATAGACTGATACACTTAGGAAACTCAGTCCTGAATCTGAATTGTGAGTGAAGCCACATAAATACCTTTTGGACATAAGTGATGACTCTGCTCATGAATACTTTCATTCTGGTAAGAGCATGTGAAAAACAGCTTCCATCCTACCCAGGTCCCTTCACCTAGTTTGCTAGTTCCCTTTTGTACCAATTAACTACTACGGTAATACCACTCTGGCTTCCTTTCCCCTCATCCTCATAGTTATTTTACAATCACAAGCTACTAACAAGATGCAAGTGCTATATTTTTGTTTAGCTGAGCAACCAAAGGGCAGAGATAGTAATAAAAACTTCATTTTGTTGAATCAACCTGCTCTGCGCACCCTTTCATCAGCTGTGCTGCTGTGAAGTAAGCAGCCATTGCTTGGTCGTGTTCACTCTCAACTGCAAACGAATGCCCATATGCTATCCATGCCGGCCCGTAGGTCTTCTCAAGTGTCGTAGCTTTGCTAAAACAAGAGATTTCATTCAAGTATGTAACACTTATTCTTACATTAAGTTAATTTTATGTAAGTTGATGGATTCGAGAATAGTAATTAAAAATGAGCTAACATGTTAAACACTAATTTAACGTGTTAATTCATTTGAAATAAAATAATATTTAATAGCATAAGCAAAATTTTAAATAATTTTAGGAGAGGTCCACAACTTCTTAGGTACTATAGTGGAACCCATGAGCTTTCTGGACAGATTTACAAATATTACTTAATTTAGCAGCTTCATTTCAAAACCTTGTAGATAAAGGGTAGTAGCAGCAATCAATTAATGAAGGCTTGTTTTGTGCCATATATGCATCATCTCACCCTAATAACCTTTGAGATAAGTTCTTATTCATATTTTAAGAATAAGTATACTGAGGCTGGAAAGAGTAAATGACATCCTACAGATGATTAAGAGATTCACCCTGCAAAAAAAAAAAATAGGAGTTCCCGTCGTGGCGCAGTGGTTAACAAATCCGACTAGGAACCATGAGGTTGCGGGTTCGATCCCTGGCCTTGCTCGGTGGGTTAAGGATCCGGCGTTGCCGTGAGCTGTGGTGTAGGTTGCAGACGCGGCTCGGATCTGGCATTGCTGTGGCTGTAGTATAGGCTGGCAGCTGAAACTCCAATTCAACCCCTAACCAGGAACTTCCATAAGCCATAGGTACGCAAAAAAAAAAGAAATTCAAGCCTGTGTCCAAAGTTTATGAACTTGCCCAAAGATCCATTTTCTATTTAGTTTACATGCAGGAAATCACAGGAATTATTATACATTAACCCTTTAGTAATTAATTCTTCTCATCCTATACCTTCTTCTATACTTAGGTAGTTGACAACACTGGTTCAGCAGCTTGATGGCGCTGCACGGAGTTCCTTAAGCTAAAACCACAGCAGATCCTTACATAAAGCAGTTCACTGTGCCAAGTATTCTGTTTTATAGTCACATTTAGTGACCCTAATCGCCCATAAAATTTCATGTAATTTCACAATTAATAAAAGAAGTCCTAATAGTAAGAGGTTAATAGTGTCTCTATAAATGAAAACGTTCAACATCCTTTGTGTTATTCCCTAATTGTCTCATATGTATTCACATATGTAAATAAAAGTTAAAATACATCAAAAGCTCCTTGAGAACAAGGTCTATACCACTGATTACTTTTATCTCCCCTCATGACATCTTATAAAGAGCACAGCAGGTAACGAACACAATTGAACAGAATCAGCAGAAAACATTTACCCCTTCATACTGCATTTAAAGTACTGACTACTGCATTAAAGCAGACGACCAAGAAATACCCTGAGTTCACTACAAAGGGAGGAAGACAGTAAATTCATACCTGAGGTATCTTCTGGCATGTTCGTTTTTATGACCAACCATGAGATAATAGCATCCCACTGCAAACCAAGACACCTGAAGGGTTTCAAACACACCATGACCAAAGATGTATAACCCAAAACTGGGAATCTGTAACAGACTACATGTTCCGTCACACAGACACAAGGGGCGATCAGTGCACACTCTGGTAAGTTATGTGACAAACGCCACGCGCGGAAGCTAAGGAGTTACCAGCAGTGCTTCTAAGAGGTGGGAGTGTGGCCTTCACATTCAATTAATTTGTCCTGTGTGTTAAGTACTTTAAAAGCATAAGCATATATAAGTTCTGTATCAGAAAAAATATTTTTGCTTTGTTATATACTAAAAAACAATTCTTTCATGAAATGAAAAAGTTAATGTTGCTTCTAATTACCATAAGCACTAGGAGATTCTATTCCAACACCTTAAAATAAAAATTACCATCTTGAACTAAAGTTTAGCCTGTCTAAAAGTTATTTTCTTAAAGGTCAGGTAAGAAAAAAATGTTATAGGAAAAAAAGGTTTATATTTACTTACAGGATTACCAGGATATAAATCCACCAATTTATGAGAAAGATAGAAAAGTTCTACATCAGAGAAAGAGAAAAAATATTCACATTAAATGAATTTTAATTCTTTACAATCGTATAAATTTTGTTCTCACAGCAATGATTTCATACTTTTGTTTATTCCTAGATACAAAATCCAGTTACTTAATGTAATATACAAACTCCACAGGCAGACACTATAGCTGTTTCATTTAACCCCCACCCCAACTCCTCACCCCAGGAGCTAATGGGTTCTGAGTGCTTGAGTGACTAGCAGATTGGATAAATGGCAAGTGACAAAGCGCTTCACATGCTTAAGAGGTTATTTCAAAGTGCCTCACCTGTCTTAAATCCCATGCCTCTTACTCCAGGGGCCTAGTATGGCCCATCTTAACCACCCACAACTAATTCGGCTGACCAAACTTTCCAGTTTATCAAATCAGCGAGATGATTTTCTCAAGGGTAACACAAAGTCCCGGCATGTCACAATGACGTTTCCTGTGGCCCACAGACCAGCATGGCTGGAGAACCTGCATCTCCAGCAAGCATACAGGGATGTGATGCTACTGGTCCATAGACCACTTCGAGCAGCAGGGTTCGGAGCTGGAGCATGTGACCATTTTTCCTCTTGTCCAAAACTCACTATTCAGTTTAAAAGATTTAAGAGTGAATACAGCCCAAATACTTTTAATGTTTCTAAAATGTTTAAGTATAGAAAACAGTAAAAAATCCACGCCCTTCCAATTCCTAAGCAGTTACTGACTCTTGCCATATCAGCTTTCTTACGGACTTTCCAAGAAAAAGAAAAAAGGCAAAACTGCCCACCAACACTCTGAAGCCAACACGCCTTAGAGCATAAGTAACATTTGAGAAAAGGAAGCAGGAAGTAGAGATAAAAAAATAGTGTGTTCTGCTAGGATAAGAGAACAGACCGTTGATTACTTTGATAAGCATTTCTTCCCCCAGGTATCACGTACAATCTCAATCACCCAGCAAGTTTTATGAGACTAAAACCTCAAGAGTTAAGAGTATTTTTTGCCTTAAAGGTTATTATTTCAATTACTAAATATTCTTACCATTTGCTTTATTCAGCTCCACAAGTGTTCCTATATGCACAGGTAAACAATTTGCATGGAAAGGATCTTTTTCCATTACTCTGAAAGTTAAAGAATCACATTACCACCCTAGAATCAGCACGGAACAGCACTCGTTATAATTAGCTATAGTTAAGTAGTCGCCACATTATGTACAACAATACAGGTTACACTATTTTTGATTTTCTATCTTCAAAACTTAATTCACTTAAGGCAATGTTTACGTTATAACGAAAGGGGAAATCCTGATTTTTTCAGAAGGAATAAAAATAAATATCACCATGTACATTTACTTTAAATCAACAGAACTGTGCCGCATAAAATAAGTGTTGTAATTACTTAGAAGGATCAAAAATAATGAAATATTAAATAGATCCTGTCAATTAAAACTTTTGTGAAATCAAGGATTTTAAGCAACCCCAAAGATTTGTTGAAAACAGTGTATGCAGTTTACCTAAAGGACAAGCGTGGACTATGCAAAACTGGTGTAGGGGAGGAGGCTTGGCAGGTCAGTGACCCTGACATGCAATATCTTATAGGACTTTATCTCTACTTTAATGAGGAAGGGACTTTATAAACCTATGTGCCAGGATGGAACTGTCAAACTTGCAAATTTTCAACTGCATACTCCCGACTTAATGGCATAAAGCAACACATGCACACGAGCTTGTATCTATAAGCTGCTCTTCTGAGACAGCACCCCTCTGGGTACTCTGCAAATGGAAAAGGCAGCTTAAATTATCATCTATCAGTTTGAGATTATTTAGAAAACACGTCCTACACACTTCTTATATAAGATGGACTGAACTCTGTTTTCTGCTCAGAAATAAATGGAAGTACTTACACAGAAGTAAGCTTGTAGCACATTTTAAAATCACAGTTATAATAATGTCTTTCGGCTAAAGACACGACCACATCCAAATTCTCCTGCAAACCATCTACAGACTCCGGGATGACAGTTTCACTGGGCTTATTATACTGAAACAGAGAAACACAAACAGCTTAGTGAGCACAGCCAGCAGGTCAAGGCAGAATCGTGTGAGCCTCAAAACTTTTCTAACTTTTAAGATCAACAGGCCTAATTATTGTCTCAATTTTATCACAGAATTTCATAACGAAAGTGCTTTACAAAGTAGAAGTTCAGAAAGAAAACAAGAAAAAAACACCTCATTTTCAAGTACTATCGTGCCAGTACCTGACGGGTCAACCTCCACAAGTATGGGAAGTCCCTGGGAGGAAGGCAGGTATTTTTGGAAGCTTTTTTTAGGAATCATCATATATTTTAAATGATCTGAATCTATTCCTTTTTTTTTTTCTTTTTCATCTTTGAGGGCCACATCTGAGGCATATGGAGGTTCCCAGGCTAGGAGTCCAATCAGAGCTACGGCTGTTGGCCTACGCCACAGCCACAGCAACTCGGGATCTGAGCCGCGTCTGCGACCTACACCACAGCTCATGGCAACGTCAGATCCTTACCCCACTGGGCAAGGCCAGGGATCAAACCCACGTCCTCATGGATGCTAGTCGGGTTCGCTAACCATCGAGCCACGATGGGAACTCCTGAATCTATTCTTATAAATGTGTGAAATAAAAATTATTTTTAAAATTCTTATCCAGTAAAAGAAGAGAGGCCAAATTTAATTAAAGAAATTAGATTATTTACATAAAGCGAATACTAATTTGGTGTTTTTACTTGCCTTTTTTAATTTGTTCTCAAATAGAAAACGTAGCAATTCTTGTTCTTCAGTACAGAGTTTGCTAAGAGGTAGTGAGTCAAGAAGTTCTTTTTCTAAAAAAGTGGAGAAAAAAAAGAATGTCCTCAATATTTATTGAGACAAAAAAATCAAAAATGAAAAATATTCTTCTATGGCTCTTAGTCTAAATAAATTGAACTTAAAAGAGAAAACAACAAGATCAAATGTATGAGAAAAAACTAAGACAGTGGCTCCAGATCCAGGTAATGAGAACCACCTTGAAGGCTGTGCGTGAACTTTCTCGACAATTCTATTCATCACAGATTTAACAGCCACCAGGCCAGTTTCCCAACCTCAGCACTACAACCCTAGCTGGACAATTCTTTGCTGTGATGGCTGTCCTACACAGGGTGTTTGCAGGATTGCTGGCCTCTACCTACTAGATGCCCCAACAAGCACCGCCCCCTCAGCCCCCAGTTGTGACAATCAAAACTCTCCCCAGATACTGCCAAATGTCTTCTAGGGCGCAAAATCACCCTGGCTGAAAAGTGCTCATTAGGCTAAAACAAATACGAATCCCACTAACACAACATCTCCATTTTCTGTTTCTCTCATTCGTCTACCTCACAGCACGGGCAACGTCCTAGGTCAGAGGTTCTCAGCCCCTGTTGGACCTTAGGGTCATCCTAAGACTCTGACTCAGCCGGGCTGGAGCTGGGACCCGCACACTGATGCCTGCATGATTCCTTCGGGTTTAAAGTGCAGCCAGGCTGGGAATCACTGAGTCAGATACTGAATTCTTACACAACCTCAAATCTCTCATCACATCATAATCCCCAAAAATTCTGACTGCAACAAGCACTGCACAACTGTGTATTCTGCAACGTGTTTCACGTTTGAAGACACAAAGTTAATAGGTTTATTTAAACCTGTGCATAGCTTACTCTTACAAATTTCACAGGGGAAAAAAAAACCCAAATGATATTAATTGTGCTAAACATAAAAACACCTGGGATTCCAAACCTTCTTGGGCTGTCAACATGTGGTGTGATGTTAACAGATCAAATGCTTCAAAGCAGTAGACATCAAGCTTCAAAGCTTCCTTATAGCTGTAGGTAGCAAGGGTTCGGTTATCTAGAGCATCGTAGATTTTCCCTCGTAAAAGACAAATAGAACTCTTTATCTGTTGGAAAAATGAAGAGTCATATACTAAGTCACTGTCAAACTTAATTTTTCACCAAATATTATATATTATCCCAAGGCTGAGACTTTTTTTTTTAACACCTAAAAGGTCTTCTTCCATCCCAATCTCAAACCTAAGTCACAGAAACATGAAAGCAGAATACAACTTCTCTAATCTACCTCCCCTATGCTCTCCTCACTGTCAATAACACTTCATGACCCCCACATGTCACTGCAACTGTGCTTCTTACTTGTTCTGTCTCAAACAGGGTAATGAATTAGGGACAACAAACAGCACATGCACAGTAAGGCAAATGTGAAGACAATCTGATAGGTAGATCTCAACGTATTTAGAAAACTGGCAGAAGGCCGCACGTTGGTCACGAGCATGGCCTTCAGGAGCTGGACAAACCTGAGTCCAGATCCCAGCTGTGATACTTCAGAATGACCCTGAGAGTTCCCACTGTGGCCAGCGTTAATGAATCTGACTAGGATCCATGAGGATGCGGGTTTGATCCCTGGGGATGGGGACAAAACACTGTCGATGGGGGAATGTTATTCTTTCACTTGTGGGGAGTACTTTAAGGCATCAAATGTGAGAAGAGTGAGTTAATTCCATCTATTTCAGATTTAAGCATCTGAGGACATAATTACAATTTCTAACTGATGGCTGCAAAATATCTCAGAATCTTTCTGGGGTTGGGAAAATTAAATAAATTGGGAACCAAACTATTTTAACACGGTTATACTCAAATGTAAGAAGGTGATGTGTTTGCATGTCACATGAGTGATTCTTACTGATGTTACTGAGGCATGCCTATTACAGTATTACTTACTGAGGACTGTGACATTTCCCAGTCACTGGAGGGGTCTTTCAAGCCACTTTCATCCTTCAAGCATTTCTCAAATAGCCTTTTGTTGATCGGCTCCTCCATATCAAGAATATCAAGAGCCTGCTGATGTTCTTTAGCAGCAAACTGTGTAGAAAACAGAAATACCATTCACTGTATGACTTCTTCTGACACCAGATACACACACAAACACTGAAGATTTTTCGGGCTTTTTTTTTTTTTTTGGCTTTTCGTCATTTTAGGGCCATACCCGCAGCATATGGAGAATCCCAGGCTAGGAGTCTAATCGGAGCTGTAGCTGCCAGCCTGCACCACAGCCACGTCAGATCCGAGCTGCGTCTGCAACCTACACCACAGCTCACGGCAACGCCAGATCCTTAACCCACTGAGAGAGGCCAGGGATCGAACCGGCAACCCCACGGTTCCTAGCTGGATTCGTTAACCGCTGCGCCACGACGGGAACTCCAACACTGAAGATTTCTAAAAGGCGTTCATTACTTAAACTTAAAATGTCTAAAGTGGAATTTTCCCCATGCGTGTCACTTTTTAGTAAATGGAGAATCAATTCCTCACACACCTAAGGGATGCACAATAGTCACATCATTACAACCAAAAAAGCTGAGGGTGTATACTTACATGGCATCTAGCTGCAAGGTAGCGACATGCTTCATACAACTAGGAAAGAAATAATCTATTAAAACAGTGAGCAAGATAATATGCATCTTCACTCGAAAAGAAATCTATAAGTACGAAGTGAAGAAATCTGTTTTCATGATTTCTCCTTTTACTGTTGCAAAGAAAAATATTTACTTTTTTTAACCCATATTCATCATGAGCCTACTGTTTAACAGGCACCGAGGATTCAAGAAGGAATCAGAAACTGCTCACAAGGAGGCTGTAGCAGGGAAGACATAAACACAGCTTACAGTTTCTTTCATAAACTATGAAAATACGAGTCAGTTGAGTAAGAAAACATCTGCAGGGGAGAGGGTAACTGAGAAACTGGTCAGCATTCCAGCACTGAGTCTGAGTCACCATCACACATCTAGGCAACTGCCAGCAGTCAGCAGAGTGGGTACCAATGGTGCTGGTGGGTCCGAAGAGAAATTTTCTCTTTATATTTAATAAGAAAAATTGAATCCTTTGAAATACTTTGACATACAAAGAACACATAACTAAAATAAGAATCTAATCACATTTTGAAAAGCTTTAAGCAGCTTTAAGGTTCATACAATCACTTACTTTGTCCAGTTTTCGTGACCGAAGTGCATGAGCTGCTCTGTGATACTGGGCTGTCAGATAAAGACACTGAGCCAACCAGTAAATGTCCTGGGGTTCCTCTGGAAGGAATAATCACACACATGGTCAGAGGTGCAAAGTAAAGCAGAAAGACTTTTAAGGATAGAGAAGTCAGAAAAAAAAAAAAAATTAGAATTTGACACTTACCGTGAGAAAGTGAAGCTACTTTATCTGCCCAAAATAGAGCACTCTGATACTGTTGCTGTATCCAAAAGAAAGTGGTAACTGCTGTTATTTCAATAGTTTTACATAGGTACTTAAATGCTACAAGATAAAGCAACAAGTCAATACAAGAATTTTTACGTGTAGTAGGGGATCTATCATAGTGTATATCTATCTACCTTATATCTAAGCTAGGTTAGTTTTAATTCAATGGTACAATAAAAATATTACTATAAGGTCTTCGATATAAATAATTCAAGAAGATAGTTTAAAAAAAAATTACACATTGCAAAAATGTACCTAAAATACAATATCAGGAAGTATCTAAAACAGCAGATTAATTTCAGCGACCATTTTGTAATATCTAGCCATTAGCAAAGGTTCTCAGTCTTTGCTTCAGTTCTCCTGGAGGCAAACGAGGACCTCGGCTGCCAGTCAGTCTAGGAGGAGAAAGGCTTATGGGATGGTTACAAATCCGAAGAACTTAAGTGCCCCAAGGGTTGAACCAGGCTGGTCTCACTCCTCATTATATCCCCAGAGCCAGAAAATAAGTGCTCAGGAAGCATTTATTCTACTCAGCTGACCTATGGCTAACCAAAATGCAGCCCTTCAGCATTCTGCAAACATGTGACAGCAACAAACATCTCACATCCAATTCTTAACAGTTCACATGGAATATGCTTTTCTCTCACCTTCTTGGTTTCCAACTTACTGGGAGAACATAATATTTTACAAAAACAAAATGACAACATATATTAGGCCGATGCTGCTGATTCTGGAAACATTTCTTTCCCTCATACAGTGTTTGCTGTCCATTCGAGGGCAGTGCAGGAAATGAAGGTGCAGTTTATATGAAAACTTTTTCTTTTTAAAGTATTGATTCTGAGACTACAGATTCGTTTTTCTCTCTATTCAAATTCTGCCAAGTAAGAATTACCACTAAACTTTTCAAATATTTCCTATTAGTTAGCTAAATTTAAAGGCCACCCCGAAACTTTCCTCTTAAAATTATCCTTCAGCTTCCACTTGGCACGAAATTTATACTGAGCACCGACGTGCCCCCGGTGCGCAGGCTGCAGAATGGGGCTTTCACACGTGCAAGGCTCCCCGTGCGCGGGGGCGCCTTCATGCTCCGTGTTCCTCTGCCTCCTGGCTGCAGAGGGCTGTGGGCAGGAGCCCTCCCTTCGGGAGCTTTACTCTAAACCAAAGCCCGGGACCTCAGGGCCGCGCGCCACCAAGACCCCACAACAGCCTCCCCTACGTACAAGGGGCTGCCTCACGAGCCCCGGGCCGCTCACCTGGTCCAGGTACTGCCGGACGCGCTTCCGCAGCCGCTCCAGGTTCATGGCTGCACGGCCAGGGTCCGGCGCGCGCCCTCCTTCCTCCTGCTGGTAGACGTACCCCAAGTCCAGATTCCCGCACTCTGGCCCAGCCCCGCCGAACAGTGCGCCCCTCCTGGAAACTTCCGCTCCCGCCCCGGCCTCGCCCCGGAAGTCCTATGCAAACGCGTCCCCACCGGCGCCGGAAACGGGCGTCTCGCTGTAGGTTCCGAGTTGCTCTCTTGGCCTTGCGTTGCCTGGGTTCCTGGGGGGCGCAGACACTCCTCTGCGACTCATTTCGCGGCGGAGGCGCAGTCAATGACGTGTCCGTGAGCCCATTTCTGATTAACTCTTTCGGAGTCGGGAGATTGGCCATGTCCCCAGGTTCAGCGCATCTAAATGTGACTCGTGCTTCTCCTGTAAAAATGGCGGTAACTGCCTCAGAGGCTGGTTGTGCGGTGAAGTGAGCGCCCACAGGGAGTCCCAGCACGTGTTGCAGAAGCTCTGGCCATATCGCCAAGGGCTAGTGTCCTTTAGGTTGTCCTTTGGGCAAAACGCAACCTCACGGAGAGGTAGCTGTGATCAAAAACAATAAGAACTGGAAAAAAAGTCGATTTGTTAAAACCTGGATCCATACAAGCAACAGTGAATAAAATGACATGTTTGAACCTTATGCTTAGAGAAAGAGCCAATCACAAGGGACCTCATATTGCGTGTGTTTCTAAGAACACTGATTCTCTCACTGACCAAAGTTTGCTCAGGCTCCCCTGAATCATTTTCAAGGAGGCCTATCTTTTGGATTTGCATGTTCCTTTCTGCATAGTGGAGGTGTGAGATATGCCTCAGGTCATTGGGTGGGGGGTGGGATGAGGCTTGCATTCAGGTTCAGATCAAGGGCGGAGGTTTGAGGACTGCCCTTCTGGGCTGATTTGAATACACACCTTACCAGATACTAAGGAGGAGATACTGAGAAGAAAGAGGAAGAGGTGGTCTTTTCCCACCCTATGCCCCTTGGGTGATAAAACTGTAGCCCACCTGATGCTTGCGGGCAGAGCCCCCTTGCCTGCCCGCTTGCATCTCTCACAAGTGTCTTATCCTAATAAATCTATTTGTTGCCCATCACTTTGTCTCCTGCTGAATTCATTCTGTGTGGAGGCATGAAGAACATGAACCTCGGTAAGTCCAGACACCAGGTGAGTAATTTTAATTTAAAACCGCGGGTTCAAGTCCCAATCTGGGTTCTGGCTAGGTTCAGGCCATTAGTGCTGTCAGTTTCATCCTCACGACTTACCATTCTTTGCTTACAAATTTACCTGAGCTCCTGAGTCTAATGATCTCTTCAGCTTTTCATTTTCCTTTGGATACTCCCACGTACATGCAAAATATCAAATAAGCTCGTATGATTTCCTGCTGTTTTATGTCTCATGTCAGTTCAATTCTTTGGCCTCAGATCCTAGGAGGATGAAAGGAAGCTTTTTCCTCTCCACAGAACTTAAGCCTACTGCTTCTAAACATGATTCTGCTAAAATTCTTGGGGAATCTAATATTTTCCCAAATTGGATTTCATAATTTGGAGACTCTTATAGTAAAACAGTAGCGCATAAAACCGTGCTGAAGAATTGCCAGTTGGAGAGTAGGTTTGGAGCAGGTCTGGAGAGTAGGTTTGAAGCAATTTGCTGGTTGGAGCAGATCTCACTCAGCATCCCCGGTTACTTAGTAAACACTGACTGAGAACAACTGGTTATTTTGCTACAGTTTACAATTTGGTACAGCTAGTGGGGGAAAAAACCTGAGAAAAAGAATGCTAATTATGGAAGCTGGCATTACCGACTCGAGGCTTCTCACCTAGCTGTGGAAAGGCGAGCGAGGGTTCCCTCGTCCCGCGCCCCGCGCCCAGTACCTGGGGCTGTAGGTCTGGCCCCGCGCAGAGCTCGGAGCTGAGCTGCGGCTCCGGAGCCGCCAGCAGAGGGCGCGCCGCCCGCGCATCCCCGGCTCTCCGAGCTCCGGCCCTTCCCCGGATGCCCGTGGCGCCGGGGGCGTGGACAAGCCGGGGCGCAGGAGGCCGGGCGGTGGGGAGACCGAAGTCCTAGACCCTGAGGACCAGAGAGGCCCAGTTACCAGCAGTCAGATCCTTTTCGTTTCAGTCACCGTTTTTAGGGTCAGTCTGCTTTATGGTGTCTCCAGCCTACTCATGTGTTATGTGGAAATTAACCTCTTTCTAAGTAATTTCTTTAACAGCCAAGGAGTGTTAAGCGTCTACAGTGTTACTGGACTTTGTCATTAACGGTGGGAAGAGAAAACCGATGCGCACAGCAGCATCCTGGTGACGCGGTCCAGCGCTGCAGCGATTGCCCGAGACGGGACCTTCGTGCACCGGCAAGGACCCTACATTCACCTTTCTCATTATCCCCAGAATCAGTGCTCCTGCTTCCTGGCAGCTGAAGCCCGGCTCTCACAGCCTCGGTTGTAATCATTTTAGCGAGTCCCACGATCTTGCTAAGCCCGACGTGTGGAGCCCACCTGTCTCAGGAGTTTTCTTTCTCCGCTAGGCGGCCTGACCTCCCCGTCAACCGATCCGCTAAATTAGAGCTGCAGGTTGGCCTTTGCAGACCTCCAGCACTGGCAGGGCCTGGCCTCTGTCCAGTGCCCACTTCTGCATTTCCAGGATGTTCCCTCACATTCATGGCTGTGGTCTGCTCAGCACCCAGAGCAGGGGCCTACGTGCACCCAAGGCCAGAGGGAAGGAGGCCGTCCCCTCCTTCTGGGATATAGGGACCCTGGGAGCCCCGAGGTGGCCTTATGAGGGCCTTTCCACACCTTTGGCTGATTTGCAGCAAGCGAGGGGGTGAGTGGTGCAAAACCTGAGGAAACTGGCCCTCAGTGGACTTTGGAGTTTGTCAGGCCCTTTGTCTCACGGTCAGTGTTGGGGGAGCTGGTACCCAGGCTTCGCAATAGAGGGACCAGTGCAGGATCAGGCCCCGGGGCCAAGGGCAGTGCCTCCTCACCTCAGCTGGTGTCAGTCTGGGCCCCTGGGCCCCTTGCCAGCACCCCCCACCCCCCTCCCCCTCTTCTTCCTACCCCTCCTGTCACTGTTCCCAGTCATTATATTTATGGGGATTTAAAAACATTCCAAAGTTCTACATATTTAAACTAATTTGATGCACATGTATATAGGATAAACACATCTCCTCACCTGTAAAACATACCTAGTACTTCTTAATTTTCAAGTTACCTTCAAAATCAGAACTCCTCGGAGTTCCTGCTGTGGTGCAGCGGGACTGGCGGTGTCAGGAGGCACTGCTATAGACCCTAAATTGCCACAGTTATAAAGGGGGCGCAAATATGAGACCAAGTGTTCATTGCTGCTAGGAGAGATTTTTCGATCAAATTTAGCCAGATCTCAAGATCTCAAGACACTGTACTGTGCCCGGTTTGAGGAACAAGATGTGGACAGCCTGGCAAACCCCCCAGAACGCACCGAAGGCCCAGTGCAGTCGTGATCCAGGTCCTAGCACAAGCTCTTGCTCTACATGAGGGGTTCAGAGAAGCTGAGTATGCTTCTTAGTCACTCAGAGAACCGGCGAAGTGTGTGAACTCACATTCAGTCTGACTCCAGCCCATGGTTTTAGACACCACGCACTAGAGAGCCTGCCTGCCAGGAGCAGGGGCGAGGCTGGGTGGCTCCACATGGACCTGGAACCTGGGAGGGTGATTCAAGGGTTTGGGCCTCTGGTTCTCTTACATTTCAGTAGAGGCATCCCCCTAAACCCACGGTACCAGTGAGGTGTGGTCAAGAGCATTAGGTTCGGTGACACTGCCAAGGGCCCAGCTCCGAGGTGGGGACCCTGTCCGTCTGCCTTGACTGGGCCCCAGGGCCTGGCCCATACATGGAGTCTGTTGGTAAATGAATGTGTCTTTTAATCATTGTTTTTTTGAGGCCTTGACTGTGTTAAGAACTAGGTTCAGTGTGATAGCTGCTTATAGCTGTAGAGCAGTCTAAGCATGGCCTTACCTGGCTGTGACAGAGAAGGTGAGGGGGTGCTGAGCCCCTTCAGCAGAGTGGGAATCACTCCAAACAAGACCTGCTGACGCCTCCATCTTAGGGGATGAGTTTGGGGTCAGGCTGGAATTTCATCACTCTGAAGAGTTTTAATATGATTTATTTAGGTATTTGTGAAAGTAACAATTACAGATTTTAGGGCAAATTACACAAATACACCTGAGAATTATAAACAAATCCAAAACAGCACAAAATACGGTAGCACGAGAAAGTCAGAGAAGAGACTCTGGTGCGGAAGCCACTGGCCTCTGGTCTTAATCCACATAGTCTGTCCCCAGCTATCAGCCTAAGAAGCACATAACATAGTTTTGCTGCATCATCTGGTCAGATGTATCCTGTGGACACACAGTTTTGGGTGCTGACTCACGTGCATTTACAGCTGTCCTTGTGTGATAACGGGGGGGGGGGGGCACTAGCCCAGCCGAGGTGTGGACCAGGGTCCCTCAGACCCGAGCTGCCTGTAGCACCAGGAAACCAGGATGGCTTTGCCATCTCCCTGTCACCACTTCTCACGCTTGTCTTCTTTTCCTGCTTTGCGTGCTGAGGCCTCCCCTCTGTTTCACTTTTGGGGTCCAGGATGTGGCCTTGCTAAATTTCAGTTTCAGTTTCTGTTGGATCAAAAATATATATTGGGAACAAACACCATCCTTAGGTAAGGACAGCAAAATATCAATTTACTAGAATGCCTGGGAAATGGAGTATTTAAATGCATTGACAATTCTACTTTATTTAGAATTAATCATACAGTTTTAAAAAAGCAGCCTATTGAGATACAGTTCTATAACATAAAATTCACCCTTTTCAAGTGTGTATTTCAGTGGTTTTGGTATATTCAGTGTTGCACGATCATCACCAAATCTAATTTTAGAAGACTTTCATCGCCCACCCCCAAACCCCCCACGCTTACCTATGGCTTCCCACTTCTCCCCAGCCCCTGGCAGCCCCTAATCTACTTTGTGCCTCTATGGAGTGGCCTGTTCTGGGCCTTTCATAGAAATGGAATCTGACACTATGTGGCCATTTGTATCTGGCCTATTTCACTGAGCATAACATCTTCAGTGCTGATCCATCATGCAGCAGTTATTCCTTTTTATGGTTGCATAATATTCTGTTGTATGGTTATTATCGCACTTTGTTTATTTGCTTGTCAGTTGATGGAACATTCTTGTACAAGTTTTTGTGGACATGCCTTTTAATTATTTCTCTGGGGCATATACCAAGGAGTGGAATTGTTATGTTATACAGTAACTTTGTGTTTACTTTTTGAGGGACAGCCAGACTATTTTCCTGGGAGGTGTTTTGTTGGGGAGTTGGCATCTGGTTTTCAGAGAGCTGGTCATAGGTGGCTACTGGGGTTTCTTTTGACCATCTTCCAACTTCCTGGTCCTATAAAACTGAGTGCTTTCCTCCCTAAACCTGAGGTTCTCAGATAGCTTGGCTTGGTCTTTCCACCCGCCTAGACGCCAAGTCCCTCACCTTCCGAGGATGGAAGGCAGGGCTGGTCAAGTGAGAGGGACGCTGCCTGTTCAGGGCAAGTCCTGCCAGTTCAAAGCTGTCGCCCCAGTGTCAGGAACCCCATAGCCAGTCATCTGTCCCTCTGCCCTGTGCCCATCATCGCCCGCATCCTGCACACAGACGCCGAGGCTCTGGAGACTTCCAGGGCACGAGGGCAGCTCATGAAAGTTCAGTCTTTGGAGTCTGATTTTCCGAGTTGGGATCCAGAGGCGCTGGGCTGGCGTTTGTTTCCAGGTCTGTCTTTTCAGAAGGCCAAGCAGATAACCTCGCCTGGAAGCTCAGCGCTGGGACTGGGACGTGCTGCCCGGCCCCCTGGGGTCTGGTCTTTGTCAGAACTGCAGGTGCGCCTCCCTTTCTTGGGCTGGTCCACAGGCCCAACACTTGGCAAAGCCCGTGACCCTTCAAATAAAGTGCAGTCTCTGGGCCGCAGCTGCTGGAAACCCTATTTCTAGGAGCTCCTGTTTTCCCTTTCTTTGCTTTATTTTATCGTAACATCTCCCTTTGGTCTTGGGCTTTATCTGCTTCCTGTTTTGTAAAAATGGAATTTCAAGAGAGTCAAAGTACATAAATGAAGGATGGATTTGAAGCATAGTTTCCAAGTATTTTCTTGACATTTGCTAAAGAAAACTATAAATGGGAAAAAAGTAAAAGAGAAAGGACACAAAAACAAACAAACTAGAAATGAGAGCAAATATGATATGATACTTATGTCAATAAATATAAATTAATAAAACTTGGGGGGAAAAACTTATTGGACTAGATTAAAAAGCAAAATTACAGTGATCTGCTTAGAAGACACAAACCTGAAATAAAATGACAGAGAGATACTGAAAATAAAATGATGTAAAAAAAATGAATTAGCCATAAACCAAAGGAGGACAGCAGAGGAGGCAATAGGAATAAACACATGAGATCCCAGTGGGAAAACGCCCCCAGACCCAGGAAACGATGTCATTTGAGGTGATTCCCTGTCCTAATGGGAGGACAGGGAGCCTCTTTGCCGCTGAGCCGTTGCTGCGGGATCTCCAGAAAGCAGTTTGCATCAACTGTGAAGAATATGAAAAGTGTTTCATATTACAAGCCTATTTGTTTACAGCATCTTTTTTTTTTTTTTTTAGTTTCTTTGGGGGAGTGGCCCTCACCCACAGCATATGGAGGTTCCCAGGCTAGGGGTCGAATTGGAGCTACAGCTACAGCCTACACCACAGCCACAGCAACATCAGATCCGAGCTGCATCTGTGGCCTACACCACAACTCACGGCAACGCCAGATCCTTAACCCACTGAGCGAGACCAGAGATCGAACCTGCATCCTCATGGATACTGGTCAGATTCGTTTCTGCTGAGCCACAATGGGCACTCCCTGTTTACAGCATTATTATTCCAAATTTATATTTTGAAAAGTGAACTTTTTATCTCTAACTTACACAAAGAACCAAAATTCCATATTTATTAAGTTCAATATTAATTAAATATTTAAAGTTAAGAAAACTATGAAAGAATTTAGGGAAAATATAGAAGAATATTTTACCAATCTTAGCTTGAGAGACCCCTTCCTATGTGTAGCACAAGAACCAGGTGCCATAAGGTAGAATGGTGACAGATTTGATGACCTAACGATAAACTGGTTGAAATAATAATAACGTGGGGAAAATATCTCTGAGACTGATAATAGAAAAATAGGAAATATTGATAACACACGAACTCTTGCTATATATTAATAACTAAAAGAGACATACCAGTAGGGAATCGATCAAAGCTGTGAACAGGCAATTAACTTGGAGAAGAAATCTGAGGGAATGAGACAAGTGCAGTGCCTGTGCTTGGCAAGCGTGCAGGACTGTGAAGCCATTTCAGCAGCTGTGCAAGTTGCTGCCACATCTCGGGGCGGTTTGGTAGCACCGGAAATGAAATGGGCATGCCTTCTGATTGAATAACTTTACTTCTAGGAATGTACATTACAAAATAATATGTTTAAAGATACACCTGGGGGGTTCCCGTCGTGGCACAGCGGTTAACGAATCTCACTAGGAACCATGAGATTGCGGGTTCGATCCCTGGGCTTGCTGAGTGGGTTTAGGATCCAGCCTTGCCATGAGCTGTGGTGAAGGTTGCAGACGCGGCTCGGATCCCGCGTTGCTGTGGCTATGGCGAAGGCCGGCAGCTACAGCTCCTGTTAGACCCCTAGCCTGGGAACCTCCATATGCCGCGGGTGTGGCCCCAGAAAAGGCAAAAAGACCAATAAATAAATAAATAAATAAATAATAAAGGTACATCTGGGAGTTCCCGTCTTGGCGCGGCGGAAACGAATCCGACTAGGAACCATGAGGTTGCGGGTTCGTTCCCTGGCCTTGCTCAGCGGGTTAAGGATCCAGAGTTGCCACGAGCTGTGGTCGCAGACATGGCTTGGATCTGGCATTGCTGTGGCTGTGGTGTAGACCGCAGCTGTAGCTTTGATTCAGCCCCTAACCTGCCGTGAGTGTGGCCCTAAAAAGTAAAATAAAATAAAGCAAAATAAAATAATACATCTGGACTAGGATGACTGTCATAATTTCATTTGGAATAGTGAAAAACTGGAAACAACCTATATTTCTGTAGTTAAGGGACTGATTTCATAAACTAGGGAACATCTGTACCCAGAGTACTGTGTAACTGCTAGAAAGGAATGGAGATCTTTATGTTCTGGCATGAAACCATTTCCATGGTATGGTATTGAATGAAATGAGCAACTTACAGAAAACTAGAGTGTGATCTCACATCCTTTTAAATCAGCAGGTACAATGAGGAATAAAAGGCAGCGCTTGCAAACAAGTTGTTGTCAGCAGTTACTTCCAGGGAGTCCAGTCCAGGAGAAGCTTGCCTTCTGCTTGCACACTCTGAACTGTTTGATAATTTGCTTTAAATGAACAAGTATTAGTTTTATAATTAAAAATAAAGATTTGTGACAAAATGTTCCAGTTTTCAATGTAAACTGCAAACTAGACTTTCTAAATGCCTTTTGACAGATATACCTTGTTTTCTTGCACTCCTTTCTCTGTGTCACGTTGGGATAATTCTCGCAGTATTGCGAACTTTCCCATTATCATCATATTTGTTAGATCCATGACGTTACCGCTGTGGCTCGCTGAAGGCAGATGATGATTATAGCATTTACTGGCAATAGAGTATTTTTAAGTTAGGGTGTGTACTTTTTAGACGCACTGCTGCTGCACATCTAACAGACCACTGTACGGCTGAAGCATAACTTTCGTGTGCACTGGGAAACCAGAACACTCACAACTGTCTTTCCTGTGGCGTCCGCTTTGCCGTGGTCTGGAGTGGGGCCCGAGGCGTTCCGAGGTCTGCCTGTACCTGGCGATCGCTTATTAGCTGCGCATCTTTGCAAAAGGTGCTTGTTCTCTCCGTGACTCAAGGTTCTATAAGAAATGTCCAAGGCAAGCAGGCAGCGAGGCTGGGGCTTTCCAACGTCCCTGCCTGGCAGGAAAAAGGTGTTGGCTGAGCCAAGTCCAACTCAAATGCTTGTGGGGCCAGCAAGGACCTAACAGAGCAGCAGAGCCCCTGGGGTGGGGATGGGGGCTGGGCTGTGCTCAGGGGTGGGGAGTCGGGGCCCCAAGTGTTTACTTAAGTTTTTCGTTTGTTTGGTTTTGTTTATGGCCGCACCCACGGCATATGGAAGTTCTGGGCCCACGGACTCAATCCAAGCCACAGCTGTGACCCTATACGGGATCCTTTAACCTACATGCTGGGTCAGGAATTGAGCCCATGTCTCCACGGTGACCCAAAATGCTGCAATTGGATTCTTAACCCACTGCACCATGATGGGAACTCCTAAACTTTGATATCTATGCATTTTTCCCTATTATGGACCAGATTTCAACGGAAAGAAATTCCCCAGAAGGTTTTCCAAC
This sequence comes from Catagonus wagneri, assembly GCA_004024745.2. NCBI lineage: Eukaryota > Metazoa > Chordata > Mammalia > Artiodactyla > Tayassuidae > Catagonus > Catagonus wagneri. Next base: position 218,509 of record PVHT021183654.1, on the reverse strand, counting down.
AGGCCGTATATACACAGATGGCGGAGTGAGTGAAGATTTCACAATTTTTTTTTGTTTTTTTGGCTGTGCCCGTGGCATGCAGAAATTCCCAGGCCAGGGATGGAACCTGAGCCACAGTAGAGACAATGCTGGATCCTTAACCACTAGGCCACTAGGAAACTCCTGTGACTCTTTAATTTGACTCTTTGAGACATTCATAAACAGTATGATTAATGACAAAATTGAAGCATCTCTTGTAAAAAGAAAAAAAAAATGTATTTCCAATCGTGGCGCAATGAAAATGAATTTGACTAGGAACCATGAGTTTGTGGGTTTGATCCCTGGCCTCACTCAGTGGCTTAAGGGTCCAGCGTTACCCCGAGCTACGGTGTAGGTCGCAGACACAGCTCGGATCCTGTGTTGCTGTGGCTGTGGTGTAGGCTGGCCCCTGTACCTCCGATTAGACCCCTAGCCTGGGAACCTACATGTCGCAGATGGGGTCCTAAAAAGCAAAAAAAAAAAAAAAAGAACACACCTCTTTTTTTCATTGGAATTATGGTTGTGCCAGCAGCAAGGACAAGAGGAGGGAGAGTTTGTAGTCTGAGTTACTGGGCAGACCTTCAAATTATTAATTTTCTTTGCCTTTCTGGTTACACTGCGTGACAGCTATTTCAGGGTTGTCACATAATTCCCCAATGAGGATTTATGCATACTATTTTATCGACTTATTAATTTTTTACCGAATCTTTCTCTTATAACCTATAGTCACTCATCTGAACTCATCTTTATCTCCTTTCATATTTGGGTTTTTTGCTGAGTAAACAGTGGATGAATTTATCAGTTGAATCATTGTTCTGTGTCTCCTGTTATTAAGATGTGACCATTTGGCATACACAGGCTGACGATACAATATGTGCCCTAGAACAGCAAAGAATTAGTGAGTCCAAACGTGTGATGATTCCGATGAAGGGAATGGAAATTTCAAACAGCTGTGGATTTTAAAAGAAAATTAGAGCACGATTACCTTCGCACACAGGGTCTGCCCTCGTCCGGATCCTCCACCACGGTGCCTGGGGAGTTCGGGCCCTTCCCCAGCCCTCCCGCCGTCCCTGAGGTCCGTAGGAAGGCTCTGAGTTTGTGATCCTTCCTAGAGTGTTTTTGTTTTCTCTCTGTGCTCTGCGAAGCTCCTGCTCTCTTTTCCTCCCGTTTATACTCCAGAAAACAGCACAGATATTTCTTGAAATGTGGAGAGAATTAAAGCCTGTGACAGAGCCCTCCTTTCAGGAGAACTAGCTGAGTGCCACCCAGGCAGGGCGGGTCTCAGTGCTGGAGCGTCCCCTCTCTCCCTGACTCACAAGCGATCGCCGTCCCATCCTGCTTCGGGCGCCTGGTCGGGAGGTGCTGGAGCTCCACTGGCACACGGGACTGGGAGTGGGGGCGTGCTCAGGGCTTCCTGGGGCCGTGGGAGGGGCTGGCCACTAGGAGAAGGGATGCTGAGACAAAGCCTGACAACAGTGGGTGTCAGCACTGCAGGAAAGATCCCAGGTCCCAGGTCCCAGCCTATCTCATCACGGAACATTTATGGAGCACTGTTCTAAATGCTACCCACTGTTTCACTGTCAACATGTTTTATAGCCACCAGAAAGAAAACTGCTGCCGGCTAAACAGTGCCATTCCCCGTAAGAGGCATTCCCACTTTGGAGCCACTACAGTGTGTGTGTGTGTGTGGTGAGGGTGAGTGTGTCTTAGCATCTGTGAAATTGTTTCACTTACTCCCTAGAGATGGGCACTGTTGTTAGCCCTCTGAGGTTAAAGACATGCCAGTTCCAAGAGCCAACTGGTGATGGGGCTGGAGCTGGAGCATGTGGCCCAGCAGCTCTGGGTGGAGGTCCGGCACTGCCTGAGGCAGGCTGACGTCCTAGGTGTGCGAAGGGTCACAGCTCGGAGGTGCTGAAGTGCAGGCAGGGCTCAGAAAGGGCCATCAGTATCGTATCGAGAGGGGTTTAGGGAGCCCGGAGGGCAAAACAGGGCAGACACAGATGACTACGCAGAAAGGGAGTGTAGAGTCAGGGGAGAGTTAAAAGCAGAAGCGAGAGAACACGGATGCTAAATGCTACAAAAACAGTGAAAAATCAGTAATTTAATTCAACACACACAGAGTAGGACTGAAAAGAGTCTGTGTGAAAATTAGGGCATAAAGATGTCCATTTCAGCATCACTTACAAGAATGAAAATTCTCAGTTAACCTATGGGCCTAGAAATAAACCTGGGTCCACCCACGTTTGGTGCTGCCCGAGGGCATCGGGCCTCCTTACCTCTTGGGGACGGCGTCTCTGCTGGTGGAGCCTCAGGATGCCCAGCACCTTCTCCAGCAGCAGGCGGTTGTCCCTGGTGATGATGGAGAGCCGGCCCTCCTCCAGCTGTGCAGACACACGGGAGCTTCGGAAGACCTGCCGGTCTGTGCAGGGCGGCGCATTGTTCTGTCTAGAGGACACTTCAGCCCCGCCTTTCTTCAGTTTGAGCCGCGTCCGCCTGTGCTGCTGTAGCAGCTTCCTGCGTGGCAGGTGCAGGCGCCCTTGGAAACGGGGAGGCCTTAGGATGAGGCCACATTCCACATGCTCAGAGTGGAATTCACAGCGCGGATATGACTCCTTGTGAAGTTAGGTCGTCCCTAAAACTCTGACCTGTGACAGTGACACTAAGGAGGAAGTCATTTTATATTTTAAGAGAGATTTTATACCATTCAGGAGAAGACAAGATTTGAGACCAGAGGCAATGAAAATCCTCTTGTTTTAGGTTTTTAAATTAATTGAGCTGCTGGTTTGTCCCTCCCCTGTTCTGCCCACCGAAGCTATCACCCAGCAGACACAAAGCACACACAGCATTTTGCTTTCAGAGGCAGTACTCTCAGTATAATCACGCACCTCTTGTTCTCACCAAATGGCTTAAACTTCAAGAAATAAATATTCTGAGGTGGTCACGAAATGGTCTGGTTTAAAGGAAGGATGATAATCACTCTAATTGCTGCTGTGCTTTTCCTCCCCTCCCTCGTCCCCCTTTTTCTGGATTCCTGCCAGATCGACGGGGAGATTTAGAGAAAGATTTCTGCTGCAGTATCACCTGCTCCATCCTGGGCAAGAAAAGCTGAATCGGTTACTTAAAGGCATTTTATTTTTGATATATGACTTGTTTATTTCTTACTGAGCCTGACTTTTTCATTTTCCTGGATTTTAAGCTGACTTTCTGTATTATGTTCGCTATAACGGTAATGGGGAATAGAGGGAAAGTTACCTTGAGCTTCCCGGGTTTCAAGTGAAGGTGGCTGGGGGTCAGTGGGGCACGGGTGTCCACCAGCGGCCGGGCCTCCTGGACCTGCATGGAGCGGGCAGTGTGAGCCGGGCACACTCTTACCAGGTCATTACCTGAGCCTCAGTTGGACAGCTTCTGGGTGGCTCGTAGTGGGGGCACTTGGGCGTCAAGTCACTATTTGTGGCACCAAAGGTGTCAGGTTAGCCTGTGGCAGGAAGTTCTGAGTGATGGGACAGGCACGTCCCAGGGACCACGAGGCAGCAGGAGGGCTTGAACGACACCCTCTGAATCCGGCACTGGGGCCCCGAGGTAGGGGACCGCTGGAGAGCAAAGGCAGGAGAGAGGAGCCCACATCCACTGCGAGACCCTCGGTCACGCGTGTGGAAGAGGACAAGGGGGGCTGAGGCCAGCCAGGCTCAGGGCCATGGGGCCCCCTGGGGGCACAAGTCTGTTGGGGGGGAATGGAGATGGCCCCAGTCCCCCCTCTTTGATACCTGGTGACACTAGGTTTGGGGTTCAGTGAATTTAACCTGACTCTGCAGAGCTAAGCAGAGGCTGGCAGTTCAGGTTGCAGTTCTGAGTTTGAGTGCATTGCAGTCATTAAACTGGCACGGGCTGGCCTCGCGACAGCACTTGCTCTTGACCACACTGCCACTCGCTTGTCTGTTATTCACGTGAAGTGCAGAGGGGATCTTCTTTGCGGGGATCTGGCAGCGGACTGATGTGAGAGGAGTGGACACGCAGAAAACCGCCCTTTTATAGCCGTCACATCGGAGACTGGTGTAGAACCATCATCAGATGTTCCATCTTGGAGGGAAAGCTGGACGAGGAGAGGGCTGGAGTGAGCGACAGGGCAGTGGAGGGAGTTGCTGTTGGAGACGGTGAGAGGGCAGTCCAGCTGAAGGGACCTCTGGGCCATGGGCACCGCCCAGAGGGGGCCCCGCAAAGAGCGGGGGCAACGTAGTTGCATCAGGAAAAGGATTTTCACCCCGGGAGCCCAGGGGAGCACTCCCTGGAGGTTACCCCACAGGCACACAGTCCGGGTGGGAGGGGAAGGTAGGGTGTGGGGGGCGTGGTGGGAAGAGATTCTCGGCTGGGAGACCACTTGATGTATTTGTGGACCTAAGAATCTATTGATCAGCATTTGATGACAAATGGAGTCTCGGAAAAAGAAATAGCTACAAGTATATAGAAAACTAAAGTAACTATGAAAACCAAGCAGTCAGTGACTCTTACAAGAAACTGTGAGAGAAAGGACTTATAATTACAATTTAAGGATCAATGATCTTGCAGTCACTGTAACTGATTACTGACTTAGTTGAAGTCAAGCTCTACCTCTGTTGAGAAGATCTGACAAATGAAAGATAGAGGCGAAAACCAGGAGAAAGCTCCAGGAGGGTCCAGTGTAGGGCCTCGGAATGGACTTTGCAGGAAAGGAGGCTGCTGCTTGTCATAAACTATTTTGGCTCTACATAATTTTTGAAATGTGCTTATATCCACTAGGACAAAAACTAAAATTACTTGAACACCTATCAAATGGAAGGGTCAAGTTGAGAGACAGATGAGAGCAGAACGGAGAGAAAAGTGGTCACGGGTGGCCGTCTGTGTGGCTCCTGGGCTGGGCTGTGGGCCTGGGCCTGTGGGGGCCCCCCACCCCCGTGTGGGCACAGAAGAGTGTAAATAGTACTTTCTAACAGGCTTTTGCCAGATGAGTGTGAAGACTGGAATTTTGACGACTTTGAAAAGTAGGATCTTGACAACTGTGTTACTGAAAAGGGACCACAGGAAGCTCGTCCAGACGGGAGAGAAGGGGCTGCGGGACAGATGAGTAGACAGGAGAGGACTGGAAACTGCGGTGAAGTCAGAGGCCGTGCAGGCAAGCGAGCTCCTGCCCGGATGATTTGGGGTATCCTGCATGCAGGGGGTGGCGGCTGGCAAAGCAGAGCAAAAGACAGAGGCTTAGTGACTGAGCGACTCCTCACCCCGCCAGCCACCCCCCTCTGGGGGCCCCACGTGCCCCTACAAGGGTGCCCGTCGTCCTGTAGCTGACCGGCCTGCGTGCTGGCCTCCACCGCCCACCGAAGTGCAGTCTCTGTCACATCCGTGTGCTCCACATGCTTGGCTCAGAGCACGCCCCTCGCTCGCGTGTCCTTAAAGCGTGCCTGGATGCAGCCAGGAAGCATAAGGCCACTGACCGGACACCGGATGGTTTAAGCTGGAGACGGCAACTCTGGCAGCCCATTGCTGATGATGTCTTACACGACGGGATCGCGTGTCCAGAGAGAGCGGGCGTTTCTCCTGCGCAGCGAGGTCGAGAAAGCAGACGGCTCTGGAGGCCCTTCCTGCTCGGTGCCTTGATGACCCAGAGCTTGCCTGTGTCGCGTGTTTCAAGATACAGGCAAGACGGTGCAGGTTTAAACTGGGTACTGTTTGTTTGTTTCCGAGGGCCTGGGGGGTCCAGCCGAGCATCACCCCACTGGGGAAAACGCAGGAGGAAGAGAATGGGTCTTTGCACAACAATATCAACCCCGAACCTTCCGATCCACAAAGGTCCTGTGTGGCAGCTGTGTCCCAATGTCCTGAGTCAGAGGAGTCACAGACTTGTAGGGCAGGGGCTGCAGAGCTAAGCAAGCTGCTTCAGGGTCTCAAGGTGCCCACCAAATGCTGGTGGCATTTATTTGGCTCTTCTGGTGTCTCATGGGTAGGTAACACAGCTGTCCTGTCCTGTTTCACGCTGGATGCCTACCCTGGGGTCTGCGATGATGCTGATTGTTGGAAAGCCATTCCTGGAGGGTCAGGCCCTCTGCTTTCACCTGACTGCTTTACTCCTCTCCTCAGCACACAATTTCCTGGTGATATGTTTCAAAGGGATGAGAGTCTTGAGAGGGCTCACCATTCAGCAATGCCAGCTTCCTGCCTTATTTATTTTAGATTTTTGAAAACAAATGTCACAGACCACCCCCCCCCCCCGCCCCATTCCCAGGTCGTTTCTTCAGAGCACCACTCAGCCTTCACCGCCAGCCGAGACAGTGCACTTGGGCGGGTCCCATGAGCAGAGGAGGCCAGGCCATGTCGGGACCACCCGGTGGCCTTTTCAAACGAGATCCACATTTTCATCAAATAAACGGAAGGGATAACTTGTCTCCTCGTGACTGCAAAATCGACTTAGTCCCTGCTGTTTTGACAGGGGAAAGAGTCCCTTGGATCTTTTTGTCTTTTGGGTCATTTAGGGAAAACTAAGCACTTTATAAACCAGTGCTATGGATGGTTCCAGAACATGGCACTTGATGGAGTTCCCGTTGTGGCTCAGCCGCAGTGAACCTGCCCAGTAACCATCAGGATGGGGGTAGATCCCTGGCCTCGCTCTGTGGGCTAAGGATCCCAGCTCATGATGAGCTGTGGTGTAGCTTGCAGATGCAGCTCGGATTCGACCCCTAGCCTGGCAACCTTCACGTGCCCTGTGTGCCACCCTAATAAAAAAATAAGCAAAACATGGCACTTGAAAACCCTAATCTATTTAACGGAATTTTCATTGTATGGTAACATAGATGAGCAAACTTTTAAGGAAATGTCATTTCAACAATTCCATCTCCAGGGCTGCCCTGAGGGGCAGCTCTGCCCGCAGGTCCCCTGCCTTTCTCCTGTGGTCCTGGTAGGCTTTCTCCCACGTGCCCTGCAGACTCCCCCTGCTGCAGGTGAGAGTGGGCGGGGGGGTCCGCGCATCTCGGACCCTTGACTCCGCCTGCTCCCTTCAGGGAGGAGCTGCTCAGTGGTTGGCGCAGTCCAGGAGGGACTGTGTTTGCTGCGTCACGTGATAGTTGCCATTGGCGACCAAGCCCAGGGAGGGAAGGGGTGGGGGGTGCCTGCGCTCTTAAGCAGAGAAGAGTTAAAAGTTCTCTTCTTGGTGGTGCCGGTTTGCTGAACACGCCTCCCACCCTGGCTGAAGAGTCAGGTGAAGAACTTCTCCCCCAACTAAGCTCTCCCCAATCCCTCCTTTCTTTGCTTATCCTCTTCCTCTTCTGTCTTTGAAGCTGATAATAATTTGGACAACTCTAAATATTTTTATTTGCAGCTTAGGTGGCAGACCATCATTAAATTTTTTTTGGATAGACCTGAAACCATAGAAAGTTTTAGCCCCCTTTTTTTTTGTCTTTTTGCCTTATCTAGGGCCACACCCGCGGCACATGGAGGTTCCCAGGCTAGGGGTTTAACAGGAGTTGTAGTCGATGGCCTTGGCTGCAGCCACAGCAACATAGGATCTGAGCCGTGTCTGCAATCTACACCACAGTTCACGGCAACGCCGGATCCTTAACCCACTGAGCAAGACCAGGGATCGAACCCGCAACCTCATGGTTCCTAGTCGGATCCGTTAACCACTGAGCCACGACGGGAACTCCAGGTTTAGCCATTTTTAGCCATTCTTTTCTCCCCGGCTTTTATCTGTTTGGGATTAGTTTTCCAAGAGGCAGATGAAGTAAACTGATGATAGCATATTCGTGGAGTCATTCATCTTTGTCAAAACCCTACGCACAGATCTGGAGATATGATTAGAGGGACTGGTTAATTAAAAATAGCAGTCTCCTTACATTACAGTATCCGTCACAGGAAACGTGCAGGATTAGTGGTGGGCACTTGCTGTTCAGCCATGTGTAAGTACAGAATACAAAAGGGACATTTTATGAGGAATCAAGTTCTCTGTGTTAGTGCGATTCAGGGGCTGTTAGTCTGAAAGAAAAGTAGCCAAGCTTAAGTTGAACCAGACTTGGGTAAAATAAGATGTGAATACAATCACATGTTTACACCCGTGGGCAGCCTGGGGACAGCCCGTGGATTGAGGGCAAAGTAGAAACTGGACAGAGTAAAGGATGTTTGAAGGCTTTTGAATAATGTGGTTTTGCTACACACATTGTTATCTATGCACCTGTTTTGAATGTTTAATATAATACAGTTTCTACTTATGCTGTGCAGAAAATAAACACCAGAGCCTGGTTTTGATTTGATTATTCATGCGATGCCTCTGTGTTCCGGCTTTAATCAGCGTTTTGGCCCAAGACTGACTTGAACATCGAGTTTATTAGTAATGCTTTGGAACATTGCCGTGGGACACCGTGGCTCCGTGGGGCTGGTGCACATGAGTGGCTCTGATAAATATACAGGGTCAAGCGTTTGTGATATAGTGTGTATTAATTAAACTCTTAGTATTCATAATTCTTTTCATGTGTCCTGTGACTATAATGTTGGTTTTTCTGTCCCTCTGCTCTTCCCCAGGAGCAGCAAGACCAAAGCAGAGCAATGGGCTTCATTCCTACTTCCCAGGACAGGGTGGTTTAAAACAATCTCCAATTACCTCAGACTCACAGCTTTTGGAGGGAAATGGTATCACAGATATTTGTTCTCAGAACGAGTGAGTGTGTCTCCGGGCCTCTGATGAGTGTGGGTCCCTGGGGAGTCTTGAGTGAGGAGGCCAGGCAGCTGTGTCCAGTGGAGGGGAGGCTGTTCTCCCCACAGAACAGGCAGGAGGCTACGGCCTCCCTAGGAAGGACCGCCTGTGTCTCCACCTGCCTTTCTCTGTAGAATAGCTTTAGCCAAAGAATAAATTGAACCAGAGAAGTGAGAAAATGCAGAAACAAAGAAAATCAGTTAAACAAGACAAAATAAAAATAGTTTAGTCATCAAACAGTCAAAGACTTTTAGTTCCTAATATGTTGAGCCTTATCCTTGAACTGTTTGGCAGATGCTGAAACCCTCACCAGGAGAAATAAGTTAATTGCATGATTACCAGACTCCATGACATAAACTGCTCCATCTTACACAATTCCAAGAACTGGCCTTAAGGCAATGGGAAAAAAACTGACCCTGGAACTGAAGACTAGCTGTACTTAAAATAACCAAGGTGACGCTGATCAGACCACTGCACGACCAAGTTCAAGACGACAGCTGCTCTGAACGTAGCCCTCCCACCATACACCTGAGACTCCCCTTTAAAATTTACCCCCATCTGGAGTTCCCGTCGTGGCTCAGTGGTTAACGAATCCGACTAGGAACCATGAGGTTGTGGGTTCGATCCGGCGTTGCCGTGAGCTGTGGTGTAGGTTGCAGACGCAGCTCGGATCCTGCCTTGCTGTGGCTGTGGCGAACGCCAGCGGCTACAGCTCCTGTTAGACCCCTAGCCTGGGAACCTCCATATGCTGCGGGTGCGGCCCTAGATAAGGCAAGTAAATAAATAAATACATACATACATACATAAAATCTCCCCCTCTCCCTGATCCACAGGGGGAGAGGGCTTTTGGACAGGAGTCTGCCTTCTCCCCCAGTTGCTGGCCCCGGAACAAACAACCTTTCCTTTCTACTAGCATGTTTTGCCTCTTGAGTACTGTTGGCTTTTGAATAGCAAGCAGCCAGACCCGAGTTCAGAAACCCTGGCCCTGGAAATCCTAAATGTCACCTTAAATGCATCAAGGAACTGACTAAGGAGTAAACATTTTCAAGGCTATGCTCAAAGAAGCAAGGGTCCCGAGCCAGCACACAGCAGGCTCTTCCTGGGGGCGCTCTTGGTCCAGAAAAATTGGGTCTCTACTAGTGAGAGACAGCTGGGGAGCCCAACAAGATAAAGGCTGTCCCCTCTGGAAAAGGTGAATCAGAAACAATCTCCGAAAGGAACTGCCAGGGTACTGCAGAGCAGGGCACAGAATGGGGAAGTCTCTGCGGCCTGGCTCATGCTGCCTGGGCAGCCAAACACCCTCATACCGTGAAACTGTCTGAAGTAGCCCTGGACAGAGATGTCCCAAGATACCGAGAAAAGCGTCTGGCAGCCCTCCAAGGCCCCAGATTTTCCCAGGGTCGCCGGGGCACAGGCATCCTGAAAAGTGAGTCGACGTGAGTGGAACCAGCAGAAACCTCAGAACAGATGCCGAGAGACAATAGCTACTGAGATCAGGAGATGGACTCTAGGACAATGACACTTACCATGTTTTAAGGGAGAAAAAGGACGAAATTGGAAATATCTGCATGGTACAGGAAACCACAAAAAATTTCAATACAGGAGGAACATTTACAAAATTTGCAAAATTTGATTGTGTGCTGACGTATGAAAAAGTCTCCACAAGTTTCTAAGGACCACAATCATACAGATAATGTTGCAGTGAGATTGAGCTAACAATTGATTACAAAAATAACTGGGAATCACATATACGAATAAGCTCTAAGGTCAGGAACAAGATAGGGATGTTCCTGTGACCTTTAACGTGCTTTTAGAATAAATTGCAAATACTTATTTGGTGTTTCGAATGCAAGGAATTTTAGCTGACAGCAGTTCGTGATGGTGGTGTTTTTTGTTTTTGTCTTGTTTTGGCTTTTCCTTTTTTTTGGCCACACCTACGACATACGAAAGTTCCCAGCCCAGGGACCGAATTTGAGCCACAGCTGCAACCTATGCCACAGCTGTGGCAATGTCAGATCCTTAACCTACTACACCACATCAGGAACTCCTGGTGGTATTATTTGTAGCCTCAGTTATGCAATTACTTCTCAAGAAAGTTAGTCCTGAAAAGATTCACTTTGGTCTATTACTCCTACTCTGGAGAAGTTCTTACGGAATTAATCTAGAAGAAAGGAGGAGCTATACACATGAGTGCTGAATTTCAGTGTTAGTAATTTTACTGCTAGCTAGAGTCCTCCGTAGGAGAAGGTCACCTGTGTGTATTAACGTGATGGGACTTAGCGTAGCTGAGCTATGGTGGCTGAGCAGATTGCAGACCCCATAAAGCAGATACAAAATTTACAGAGCCTGCAAGACATGAAGGAAAAGTCAATTTGTTATAGGTGGGGATGAAGCAAATTTTAAGTTTTCAAGTGGACTTATCATATTTGTGTGTTATTTTTAAAAAAATCTACTTGATGTGCGGAGTGAGCCTTGATCACAGTATTTGCAGTACACCTCTCCTCTCTGACTGACCGCCCTCCACAAGACAGCCCCTTGTAAAGCACAGGAGTCCCCTTGGTCTCCTGTCTGAATACCATCTTCCTGGGTTCTCAGGTGTTCTTGTCACACGGCCCCTCACTGCTTTCAGAGGTTCGGCTGCCCTGGTTCCGCAGCGAGGAGACCACATGTGAAGAAAGCACTGCACACCGTGAGGTTTTCAGGCCACAGGTATTCCCAGGAGGAGCCGCTAGCAGGATCAGAGGGGCACCCTTCTTTGCCTTCCTCCGTCTTCCAAGCCAGGCTGAGTGAGAGCAGACTGGAATTTTCAGGCAGCTTTTACTAGAAACAAGAGCAAAGCAGTCCTGCCGGGAGCCGCTCCCAGCCATTCCCAGCATGGAAGGGCCTCTAAGATCTGGATGCCTGGCTGGGCCTTCATGCCGAGACGCTCGGTTTTGCACCAGCACCTTCTCCTGCGGGGTCTCCACCCTGATTTAATTTTTCAGCTGGCTAGAGAAGGAAGAAAGACCCTCAGAGCTTTTGTGCTGTTTATTTATTTATTTAAAAATTTTCAGATTTTGGAGTTCCCGTCGGGGCTCAGGGGAAACGAATCCGACTGGGAACCATAAGGTTGCAGGTTCGATCCCTGGCCTCGCTCAGTGGGTTAAAGATCCAGTGTTGCCCTGAGCTGTGGTGTAGGTTGCAGACACGGCTTGGATCCTGCGTTGCTGTGGTGTAGGCCAGCGGCTACAGCTCCAATTCGACCCCTATCCTGGGCACCTCCATATGCCACGGGTGCAGTCCTAAAATGACAAAAAGACAAAAAAAATTGCTTTAGATTCGTATTTTTGGCCATGCCCACGGCATGCAAATGCTCACAGGCCAGGAATCTAACCTGTGCCACAGCAGTGATAATGCCAGATCCTTAACCTGCTGAGCCACCGAGGAACTCTCATTTGTGCTATTTTAAGGCAGCTACTTTTTGTCACTAGTTATGGGTCCTCTAGTGTGGCCTTTGGCAAAGCCCCTGCCTCTGCAGGGCAGGGAGGCGGGTGCTGTCTAGACCTGAGGGGTCAGCGGAGCAGCTGATCCCTGGCGGACCGAAGGGCACTGTCTGCCAGGAAGACCTCTGGGAGCACCTCTGACTGGCACTGGTGTGGCCGCAGGTGTCTCAACAGCCCTTGCAATTCCAGCTCTGCAGAAGGCACAGACTAAACAGGATGTATGTGCTCCGAGCCCCGGGCTGCATCCAGACCCTCCAGATGCCTGAGAGCAAGTCAGGAAGCAGGGAAGGGTCGGCACCCCGGGCTCTCAGCCCCGCTCTCCCTCACTGCCATTGTACACGGTTACAGTGGTTTAAGTAGTTTTGTTTATTGGTCTCCCTCCTTTTGTACTTTCCTACAGTCATTGTTTCATTAATACCAAGTCAGTGAGTTCTTAAACATGTTTCTTCCAGGATGAAACTGGGTTTAAATGTCAGAAATGTGTGCTGTAGTCATCTTACCCTGGGCCAGAGGCACTCTTGAGCTATTTAATTTTTTTTAATGGAAGTAATTGGTGTCAAAATGGCACCAGATCCAGGAAGCAGTAATGACAATTTTTACAGCCACACACAGTAGGACTGTTTCTGGTGGAGGCAGAGCCAAGCCCAGGGGTCCTGATTCTTGGTCCTGTGACGTTTCTCTTTTCCTGGACCTCCGTGCTGATCATGTCTCACTGGTAATAATTCCCCTTCTTCTACAGACATCATAGCAGACGTCTTGGTGTCAAGGACGTAAAAGTTAGAAGGGTTGACCAGGTCTTTAGTTGAGGACAGCTGTCGGTCTCCTCCAGGTAAGGAGGCGCGGGTGAAGGTCCTCCTTCCTCTGTGTGCCAACGTGGCCGGGGAAGGGGAGGGCAGGGACCAGGCTGGTGGGGGGTGGCGTCCTCCGTGCCTCCCTTGGTTCACCAGCAGCCGCATGAGCTTCTGGGACCCTTTCAACCAGGTCTCTGACCCTGAGTCTTCATGGGGGCCACACCGGTTAAGATTCCCTAAATCTTACTTGCTCACTGCCAAACGCTAAGATTTCAGTTTCCGTCCCACCCCTGCCTCTCCTTGCTTCTTTCCCACCTGCTCCTATACCACTGGCCCCTCTGCAGGAAAATTTAGATTTACCCTGAAGCCAAAGAACCTGAAGTCCAGGGCACCCACCTGCAGCCTAAGACCCCAACCCCAAAACCTTAGGAAGACACTAGTCATTTTCTCTTCAGAACTTTAACCCATTTTCTTCTGATGCCAAATCATACCAGTTTTGGGATCTGTGCTTTTGCTTGAAGAAAACACCTTGGAACTCATAGAAACTGAACAAACAAGTAATTCATGGCTTGTATCTTAAATGTTAAGGGTTACAGCTAATATCTGGGATACGTGATGTTTGGCTCACGAGCGTGAGATAACAGTTTGCTTCGGACGATGAGTCAGCATGATTCTTCCCAATTCAGTGGGGCCACTGGGGCGACATCGGGTAAGCAGAGCACATGGTCAGTAAGATTCTGTTTTCTCTTCTTTTTATATCTGAGGGTGGGGATCTGGAACATTAGCGAAGCCAGAAGGTTTTTACTGGCCCCACAGAGCAGCCTAACAGAGCTGAGATGGCCTGCAGAAAGGGTTCTGTGGGAGCCGCAGGACTCTGCAGAGTGTCCAGGACTGGGATGGAGACAGGGCAGCAGCTAGCAGGCCTTCGGAGCCCCACATGGACAGGGATTCAAGATGGAGCTGGTTCAGAGCCCATCCATGCACACACGCATTTGTCAGCCCTCCCCTCCAGGCTGGCCTTGATCTAGAGAACCGTCTCCTTCAAAAGGGCCTGTTCAATAGTGACAAAGGGGTGCCCAGACACAAAAGAAGGTCCAAGCATTTCAGCACAAGCTGAGGATGTCTGACATGGTCAGACGCTTGGACAAAGGAAGGGTGATCCGTGTGTTTGACGTGGCGCAGCAGCAGAGGTGGTTTCTAAGAGTCTGCACTGAGTCCTGCATGTGTGAGAACTGCTGAGGACCCGTGCCTCTGCCTCGGCGTTACTTAGGCTCCAGGGGAGAAAAGGGTCGATTTCGTCTCCATGTCAGGAGGTCTGGATGGGCCCTGACCGCTGGGCCTCCTTCCTCCTGGGGCCAGGCTGGAAGAGGACGCAGGGAGGAAGGCAGGACAGGGCACCGGGAAGACAAGAGTCTCTGAGTGTGCAAAGGGGTGGGAAGTGTGGAGAGAAGGTGAGGGTGGTCTGTGGGAGGGACCCTAGAAGGGCTGGCGGGGGATGAGGGGTGGTCACAGGTGCAGCTGTGCGCAGGCTCCCAAACCTGCCCCCTGCCCACCCCCCCGAAGGGCAGACAGCAGAGGGGTCTTCTCCAAAGCCCTGAGCCAACAGCTAGGCTGGGCCCCAGAGTCAGATCTCCCTTATTCTGCTTTGGGTTGGAGTCGTCGGGGGCGGGGGGTGGGGGAGGAGGGGGAATTGCCAGCCTAGGGCCACTTAGCTCCTTATCCGTCTGTCTCAGTAAAGCAGCAAACCCCATCTGTGGACCCTGAACCCCCACGCCTGCTACCTCTCCACTCAGAGTCCATGGCAAACCTATGGCAGCTCATCGAATGAGCCTGAGGCTTTTCCTACAGCCTGAAGAGGAAGCCAGCAAAGGGGACAAGGCAAAGACCCACACAGTCCTCTAACGTGGGGGAGGTAGCTAGGTGGGGAAACAAAAAAAAGGAAACCGAAAGTCAAATTGTTGTCTTCAGAAACATTCAAGAAAATACTGCCCAATCCAAAATGTGAGAACAGAATGCTATTTATGAACAGGCAGAGAATAGGAAGGAAATGAAAATATGATTGTGGATCTTAAAATCCTGTGGAAGAGATGGCGGCCAGGACAGAGCTGGAAGGAGGCTCACGGCAGAGCTTTCCGGGTGGACTTGAGACGTGGAAACACGCAAGGAGAGGTAAGGGCCTTTGAGCAGCTTGGGAGTAAAACACCTGACTACTGGGATTTCAGAAGGGAGAAGAGAAGGGCGAGTGACTGCTAAGATACAACAGCAGAGAACTCCCTGAGCAGAAAGAAGGTGTGATGCAGGAGAGTGACCCCACGGGGCTGGGGAGGTCGGGTTGTAACCAGCCACTCAGACCGGCCGGCAGGTGTCAGGGCATCGGCTAAAGAACCAGACAAGCTCCAGGCCGTCAGCAGCAGCTCAGGGGACACAGCATCGAGCCTGCACGTGGCTGACTGTCTGTGTCCCTCCTGCGCTGGTGGCCGTAGGTAAACTCCTCACCGGGGGGACATGAGCAGAAGAGGCTGCTCTTTCCTTGGGTGGACCAGGGCTGGTGACCTGGCAAAGCAGGCTGGTGACCTGGCAAAGCAGGCTGGCAGGACAGCAGGACAGATTTCTACCTTGCAAGGTGGGGTGACAGCAGTCACAGAGATTAGCCCTCTGCCAGTTAGCGCTCTGCTGGTGAACCTTTCCTTTCTCACAAGTTACTCTGAAAGGCAATTCAGAAACAATGACATTTTTATTAAGAGAGACAGATTGTGGCAGATTGCACAAGGCCTGTGTCTGAGCCTGTGTGGTCCTTTCCATGCCGCTTCTGGGTTTGGCCACGTGACTTGTTTTGCCCACTGGGACACAACCAGATGCTTGAAAAGTGCATGGATCTTGGGGTTTGCCACTTGTATTATAGGGAACCCCTCTGCTGCCGAGTTAACAGCCCAGTTTGCTTGCCTGAGAACAAGTGACCAAATGGTGGGGAACCGTGGCTGCCCCTCTGCACTGGTGAGTGAGGCCCTCCTAGCCCCACCTGCTGGGGAACTGCCCCCCAACCCCCAGAACCAGGAGCATGATGCCACTTAAAGCCACAAGGTGTGTGGTGGTTGTTACATAACTAAATAAAGCACTTTTGTTAAAAAGTTAGTGGATGAAGCTAAAGCTATTTAGTGCATAAAATGAAGATGTGGAAATGATTCTATGCACCAGTGTTAGAAAAGAAAATAGCATTTTGTAAAGTGCAGAGCTAAGACTTAAAACAGTGAAGCATGTAACGTTCCTCTTAACTGCACAACGGTCTCTGAAAGGTCCCCCCTTTGAACAGCTACCTCTTTCAAAGTTCCTCTTTATAAGAGAAAATTTCTTGTAAACAAATCCAGGTCAGGTGTTAGGACTTGTTCTGTTGTCCTGGTGCATTTATATCTCAGAGGGGGTCTGCCATGAAGACACGAGTTCTGGAACATTAGTATTAGAGGCAGAACTCTTTACTGGGGGGCGGGGGGCTCAGGTCTGTGTCTCAAAGTGCGGTCCCAGGTTTGTTCTAGGACTGCTCTGGCTTTAAAACCGAAGTCCTCTGTCAAAAGAGCCGTCTTAGTCCACGGCAGACTGGGACTGCTGGCCGCTCTTTTCCAGAAAATAGGGAGCCGATGGAAAAGGCAAATTCTGGGCCTGCCGTGAACTTTCGAAGTCAGACCTCATTGTGGGACACAGCCAGATGCTTTTACTACGAGCTGTTTCCAGGCTCAGTAGGTGAAGTTCTGGGGTAGGGATGGGGTGCGCTTGAGTTTAATAGAAACGCCTCAGTAACTAGTGGCTGGGAAAGATCTGGAATAACCCCAAGTGACTGGAGGACCGCCAGCTCTCAGCCCCGACCTGTTGAGACTCAGGAGTCTGGGTTTGCCGCTTTCCAGGCTTCCTTCTCACGGGGACGTTGTCAGTGTTTCCAGCAGGCGGCACATGCTAGTCACCCGAGCAAGCCCAGCTGCTGACTTAGTTACTGAAACAGCAGGCGTCTAGATCTGCAAAGCACTTGCAGTCAGTCCCGCCACCAGCAGCGATGAAGAGAAATGTGTAATTGGCGTAATTAGCACTGAAGTGCAGTTGTGTGTAATTAAAAAGAATATCCTTTTTGGTCCCAGTAACAGTGAGACTGATAAGCACAGATTTTTTGAGACAAAAATAAGGGGGGGATGATGTTCTGATATTCAACCCCTGTTTACTCAACCCCATTTTAGCCTTTACTGTGCTTCGTAGGCGATGTGCCAGTGTTCCCGACCCTGGTTGAAACCTACAGGACCGAGAAGACTGTGAGACGGGTTAGTGTGTGTGTCCAAAGCGCAATCTCTTTTATGCTTCTTAAGGAGGAAATGTGAGACGAAGTAAAGACAGTAGTATCTGCATTACTTCACAGTTTACTTAAAATGCACTTGGTAGAGGTTGTTCCTGCCACCTGAGAAGTCCCCCCGCCCCCGTCACATCGTCTTCCGGGGGCAGACTTCCCCACGTGCTGTGTTGTCTGCAAGGACTGCGATTTCAGGGCTGCTCTGAGCGGACGAGACATGGCCCTGAGCCCCCAGCCCTGTTGTGCCAGCGAAGGACACCTGGTGGGAACAGACCTCTGTTCGGGGAGGGGGGTGGGCAGGGGCGCGGTGGAGAGGTTGCTGAGAGACGCAGGTGCACACGGAACCTCAGAGCTGCTCTCGTCACTGACCAGATTCCAGGAGAAAAGTCAGCTTTGGGATCAGCTATGACATGAGCCTCTCTGAGATTTGAATAGAGAGTCTGGTAACTTAGCCAGGGATTAAGCATTTGGGTGCAGTGTTGAGGAGTTAAATACTGCTGGAGATTCCTGACGGGTTCTGGGTCAGTCTAGGCCTCGTCCGTTAGCTCTGCAAGTCTCATCAGGGCTTTGTGAACATGGTTGAGAGTTTTAAAAAAAAAATCTGTTAGCACAAAACTCTTTGAATATCTGAATCTACCTTAAGAGAGTCTCACACTGATAATTACACAGCTGTGCTTATCTATATAGAGCTTAAATGTTGGCATTTACTTTGGAGAACCAAAAAATATGAAAACAAAGGTGAAATAAAAGTATAAGATCCTTGTGAGTTCCCGTTGGCTCATTGGAAACGAATCCAACTAGGAACCATAGGGGTTTGATCACTGGCCTTGCTCAGTGGGTTAAGGATCCGGCTGCCGTGAGCTGTGGTGTAGGTCGCAGATGTGGCTCAGATACTGCATTGCTGTGGCTCTGGTGCAGGTCAGTGGCTGCAGCTACAATTAGACGCTTAGCCTGGGAACCTCCATGTGCCTCGGGTGTGGCCCTAAAAAGCAAAAGAAAGTATAAGATCCTCTCCAAAAATAAGAACAAAATGCAGTCCTTTTGAATAAAAAGTTCAAAATACCATGCAACCATTTAAAAAAATCTCATTATTTTATTAGAAGACTGAGACAGAGACGAAGCTAATACATACCTAGCAGTTGAGAACAGAGCCAGAAATCAAAGGTCGGTGCAGAGTCTCATTTTGGGCTGGAGCAGTTGCTTCTGCTTACTTTTTGCAACTTTTTGCCTTAACTCCACTAAAGAGTTAAAGAAAGGGTTTCTGTTGTGGGTCAGTGGAAACGAATCTGACATAGTATCCACGAGGATGCTGGTTTGAAATCTGGCCTCGCTCAGTGGGTTAAGGATCCCGCGTTGCTGTGGCTGTGGTGTAGGCTGATAGCTGCAGCTCCGATTTGACCCCTAGCCTGGGGGTCACTTCCATATGATGCTGATGTGGCCCCAAAAAGACCAAAAAAAAAAAAAAAAAAAAGAGAGAGAGAGAGAAAAGAAAAACAGGAGTTAAAGAAATTAAATCTGTATGTGTTTCCTGCTGTGGGACTTCGCAACTGGGGACTCGGCCCTGAGAACTAGAAAGGGATTCAGGGAAGTGGGTGACAAGGCGCTCCGGTTTGGCCAGGGGTCCAGAAATGGTGCCGGCGGTTTATGGTCCCAACACTTGACAACCCAGCAGCCCTCACTCCTGGGTCCTCGAGGTTCCGAAGAGCTGCCGGACCAGAACGTATCCTCGCCACGGCAGCCGAGGTGACGCCACAGACCTTATTCTCATTTTGATCCACCTCTTACACTCCCTCAGGGCCAAGGGAGAGAGCGGACTGAACAGCCACGGCGCACACGGGCCCGGGGAGCGGGAGGCTCTGGAGGCCTGACAGCCCGGCACCCCTAAGCTTCAGTCCCGGGGACCCCCGCCCCGCCCCCAGCACAGGCACAGCACCTGCTCCCAGCCAGGCGGCCAAGGGACCCTCTGGAGACCTGACTCAGGCGACTGAGGTCCTGTTCAAACCCCGCACTGGCCTCCATCTGCATCTCAGGGCCCATCGTGGGGTCGAGACCTTGTGTGACCGGGTGCTATTCCCGCTGCCACGGCCCTGGCCTCCTCCTCTCCACCCAGCGGCCTCAGGAGTCCCTTCAGCTGTGCAAGCTGGGGTGTAGCTGGAATTACGGACACTGCAGCAGGGAGCTCACGGCTTCTTGCTCGCTGGGCCCCACTAGGTGCCGCAGCCCAGGACCCCTGAGGTCCCTGGCTCCCCTTATTGTGTCTCCGCGTCTTAGTGACTTGGTAACCTCGGGAGCAGCAGCTTGGCCCGTTTTCTAAACTTCGTAAGTATATAGAACGTGATTTAGGATAAAGGTTCTCTTTAACAACCAGCTGGCAAACTCCTGAAAATGTAGTTTGATCTAGCCAGCTGGTATCTCCAGGACACTCGTGTCTCACTCTCTGAGAGTCCTGAAATCAATTTCAGAACTAAAACACCCAGACGAGATTAAGTGAAGCTAGACTAGAGCAGGGGCTTGTAGAACACATTATATCTGCTGATGAGGAGTGCTTGTGTGCTTGTATCTGGTCATGACCCAAAGTGTAGTGGCTTTTATGGGTCTCTTAACAAGAATTTGAGCTGTTCTGGCTTTGGGATGCCAGTGTAGCTGTGAGAGTGGCCGTCCAGAGGGCCACACCCTGTTCTACAGCTGACGTCTCAGGGAGCAGGGCCGTCGGTCTCCATGCTTCCCGCAGGAAATGCAGACAACGGGGAGATTCTGGAAGAGGAGACCCTGGAAAGGAGGGAGGCAGCAGGGCCACTGTGTCCCTGGGCCCTGGGGCTGCCAGTCCAAGATGAGATCGGGGACGCCATGCCACCCTCTGCGGCAGCGAGGACAGTCCCCTGCAGGGCCAGGCGAGTCGGCGGACGGGACGCCCTTCCTGGATCTCCAGGTGGGAGACTCGCAGGGCAGGCGTGGCCGTGGGGCTGCAGCGGGAGCGGCGGGGGTGGGAGCGTGGATGCGTGCACGCCCACCCGGTCCTTTCTCAAAACAAACCGCTTTTAACTTGAGATAACGGTAGATTCACTGACTCATAAGGGGTGAGACCCAGAACCCGCGTGGCCTCCCTGTTTCCTCCAAGGGTGACATCTTGTATGACGTGGTGACTGTTCAGATTACAGCAGAGATGCAGCCCGGGCTGAGGTGGGTGCACCCGTGTCACGTTAATGGGAAGGGACTGGTGCGGTGACCAAGGTGACTGAGAGAGGCCTGAGGAGCCCAGATTACGTGTCGGTCATTTGTCCCTTTCTGCCACCGAGCAGAGATTGCTGACTGTTTGCCTGTGGGCGGGTGAGGGGCGGCTGCTTCTGGTTTGCGGTGTCAGTGGACCCTGGTGCGGCAAAGACAGGCAAGCGTCCTGTCTTTGAAGGAGGTTTTCTTCCCAGAGGGAGAAAGGGCCTGGGGTGCGAGGCCTCCCCTGCGCAGACTGCAGGCTCACCCTGGGCTGGGGGACCGACCCCGTCAGCCTTGAGGGGGCTGAGGTCCCGGAGGGGAACCGCAGGGACTGCGCTCCAAGGTCACAGGGCCAGAGCCTCTGCCTGGCTGTCCCCAAGTGTCCCAGGCCGGGGCTGGTGCTGCAGGAAAGCCACACCTTCCAGGTGCTGGGGTGCTGGGGGGAGGGGAGAGCCCGCCCAGTCCTGTCCCAGGCCGCACGCGTAATAAGAGCAGTGACAGCCCGTCCTGTCCACACTCCAAGCTGAAGGGCACTGATGATGCCCACGGACGCCATGCTTGCCCCAGGCCCCCGCTCCTCTCGCCTCTCTGCGGCCACAGGGCCTCCATAGGACGCACGGTCTGGCTGGCTGCCACCACCCAGTCTCTTCTGTGCCACCCCCGGCCCTGAAGCTGCGAGTGATGGCAGCACAGCTTCCGTGAAGGGGTGAGGGGCTGTCAGAGCCCCACAACCTGAGAAGTGGGTGTTCAGTGTGTATCCTGTGCTGCCATGTGTCCTTCGAGACTGGGCCTGCTTCTGAGCTTTTCCCCCCTGTTATCGTCCCCATGCCCTTCCAGGAGGTGCTGCAGGCAGAAGGCAGCTGTGGGAGCCAAGCCCTCTGGTGGTCAGTGCAGCCACCTGGGCGGGCGCCTGCCTGGTCTTCCCTGGGGACCTCACAGCTTCTGGACACATGCCCAGAGCTTGGTCCAGGTTGTGCTAAGTGAATGAATCACTAACAGAGTAAACACTCATTCAGACAAATTGTACAGCCACTGTTAAGAGATGGTCTATAAATAGTACTAAAACCTTGAAGGAAATACAGTATAATGGTGGACACACAGGGAATTTTGGCCCTTTTCAAGTCTACTTAATATTAGGTTGAGTCTCTCAATGTAATGTTTCCTAGAAGCAACTACTGGCCACTGATAACATCTATTTTGATTGGTTGTAAGAATCTGAAGAGCATTTGGGGGCTGCTGCGTGTGTAGCTGGGTCTCCAGAGCCTGGGTCCCTGGACAGGAAGCATCTGCTCAGAGGCAGGGTTTCCCCAGCTCCTGGGTTCTCCTCTGGAGCTGGTGTCGTGATTCTGCTGTGAGGACGGACTGATGGAAATCCCCATCCAAGTGCTGTGAGCCAGGTACCCTCCCGTTAGCTTCTGCAATGCTTTGACGGGGATTTTAGAGGGAAAAAACACATGCCATCCTGCCATCGCTAAGGAGACAAGATTTGGAGTCTAGTTAATTGCTGATTTCAGGGGTTTCTTCAAAAAGCTCCTTGCTGTTTGGCTAATAATGGTCAAAAACAACAAGCTAAACTTCACTGTGATAAAAACATGGAGTGTTCTTCATAATAAGCAATCAAGGCATATTATACAAGTCTATTCAACAGGTAAATCCATTAGATATCTGGGCCTATATTTTGCTACTAACTCAAACTGACAGATGTATTGCTATTAATCAACAGCATCCCATGTGAATTGTTAAGGGTTTCTACTCGTGAGGCGAGGGGAGGCTTGGCTCTGCCCGTGAGCCCTAAACCTCACTGGCTTTACACAACAGAAGATGCTTCTCATGTTCTCAAGACAATTGCAGGGCAGCTGCCTCCGTGTGGGGATTCAGGGGTCCAGGCTGCTTCTCTCTCATCTCTGAGTTTCAAAGTGAGACCTCCCATTGCCACAGAGGGAGGACAGACATGGGAGGAGAGCCTGGTGGCTTTTCCTAGCTTCCAACCGGATGCACTCACTTCCTTTCCATTTCTAGGCACCTGGTCCCTGATGAGATGCCAGGAGGCAGGCAGCCCCGCTTTCCCAGGAGGAGCTACTAAGAGTCCACCCCGTCTCCTAGCAGGCCTGGGCCAAGCCCGGCCTCCTTTCCACAAGCAGCATCTGGACATCTGGGCTCAGCGCCTCCACCCGGAACCTCAGGGCAGACGTCTCAGCTCCACGGCTTTTGTCCTTGATGTGGCCCAGACCACAAGAGGTGGAGAAGGGTTACCCGAGGGTGTTGTATCACTGGGTCCCCGATTCTATCAGGTCCCCAGAGCTATGTTCCTTGCCTCCTACAAGCCTGAGTAAATTTATCAGAGAATTGTGACTTAATGTTTGTACCCAGCTTTTTCACGTAACAATAGGAAAAACCAGTACATTATTCAACAAATATTAGTTGAACAATAAACAGTTGAACTGTTGTGAGCGTAGCAGCAAAGGTTGGTTATTTGACATGGAAAACATCCCTCCCTAGCTTGTTGAACATTTCTTGATGAAAAAAAAAATGTAAAAAATCCTCTGATTGCTTAGTTGGCCAAAATATTATCTTTTCTGAAAAAACTGATACATTTCCTTTTATTAGGTAATACAACGTATAGGGGACAGCGTGTGCTCATGTTTCCCTTTTCACCTTAGCTGTCAGCTGAGCTCGATAGTCATGGTTTGACACAATCATTTCTCCCTTCAGTCTTTTTCGGTACCCTGTAATTACTCATTATCTACTGGTCACTTTATGTCATTTCAAATCCTTTGAAAGTAGATTGATCAGGTATGAATGCTAAATGATCTAATTACATTGTCTTAGCAATGCATAAACATCCACCTGTTGATATATTGATGCTTATTAATAATATTTTTGGGGGTGCAGAGAAGAGAAAAAAAGGCAGCAGTGAGAATTAGAGGAGAACACCGACACTTTCTAGGGGTCATTACCTCTTCCCTTAGTCCCTCAGTCCTTTCCTGTCTCTCATAACCACAGCTCTAAGGGAATATTCCTAATTTAGAAAAGAATGATCAATTCCTTTGTGCAGAACACAGGTTTGAGAAGGTGTGGAGGTGAGTCTTGTCAGTGATGGAACTGAGAAAGTGCACTGTGTGGGTCTCCAGGCTTCTTGTAAGGAAGCAAGGTGCTTGCCGATGCCTGATGTGGAAGCATGTTCGTAACGCATTTCCTGCCCTCTGAGCACATGCATCTTAGAGATCACACGTAATCAAACTCCCCGATGAACTGCCAACTTCTTGCTCATCTGGTGTGATTAAAACAATGCCATCCGTATGGCAAGCCACACATGTTCCGCAGCCTGTCCAGGTGGCCCAGGTCTGCCTGGGCTGCATTTGAATAGAGGGCAGGAAGGCCAAGGGTGGGGTGTGATTCTGAGTGAGAGCTAGAGCTATGCCATGAAATTGAACTTCTAATCTTCTTCTCTCGGGGGTGGAGAAGAGTGCCCTTCTCAGTTCCATGGCCACCCACCGCAGACCAGAGGCTGTGCTGTGTGGCCTGGTAGTGACATCATACTGGCACAGCAGCTGCACCTGGGCTGCTGTGTGGGTGAGATTTTGGTGGTTCACTGTCATCTTCCAGGGCTGTTCTGGCGTCAGACATGGACTGGTGCACTCAGTGGCCCTTGAGGTCTTTCAGGGGGTATGATCGCTGTGATCTGTTTCCTCCAGGATGTTTCACTGGCTTTGATTCTCCATCTCAGCACCCCACTTGCCTTCTGTGCTGGGATGGACCCCACACACCAAGGAGCCCCTGCAGCTGTTCTGACAACTGTCACATGCAGCCCTGCCAATTTTACCATTAGTGCCAGGGGAAATGATCATGTGATGGGTTCTCTTTGAGCCACCCCTGGGCCAGGGCCCCATGTGTTTCTGGGACCTCACAAACTTCACTCTAACAGGCCACGACGACCTTTCAATTCAGACCCCAGTTCAGCAAACCCTGTAATGTCTAGTTGTTTCCCTTCCCAGATGGAATTGCCTGAATGAATGGCCACAGCCCCCTTTGGGGGAGAGTCCCTGGGGAGCCCTCACAGAAACATGTGCAGCTGGGTCCTCTCCTCCAGCTGGTGGCCCTGGGGATGAGAACTAGCTCACATCTGGAAACTGGGTAAGGGGTTGCAATGCTTTATTTTTATTTTATTACTTAGTGAATTTTATTACATGTGTAGGTGTACAACTATAATGCTGTATTGAAGCAACTTTCTTCAGCCTCCTGATCTCTGTCTTTGATTTGCTTTGGTTGCATAAACTGAGTAACGCTTTTGCTGGCCAGCTCTGTCCTGCCCCTGACATTTGACCAATCATCATGAGCGCTTTTTCAGCTCAGGGTGCCGGCACTGGCCCTGCAGACATGCTACACAGTAACTGTACCTGCCCGGCCTCTGATGGGGAAGCGCCACCCCCTGGTTCTGTGATGTCATCACCTGATCGTCCTCCCTGCTCTTAGGGAGCCCAGTGCTTCCCGCGACAGCGTCTCCGCCCTCAGCGGTCCTGCAGTGGCCGGCCAAGCCGAGCTCTTACCGGCACACTCTCCCTCACTCTGTGTCCTCTGGCTTTCCTGGTCATTGACTACTCACGGAGCATATTTTCTTTCTTGTGCCACGTCTCTGAGCACAGATGCCTTCCTCTGCTCTCTACCATGACCGCTTAGCATTTCCACTTCACTCGGTGTGGGATGCTGCTTTTTCATAGGCTTCCAAAGGCTGTACTAGGGTCCTGTGGTCCTTGCCAGGGTGCCAAATCCACGGTTGAATGAGGCCACACCAATAAACCCTCACGTGGTTTATCTCGACACTCTGCCTCTCCTGAGCCCAGCATCCCCTGACTCTGCTTCTGTCTTGGCTCCCCCAGCCCCCACTGGATTTCCGAGTCTGTTTGCAGATGCAGTGCCTCTCTGGCTGGTGATGTTCGTGGGGTGAGGAGTGGAGCTGGAGGCAGAGCACCAGGTGTGCGTACTGTCCCAGAGCCACCTTCAAGCACAGAGGGTCCATTCAACTGCAGTAGGGGCAGTGGGACTCCTCTTCGGGTCTAGAAGATTTAGAGAAACCTGGGACTCAAGGATTTGAATGCATTAATCCAGATGACTCTTCCCCAAGCCTCAGGGTTACAGCAACCTTCCTAGGGTTGAGCATTCAACCAGTTCTGAGGTACCGCTGTCTTCATGGTTAAGTCCTAGTTCTGATTGCAGGAGATGAGGGTATCTTTACATGTTATCAAGGAAACCTTTTTGTCACACTTTTCTTTAAATTTGTGACCTTTTTCATCCCATTGCCCTCTATGAGAACCACCTAATTCCGTAGTCCAGATGATTCCTGCTTTTTCCAGCTTCCCCAGTGCCTGAGACACGCACCCTACTGTGTCCCCCTCAGCAGGCCTCTTTGCAGCTCAGCGATGCTGCAGCAGGGCAGGGCTGCTGGCTGTCACTCAGCATCTGGCTCTCAAACCCCATCACAGAAGCCACTCCTTGGCCACTCCGGCCCCAGATGTCTTACGGTAGTTCCCTTGGAAACAGACTCCGAAGGGGAAATCCATGTACGGGGCGCCGTTGGAAGTGTTAGGAAGGGAAGGTCTGTGAGAGCACGGGGTGGGGGGAGACAGAAGCCCTTTGACAACAGTGCAGCTGCTACTGGGATTTCAGCCAGTCCTCTGAGAAGCTCAGGAACTGGGGTTGCTTTACAGTTACCCTGATGGAGGCAAAGCCTTGGTTAGGAGGATACTGGGCTCCAGGTGGCCGCACCACTACAGGAGCCTGCTGGGGTCCCAAGGCAGCAACACGAGGGCTGGACCCCAACCTCTTCGGTAAAGCACGAATAAACACCTCCTGTAATAGTCCTGAGAAGTTTACCTCAAGCAGCTGATTGAGGACCTGGAAGGAGGCTCAAGTAGTCAGGGTAAAGAATGGTCATTAATCTTTTTCAACGTGTAACCTAAGCATTTTTTTTTAGGAAGAGATAGAACAGTGAGAAAAACAGGCCTCTCTCTTTATTAAGCTTGCATTCTGGTGTGTGTGTGTGTGTGTGTGTGTGTGTGTGTGTGTGTGTGTGTGATGCTGGGCATTCCTAAGTCAGAGGAGAGGTAAGTGGACAGGAAGTCAGGAGACAGAAAATAAGGTGAGGACCGTAGCCTGGGCATCAGCGAGGGCAGACAGGAATGCACTTGGCCTGAAAGGCTCAGTGCCAGGTGGCGGGAGGCCAGGGCACGGTAGAAGGGCAGGAGGGCAGCGGGAGGGAATGGGCACCTGCGGATCCTAATCAGCAACCTCAACGGGACCCTGCGTTCCTCCAGACGCCAGGTCGCCAGCAGCTGGTCCGCAACTGCGGGCCTACTCTGAGAGGGCCGCGCTGTGCCAGGGAATTCTTTCCGTTTGATCCCTTTGGGTCTGAGTTTCTGAAAGTTATATGCACACTCCCGCGTCCTCCCGCCGGATGCCGCCTCACCCGCACAGCCCCCGCCACCTCCTTTGCAACCCCAGTCCCCCACGCCCCGCCCTCCTGGTCCCCGCCTCCCCTTCCGCCCGGCCCTCGCCACCGCGCGCCAGCGACCGCCGCCCAGCCACCTCCTGGCGCCCTCCCCACGCCCAGTCCCCCCCTCGCCCCTCGGCCCAGTTACTCCAGCAACCCGTACGGGATCCTCCGTGTAGGGTGAGCCATCCCCAGCTCCGTCCCTTCCATCCCTTCTGTGGTGCCGACCCCGCCCCTTTGGGGGTCTCAGCCAATGGGGATCTGGAGTTGGGATGTGGGCGGAGCCGTCTCGTTCCTGCCCCTCTGCGGACCTCAGGCAATCGGCAACTGGGCAGGGCCGCGGGCGGAGCCTCCCCGCCCACGCTCGCGCCCTCAGCCAATGGTAGGGTGCGCGGGCGGAGCCAGGGACGGAGGTGCGGCCGGCCTGCGGTCTAGCAGACGAGCTCGGAGCGCGGGGACTGCGCCGCCGCTCTGGCTCCTGCTGCTCCGCGGGGCTCGGCGCACGAATTCCGGGCCGACCCAGCATGGCGGTGGAGGAAGAGGGGCTCCGAGTCTTCCAGAGCGTGAAGATCAAGATCGGTGAGCTCCCGGGAGCCGGCAGGGGCGGCGTGGCCTTCCGGGGGGCTTTCGGCGGCTTCTTCCACCCTCCCGACCCCTTCGCTGAGGGCTGCGGCCCAGGCGCCTCCCCACGATGCGCGCTCCTCGACTGCGCTCCCCTCTCCGCCTCCCAAGAGATCCCCAGCCTTGACCCCTCCCCACCTCCGTGGAGACCTCTCGCCGCGACCCCCTCCCCACCTTCGGGAGATGCCCGGCAGCGGCTCCCACCCCACCTCCCAGGAGACCTCCGGCCGCAGCCCCCTCCCTCCCCACCTCCCCCAGGACTGGTCGGGCCGAGTTCGGCCGGCGACTCAGGCGACGCAGCTCCCCGCAGTGCCTCGGCGCCGCGAGAGCCCCCTGGTCCCCGCAGGTGGGGTCGCCTGCACCCGGGGGAGGTGCGGTTCTGGACCCGGGTCCCATCCCCGCTGGGAGTGTGTGTTTGCCTGTGCATGAGCGCGCGCAGGCGTGTGGGGACTCTCCGGATGCGTACGTTTCTGGTGCCCAAAACACCGACCTCGGGGTTCCGCAGCGCCCAGAAACTTCCTTTGCTGGGAACGCGGGAGCTCTTTCGTATGTTGCGGCAGGGGCGAGGGGCCGAGGCAGGCTGCTGACGGGTGCCTGGGTGTGCGCACACGACTGTGTAGGCGGACTGTGTGTGCATATGTGTGTTCCTGTGTGACTGTGTGTGCGTCTGCGTGTGAATACGTGGATCGCCCTGGCCCAGGGCTCCCTCAGGGCAGCGAGCCACAGGGGCCGCCCCTCCCCCTTCCATTGAGAACCGGCCGCAGGAGCCTTTGGCCACCCGGCCTGCCATTCAGGTCGTGTCCCTGGAGCAGCCTGCCTCTCGCTGGACCCAAGAGCTGGGGGAGGGAAGTGCAGCTGGAAGGCTATGTCTGGACTTCCTGGGTTTATCGGAGAGTGTCGCCTCTTCCTGGTGGTCCTGTTGTATCTTGGGAGGGTGATGTAAAACTTTTTCACCCCAAAGCAAGATCAGCACCTGGAGTGACTGCTACACATTAATGCCACAAGTGTGTCCTCTCATGGATGAGGGGACAGTTCCTGTTGGAGAGGGCTTTTGAGGACCCAGCATGCTGCCTGTCCCCAGGGTCTTTCTTGGCCGCTGAACTCTCTGTCCTCCCCCCCACCCCAGGGGGGCTGCACATTCCCTGTGAGAAAGGGCCTCCGGGAACTGAGCCAGGCACCCAGCGACTGCTTGAGTGTCAGCTGTTGATGACATTCAGTGCTGCTCAGGAATTCCAGCCACCCCAAATCAGCGTGTTGTTTCCTGTGTCTGCTTTATTTTGGTTCGTAGATCATGGCTGCGATGCTGTTGATAGCTGGCTCAGAAGCACTGCGGGCAGGACCCTGAGGCGGCGCCTGCAGAGGGCTTCTGTTTACCTGGTTGGGCTCTGTCACTCTCATGCTTAGAGGTTCTCCATGGCCCTCCACCCGAAGTGTGGCAGGGAAGTGCCCCTCAGGGCCACGGTCCCCCCCCCCCGAGGCTTTGAGGTGCCTCCTTAAGCACAGGGCATGAAGGGTGGGGTGTGGCTGTGGTGGACGCGCCAGGCTTCTGGGTGTGGCGGGCAGGAAGGGGTCTGGAAACTTTGGGCTCAGGCCCCCCCCCACATGGCCAGTGTCGGCCCTGACTCGGGGAGTTCTGGAACTGTGTCTGTGGAGCAGAGTCGGCTCCCTCCCGTAACGGCACAGGAGGCGAAGCAGAGCCCAGGAGACAGCCAGAGGCCTGGGCCAGGATCCCTGCTCGCCTGCCTGCACATCCTTGGGGTAGGTTCTGGGCCCCATGGCGGGAGGGGGCTGTGTGTGGAGGAAAGGGGGCTGAAGATGCTGCCTGGTTGGGCCTGCTCCCCTTTGTGCTGCACTTTATATACGCGAGAGAAGCACTCAGCTTGGCCGAGGGTCCACACAGTGATGGAGTGTCTGTGGTCTCTAACCCTTGGGGGGGGGGTATTAGAACCTCTAGAGCCCCCTGTCCGTGTCTGGGGCTTTTACGGCGAGGATGAGCAGAAACGCCTGCTCACAGTGGCCCAGCTCCCTGGATGGGTTTACAGCTCTGAGAAGCCCTGTTTCTCTACTTTCCTCTCCTGCAGCTGGGCAGCAGGAGGGAGCATCTGTGCCCCACCTCTGTGGCTGGGGCTTGCAGGGAACAAGGGCCTGCATACACCGGAGGGCACGCGCCAGCACTGGGAGAAGAGGTGCTTTGGGCTATGCTGCTGAGTGTAGAACCTGAGCTGGAGACCTGGAGGGGACCTGCGGGAGCTGGTCTGGGGCTCAGTCCTGCTTCACTGTTGGTAGAAAGCGTTGGTGGTGATCCCGGCTGTGATGGGTGGTGCCCTGAGCTCTCCATTTCTTCCCTCAGTCCTGAGCTGTCCACGTCTCCACCCCAACTTGCCGAGTGCCCTGGTCTTGAAGGCACGACCGTGAGGGACTCCACGGTCGGCATGGAGCAGGCGCAGGTGTGCAGGGGTCCCGTGCGCACTCCTGGTTCCGGGGAACCTCGGCAGGGGGGCCCACACAGCACCAAGCCTTGTCTTCAGGCTGGCTGGCTGCGTGCCCTGTATCTGCTGCCGGCCTGCTGGCTGGGTGACCCGGGCAAGCGTCCCCCCCTTTCATGGCCTCATTTTTCCATTTGCAAAATGCCGGCAGTTATTGTCTGCAGTGTCCGGTGGGAGCTCACAAGACGGCGTTGTTCAGGCTTTGACTTCATGCCCGCCCCCTCACTCCCGGAAAAAGGCAAAGGAAGAAATTCTCCCTCAGGTTATGCCAGTCGGCAGCGTCACTGTTCCTGTTTTGAGGGGAAAGGCAGGACAGTTTAGGGGCCTAAGAGTCGTCAGGGCTGGGGGCCTTGGCCTTTTGGTTCCTAGTAGTTCGGGCCGTGTGATGTGCTTGGTCACCGAGAGGCTAGCGTCAGGGAAAATGGGAAGAGTCTCTTCCGTTTTTTCCCTCTTCCTCCTTCTTTTCCTTCCACATTTTATAAATGAGATAATACTTAAGAAAGTGCCAAATGAAAGGAAGGCATTTTTATTGTAACTACTTCGAGTCCTTGTCTTGAAGAACCTGTCTGTTGCCACTTAAACCTCGCAGTTATTTTGGCTGGTTCTTCTGCACTCTTGAGAACTTTCGCCGTGGTCTGTCTTTGGTAACAGCCATATCTCATGTCGTGTAAGACTGAACACACTTCCTATGAGGCTGCTTTGAGGAAGTGTCTCCTCTGACTTTCCATGAGTCAGGCCTTTATTCTGGAAGGGACGCGACTTGAAGATGTGTAGGCGGCATGGGGCGAAGACCCCGCGGTGTCACTTTGGACCCAGTGCTCCCGTGGGCCTTGCCATATGGCTTAACTCCCAGGGACAGCTCTCTTTTCTATGATAGTTGCTACTTGTTTTTAGAATGTCATCTTGATAAATGTGTTCAGTTAAGGGTGATACACAAGATGTTTTTCTCAAGCTAAAAAAGTATCCTGGCCTTGCGCTTGAAGGTGAGAAAAGTCCTCTTGTCCGTGAGTGGGTTTCATCCTTGGATCTGAGGGCAGTTTGGATCTGCCTGGTGAGTCCCGTGGGAGGCTGAGCTGCTGGCCTTGCACTCGGGCCCAGTGCAGCACCCCGAGTTCTCTGGGCTTGAACCCTCTCGGAACGTTAACCCTCAGTCGTCCACCGAGAAGGGCGAGGGCAGTCTGGGTCCAGGACAGGCACGCGGACTGCCCCAGGCGGGCCTGCCCCTTAGGGCAAGATGAATCCCAGCAGAGGCAGGAGGTCCTCAGGCCGAGGGGAGTAGAGGTGGCCAAGACCCCCCCACCCCCCGGCCACTTGGCTGGCACAGAGCGGCCTGGTGAACCCCAGACCACAGGGGTCCAGAGCTCTGGGTTCTGGGGCTGTGCTACTGAGGGTGTGATTTTCCCCTGATTTCCTGCATGGGAAGTGGCAGTGTGCCTGTCACAGGGTCTGCGAGGCTCAGGTGAGGAGGTGGTCCCACTTAATAAGTTGGAATGGTTGTTGTTAGTAACAGGGCTTTGAGGAGCTCAGTTGGAGGACATGTTCTGTGAACAGAAGAGGTGATGTCAGTGTGGGGGGGTGGGTAGGGAGGAGGGCGGGGAGGGGGAGGGGGAGGGAGAGAAAGGGGGAGGCGATGGAGGCGGAGGGGAGAAGGGAAGAGAGGAGCGGACAGGGAGAGACTGTGAGGAGGGGCCGCGCTGGCCACACAGGTTCTTGGCATCAGGGGTTTTCTAGTCTCTGGGGCTCTCTCCCACTGATGCTAAAATTAACCGGGATATTCTATTAACCGAGCTCAGCGGTGCTGTGCTATTTTTAGCCCTAAGGACTGCTGCGCAGACTGGCTCAGCCCCAGGCCGACTCCCGGGCTGTGCAGGGAGGGGGGTGAACTGGCAGGTGGGGGTGGGGAGGGTGCGATCTTTAGGTGTACATACATCTCATTTTAGCGTAAATTATCCGAACCCCATGCCGTCGACGGAGGGAGGGAGACTCACGGAGCGGGAGTAACCTGACCAGGGTCACCAGCCTGGGAGTGGGGCCGGGCGCTCACCCGGAGTGCATGGGGCCTCCTCACACGTAACGCTGTCCGTCTTTCCTTCCTCCTGGACAGGAGGTGGCCCCTCGTGTCCGCTAGGGAGGCATGGCCCTGGGTCCTGTGGGCAGGCAGTGGGGAGCGCCTGAGACATGGCCACCACTGACCGTGGGGTTCTGGGGCAGAACCCGCGGAGATGTGTCTTGAACAGGACAGGAATCCAGAGCCGATTCTTTGAGCAGGGCCACCTGCAGGCCACACAACCCCGGGCATGTCAGGAAAAGTGTCAGGCAGGTGAGCAGAGCAGGGCCCTGGAATACAGCGTTTGGCAGCAAGTGTTTGGGGTCGAGTCTGAGGCTGATAAGGCACCTGTGCGTGCACGCGCTCCCAGGTTATGAAGTGTGAGTTTGGCGCATTAGGCTTTAGCCCCGGTGCAGGTGTTTGGAAAGGAGCTCTAGTTCGCCGGAAATAGCCAGAATGGGAGCAGCTAGGTCCCGGTGAAGAAGTGAGGTTTGCAAGTCACACTTGAAGGTGGATGCTGCCCAGGCCCCTCCCACTTACGAGGGAGGTGGGTCCAGGCTGCTGCGGTCACCTGCTTGCTCAGGACAAGAGCTGGGACCTAAGACTGAGGCCCGGCCACCTTTCTTGGGGGTCTGTGACTTTTGACAAATGTAAGCCTGCTCTGCCTCGGTTTCTCTGTCAGCGGGGAGCGTGAGATCCTTTCTGTGCAGCTCAGGGCGCTTGCCTGAACAGAGGCACCTGCGTTGTTCCGAGAGGTGTCACTGCTCGGACAATTTGAAGCTACTTCCTCTGTTCATCTTGTAGGAAATTAGCTGGAGTGGGGTCCTTGCTGACTGTCCGTCCTCTGCATCCCGGCGTTGCGCAGGGTGTGTTCCAGCTGTGACCAGTCCGTGCTGATGTACAGGAGTGTTCAGATAGCAAAGAGCGGAAGCAAAGTCAATGCCGCTTGAAAGGGTGATTCTGTGATGGAGCTTCCACAGCCTGGCTTTCAGAGAGAGGAGCTGGAGCCAGGCCAGGCCACGTGACAGGCAGCAGGCCATGGGATCTGTCTAGGTGACATGCAGAAAGTCCGTCTCAGGCTGTCCCCTAGAAGAGGGGCGAAGCACAGATACTCGAGTGCGGCTGAGGAAATGGAGACCGCGTCATGTCTGTCTCTTGGACCCCTGAGCGGGGTGGGGGTGGGATGGGGACGACGCTTCTGTAGAAAAGGAAAGCATGTTCCAGGTAAAAGGTCTGTTTGAAAAAGCAAGACTACTACTATTATATATTTAGATAGGCTAAATGAAGCGTTTGAAAATCACAACCATGTAAAGGATGGAACAAACAGCATTCTGTAGAGGATACCAGGGACTACAAAGTAATTTTCCTAGATTTCAGGGCTCACTCTGTGCCGGAAAGTGAGGGCTCCAGACTGAGTGAGTAACAGGCTCAGACTCGCGGGTGGGGGGGGCTGCAGCCCCGTGGCTGGGAAATGGACATGGGCGAGAGGGGACACATAGAGTCACACCATCCACACACCGAGGTAGCCTGGTGCTTTTCCATAGTGCGAGGCAGCTTACAGCATGAACAGTGAACACATTCGATGGTAGTTTAAATAAAGGTCCCGTGGTCACCCTGAGAAACCAGCAGGTGAGTGTTCCTGGGGCCGTGTCCCAGCTCTCCCTGCGGGCCAGCAGCCAGGGTGCGCTTCCCACAGGACGGCTGTGGGCTCAGACTCAGGGCCACTGGGCACCAGTGTCTGGGCAGCTTCGGGTGTGTGTTGTAGCTTTCCTGGGCGCCGCGAACCTGCAAGAGGGCTGTGGGGTCAGAGGCCGTGACCCGAGGTCTCCGAACGTCTGGGACTCTTGCAGGGCCGGTCCCGGGCCGAGGCACCCACTGTCCTGAAACTTGGATGGTTTCAGTTAGCTTGACGCCCACGGCGGGGTGGTCCGCATCCTGCTGAGGGCCCTGCTGTGGGCCCAGCTGGTGAGGCTGCATGTCAGCCTCCCAGACCCGCTTAGGGCCTGGGAGACCCCACTCGGGGTGAGAGCCTGAGCGCCACGCCCTTCAGTCCTGAGTCAGACCAGGAGTGGCTCTTGCCTGTTTTTTCCTCTTCATGTAGTTTCTGTTCCTGTTATCTGAATAATTTCCCAAGTGACAGAAGTGTCCTGTCTTGGTCCCCATTGCCAGCAGGGTAAGATGCAGCAGCAGACAGAGTCGTGGGCTCTCTCGGGCTCAGGGAGACGCCCGGAGGCTCAGACAGCGGCCTTGCATCCCACTCCAGAAGCAGCGCTGCTGTCCTCTTGGCCAGCGCTGCCTCTGGGCGCCTCCTGAGGCACCAGGCCTTCCCCCTAGGCCAGCCTCCAGGGCTGGCAGGACCCCAGGGTTGAGCCTGGGCTTCTGGGTTTTCGGGACATCTAACAGAGCAGAGGGTACCGAATCCTGGTGTCTTTCTCTGGGGCATTGTTTGGGGCTGGACAGTGGGTCCAGTTAAGTGTGATCTGAGTGCAGAGTCAGGGCCAGTTTCTCCTTCCTTGTGACGCCCCTTTTCAGAGGCCACACAGGGCGACCCCCCAGTAACTCCCGCGCCCTGGCCCACCCCGTGGTTGAGGACGAAGATGTCACGTTGCTTGCTGCCCTTGTGGGTGGTCCCGGGACAGCCCGTCCGTCTGACTGTGTGCAGTCCATCTGTTTCCACGCTGCCGCCAGCCAGCCGTTTCCTGGGGAGCCGCGGATGTGCCGTGGGGGCAGTAGGTGCCGTGGCCGGACGTGGCTGCATCAGTCAGGTCACAGTCCTGTGCAGATGTTTTAACCGGCCCCTCCCCTGAGACTCGGAGAAGCCAGGTCACTTTCCCAAAGTCACACAGCAGGAGAGTTTGTGACTGCTGAGTTGTCCTCTGATGAACCGGTAACAGCTTGCGTGGCCAGTGAGGACCGGCCTTCTTGGGCGCACCGTCAGGGCGCTTCCTCACAGACAGAGCTGACGTCCCGCTGTGGCCTCCTCCCCAGAAAAGCTTTAAATGAACATTTATGGGACTTTCTCAGCGGAGACACCTTCTTGTGAACCTGTGGTACCAAGAGGCCTTGACGGCTCGGGGCTCAGAGCCCGCTGCCCCACCACCCAGCTGCGGGTCCTGAGCTGCTGGACGGCTGAGCGGCCTCACTGAAAGGTGCTTCAGACAGAGGGCCAGGCTGTGTGGACAGAAGGGGGCAGGCTGTGTGGACAGAAGGGGGCAGGCTGCACGGACAGAAGGGGGCAGGCTCTGTGTGGACAGAAGGGGGCAGGCTCTGTGTGGACAGAAGGGGGCAGGCTGTGTGGACAGAAGGGGGCAGGCTCTGTGTGGACAAGCCTGCAGGCTGCCGCGGCAGGGGGTAGCATTGTTTCTTCCTGACACCTGTCTTCTGGCTTCTGACCGCCCCCTCCTCCTGCCCCCGCTGGTTGGGCCAGGGGCACCCTCGCTTCCAGGTCCAGACCTCGCTTATGTGGGAGGAGCCTCCAGCCAGGCAGCGCCAGGTGGGAAGGATGCAGTCTGGCAGCCAAACGCGGGCCTTTGGGAGGTGGTTCAGCCCCAGGCCCCCAAGCCTCTGGGCATCTGCTTATTTTGGCCCAGCTGAACTGGGGCTTTCCAGGGCTGGGGTCAAACTGTGGTACAGGGCTATTAGCGGGGATCCAGAAACACGAGCTGGTTCCAGAAATCCCATGAGTGTGCAGCTACCAGGGAACCAGGCCAGGCTGGCTTCTTGTTGAGGTCTGCGCTGCGAGGCTGTGACAGGGCTGGTTCCCATGGCCTTTCGGGTGAGAGCTGGGCTGGGGAATTCCAGATCGTCTGGGGCTGCGGGGGGCAAGTGCGGCTTGTTCTGGGCTGACCACCAGAATGGTTTTCCACTGAGGACCAGACAACTGGGCATTTTATCTACTTTGTAGGGGTGAGTTTCAAGGGCAAAAAACTCTGCTTATGGGATATTCACGTGGGAACACACGCCACCCACATGCAGTGCGTCCGGGAGCCCCAAGAGGTGTCCCCAGGCTTCCCTGAGAAAGGGCCGCCCCACCCCCGCCCTGAGGACCTTCGTTGAGGGAGGGAGTCGTTCGTCATTTCCGACTTGCGAGGCCTTCTCCTGTCACCACAGAGTTGTCTGCATGCACAGGCCCAGTGCACACACAGACGTGTGCACGCACACACACAGATGTACGGACAAAAACATACACATGTGTACACAGGTGCACACGCACGCACACACACAAACACGCACACGTGCACACATAGGCACACACAGGTGCACACGCACGCACACACACATGCCTGGAGCCTGTCCTGGGGCAAGGGTGCGTGGTGTTGTGTCACCCTGTGGTGATGGGTTGGTCCCTGAGAGGCCCCCAGCGGCCCTGCTGACCTCCCGTGGGCGGGACCCGCGACCAGGGGACGGGCCTCTCGGGCCGCCAGGTGTGAGGAGGTTAACGGCGGTTCCCGTTTCTCCCGCTGTTCTCGCTCTTCCTTCTCCTGCTCCGCGTGGCAGAGCTGCAGGCACACTGCAGACAGCCGCGTGGCTCATGTAGGTCTGGTGCCCGGGGGTCTGTGGCTGTGCGTTCGGGGGCACCCGCTGCCTGGGAGCTCAAGGGTGGCCTGGCCTGCACCCCCCAGCCTTTCATGGAGCCTCGCTCTGGGGACACCTGCCCTTCCACTTTCTGTGACTTGACTGTCTTCTCAGCAGTTGTTTTGATTTTTAATATTTGTATCGGAAACCTTTCGCTTTTTAGGCCATAGCTGCATTTTTCTTTAGCTTTTTTCCTGTTTGTCTTTGGCCCATTTTCTCTCCTGGCTGTGCCGGTGGGAGGTCCTAGTCTTTGGCCAGCTCTGAGGTCCCCGGGAGGATGTGCCTCCCAGAATCGGCTCAGAAGGGAAGCACGGCACCGGGCTGTACGAGCCCCGGTGGGTGGGGGCCAGGCGCTGCTCCCCGCGGGGCAGGCCAGAGGGGCTTTGTGTGGGGCTGCACTGGCGCACACTCTCCGCTGGCTGCCGGCCTTGTGAGAGCCCAGCTCCCTAGAAGCGGGTGCTCTGCCTGCTGGGGCCCAAGACCCGAGCAAAGGGGGCTGCAGAGCCCGATCGCCTCTCACTTTCCTGGCTGTGTCCCGGGGATCGGCCGCGGGACAGCTCCCGGAGCGTCGGGGGGTGGCAGTCAGAAGCCCCCCGCGCTGCCCGAGCCCAGCCGGCCCGTCGGCGTTCCTTTCTCTGTTCATCATTTCCTGCGGCGCTCAGCTCCGCCTCCGTATTTGGAGAGTTTCTCAGCCTTTGGACCCAAGGATCTGTCCCGGCACATCCTGACCGGAAGTGAAGGGTCTCCGGGAAAGAAAGCCCCTGGTTGCTGTGGTTTTGCTCAGTATCTTGACTTTCTGTGTATCTGTTTCTCTCCGGGGGAGCCTGTCCCTGTCTGCTCGTGTCCTTCCCAGACAAGCAGGCCCTTCGGCCTCAAGGGGAGCGGGCAGGAGGGACGAGAAGGGGGCCTCAGAGCTTGGGCCCCAAATCGCAGCTTTTGTGTCTTCTTCGCCTGCCCACGCACTGGGGCTACTCCAGACTTCAGTGTCACTGTGGCCTAAAAGCGGTGGAGGTGTCCTTTGCAAAGAATATTTCAGAACCGTTTGGGAGGCTCCCGTGTGCCTCTGATCTGGGACGTGCTGAGGGGCGTGCGGCAGCTTGGAGAGGTCGGGGTGAGGCACGGGGAGGAAGGAACCTTCAGCTTGACCTTGTCCCCGGGGGACAGTTGGCCATGCTTGGGGACTTTTTGTTTGTCACAACTGGGGGGGGAGGGGGAGCCTGCGGGGTGGAGACCCGCCCCCGCAGCTCAGTGCCTGACAGGCACAGGCCTTGCTGGGGTTGGGGGGTCGTGGGGAGGCGGGAATCAGACGCCTGGGAAAATCGGCCGTGTGTCTGACGAGCTCTCCGCCTCTCTTCAGGAAAGTGGGGGCAGGAAGCGGCCAGATCTCGTGCAGGACCGATGAGAAGATGCCCGAAATGTGGACCAGTCTGACGGTCCAGGGTGTGGACGAGGAAGGCAGACAGGATCCTGGGTGTGGCAGGCCGCTGGTACACCCCCGTTCTGTAACTCACCTGCTTTGTGACCTTCGGCAAGTCCCTCAGCCTCTCTGTGCCTTAGTTTTAGTGTCTGTGAAATGAGGACAGTAGTGGCTACTTCACAGGGTTGTCAGAGGGGGAGTGGGGCTGTCCCCATCCTTCCAGCTCCCTCGCTTCCCACAGGAGGAGAGGGAGGTTCAGAGGGTCCCAGCCCTGCCCGAATCACAGGGTTGGGGGGGCGCAGATGTTTTCATGACCAGTCAAAAGCACGACTGGGCTGGCAGGTTCCTGGGGAGGGTGTGGCTGCCTGTGGAAGGGCTGGGCTGGGAGGGCGTGAGCTTGTGGCTGCACCTGTGATCTGGCCATGTACTCCCTGGCCACGTGGCTTGAGATGCATTATCCTCCCTGTCAGGGGGACCCCAGGATGTCCCCAGCTCCGCTGCAGGCTGCCTCTGAGCCTGTGCGTTCTCTTAGAGCATGGGTGCTTCTCTGGGCAGCTGGTTATGATCTAAAAGTAAAGTGTAAACCAAGCAGCATGATATCGCATTTAAATGTAGTCTTGCAGGATGCACCGGAGGCACACCTGACCTCTGGGCTAGTTACAGAGCATTTACATAGTTAAAAAAGTTCACACAAGGCAGCCTGTGTTTTGGAAGACGTGGGAAGACTACCCCCCAGTTAGAGACTCTGGATTGTAGGTGGCAATCGAAGTTGTTTAGCAGGTTTTGAACTCTGTAACTTTTTGGGGTCACTCTATGGCAGGAAGGGGATTTTAAAGAATTAACCACCTTGTGAATTCTGTGGTGCTGTCCTGAGCTGAGCCTGCAGCCACCCCCAGACTCAGGCGCTACGAGGTGCCCCTCGCACAGGCTGGGTGGGTCCAACCATCACTCCTGGCCTGATTTTGCCCAGGATAGGCTGGGAGTATTCCTACTGGCTTGCTGGATCCAGGTTTGAGTTGCACACTGCACCCCAGGAAGGGGAGCGCTCTGCGGGGCAGACCCCAGCAGAAGGGAGAGGCTGGCCCCCTTCCCCTCCTCGGGTCATTTCCCTGGCGGTTTAGAGTCTGCGTCTTCCTGGAGTTGAAATGGGCTGCCGAGGAGTCAACACCGAACAGATCTGGAGGTTCAGTCCAGAAACTCTCCCCGATCGTATCGTGGGCGAGGGAAACAAAGGGTAGTGAGCAATGAAGAAAAGCAAGTTGCTTTTGTAAGTAAAATAAAGCTATATTAACACTCCACTCATTTTTGCAGTTTAAAGACCAGCCAGGAACGAGGCATTTCTTTTAAAGGTGCGATGAGGTCCTGGCCCATTTTGCAGCATCGAGCAGATTTTTGGACCCCACCTCTGTGGCCCCTCTCCTGAGTAACTGTCATCACCCTTACACATGTGAAGCCAAGATGACCCAGAGTCCTTTCCAAGACTGTTTTGGATTCAAGTCTAATAAAGGAAACCCCAGGAAATCCAGAACAGACGTTAGCACGTGACGAGAGGAAATTCATTTTAAGCCCCACGATGAGCCGTGGTTTGGCTTTTTAACATCTCGGCGAACATCGGGTCGCTGGGGCTGGCACCCTCGGTGTCTGCTTGGTACATTGTGGGGTAAATTAAGTCTCCAGTAAACTCTCACAGCCTTGAAATTTGGGTAACCAAGGCTACCAGTGTGGTTTTCTCATTTGCATCTCTCTCTCTCTTTTTTTTTTTTTGTCTTTTTAGGGCCACACCCACGGCATATGGAGGTTCCCAGGCTAGGGGTCTAATCAGAGCTGTTGCCGGCACGCACCACAGCCACAGCAACGTCAGATCCGAGCCGTGTCTGCGACCTGCACTGCAGTTCACGGCAACGCCGGATCCTTAACCCACTGAGCAAGGCCAGGGATCGAATCCAAGTCCTCATGGATGCAAGTTGGGTTCGTTAACTACTGAGCCATGACAGGAACTCCCACATGTTTCTGTCTTTTTTAAGTTTGTCAGAAGCCTGGTATTCCCAGCGGAGTGGCAGGGATCCACAGCGCCTTTCAACTGTGTTTCTTTGAAGTCCCTTTTGTCCCCATCAGTGCTCTGCGGCTGAGGCTGCTGGCCGGGACACCCGGCCGTGCTGCCGGGTTACGGTGCGGCATGCTGGGGTGGGTGGGGCCCTGTCGAATAAGCCACTTCTGTGACTCGCAGGACCTGGAGCAGGTCGCTCATTCGGCTGCCCAGGGCCTCGCCCCCAGCTGCTGGTCAGCCTCTGGCCTTGGTGCCCGCTTGCTCTGTGTGCCCCTGCCCTGTCCCTTGCACGGTCCGCTGGCGGGTGGCCTCTGTCTGCCTCAGAGGACAGGGCCTCCTCCCTGCTGGGGCTCCACTTTGAGAGCCTTCACCTCCACTGCCCCCCAGGGAGAGGAGGCTGCCGGGCCCCTCGGTGGGAGAGGAGACCCCCGCTCCCTCCTCCAGCTTCTCCCTTAGACCCACCCTGTGGGGTCCCCACAGCGGCACTGCCGGTAGTGGTGCTGCCCAGAGCTCTGGGGCGGGGGCGGGGGTCTCCTCCTGGGGGCGGCTCTCGGCTGGAGCCCCCGGCCCCGGTGTGCTTGCTGCTTCCTTTCAGCTGAGCCGAGCGCCCACAGTGTCCTGGGTTGTCGCCTGCAGGCAGAGGCTGCACCCCTGCTCCGGGGAGGGGCCCTGACTTTCCCGGGTGAAAACGGGCCCCCAGGGGAGGCCACCCTGGGCGCAGAAGGGGCTGACACCGGGAAGACGCAGGGTTTTCTTGCCCTCGTCTGCGATTATCACCAGTTGGTCTGAGGGCACATCGGTGCCTCCCTGGCGGCTGCCCCGTGCCCACGGCTGCAGGGGGCAGCCACGCCCCGTCACGACCACACCAGGCCCCTCTGCTTTGGCTTCTGCTGCTTCCAGTACCGCCCCCGCCCCGTTCTTCAGAGCGAAAAGGAGGGTGGGATCTGTAAGCAGAGCGGGTTCCTGCTACTGTGCCTGGTGACCCCGAGCGCTGGGAAGGCCAGCATTGCTCAGATGCATCAGGGAGGCCCCGAGTGCCGGCCTCGGGTGGGGCCTGCCACTCGCTGCTCTTACTCTGGAGGTGCTTTGAACAGCTTTTGTGGTTAGAGGCTATTTTGGAAAGAGATCGTCACGAATGTACTTGGGGTGCCGAGCCTGTTCTGGTGCTGTCGAGAGGCTGGTTCTGCGTGTGAGCGTGGGGGTGGGAAGTGGGCTTCTTTCCTGGAGACGCCAGCGCACCGGGATTTTCCTCTAGGCTGGCCTGTGGCATCAACGATTTTCTGTTCTGTGTTGGAGCTGTTCTACCTTGAGCGGCCCTGAGTGCCGAGGGTGTCATTGCTCATGGGCTGGCTGCTGCCAGGCCAGCTCTGTCCCACGGCCGACCCCCTTTTTGGGTGGTTTCATGGGCCTAGACAGGCGCAAGGCAGGGCTTCACCTGTATACGTGCCGCCACCTGCAGTCAGCCCCGGGGCCAGTGCCCACCTCTGTGACCCAGAGGGGACCCCACGGGGGCAGTCAGGCAGCTGCCCCCCAACTGGCTGCCACCCTAGGGAGCTTCAAACAGCAGCGGTGCCTGGTCCCCTGCCTGAGGACCACCTGGGGAGGCTGGCTGGGCCCTGGGCCACTTCAAAGCTCAGGGGGTGGAGGCAGAGGGCAGCAGGGGTGCGGGCGGCAGAGCGTTTCCTCCCGGGTCACCCCCGCCTCTTCCCTGCGGTTCTGTCTGAGGGTCTCGGCCACGAGCTCCTCAGGCTCGTCCCTTGAGGCTGCAGCAGCTGTCCTCTGGAGGCCGTGTGTGTGTGTGTGTGTGTGTGTGTGTGTGTGTGTGTGTGTTTACAAAAGTAAACACCTCCGCTAAAGAGGTCAGGACTAGCGGAAAGCAGAGAAGAACATGCAAAGCTGTAACTCACGGCAGGACTGGACGGTCACCCTGTTCTCGGGCCAGGGGAGGGAGGCGGCCGTGGACGGGCTCCGAGTGCTCGGCCCGGCCTCCGGCTCGACGGGAAGACCCTTGGGACTGAGTCAGAGAAGCAAAGTGGACAAAGAAGATGCCTAGCGCCCGAGGGGGCCTGCTGTTTACGTAACGCTTTTTCAAGACGAGACCACAGAGCCAAAGTTTTGGACTGAAATAAAGCGGCCGAATGTCCCGTGACCGACTCTGGTTCTAAGAACTCGTGAGTCAGGCTGGCTCTGTGCTGCCTGCTGTCAGCCCTGAAGAAGAATTTCCCTTGGGAAATTCCTGGAAATTTGATCCCGTTGAGGGGTGTGGATGCCCGTCTGGATCCAGATCTGCCCTGACCCTCTTTCCTGTAGCTCTGAGCTGAGTGGGTGATGGCAAAGCCATGTTGTGCTGGACGCGTCTCTGCGATAAATCCGTTTTCATGGCAGGGCTCTGACTTCCTGTGGCATGTGCTGGGATAACTCAGGCCGAATGGCTGTGCTCAGCAGTCACCCCATGGACCCAGCCCCCAGGGTGAGGGTGTGTCCCCAGCAGACCCCGTCCACTCCTCCTGCACTGGCACCTAGAAGGCCATGCGGCGGCGACAGCCGCGGTCACACCCCTCGTTGTTAAAGCGCCTGTGCTGGGGGTGAGTGAGAGGCCCGGCGGTCACTGCTGAGTGACAGGGACCCGAGCCTGGCCGGAGGCTTGTGCTGGTCTCCAGTGACGCGGAGGC
The DNA here is from genome assembly GCA_004024745.2 of Catagonus wagneri. NCBI lineage: Eukaryota > Metazoa > Chordata > Mammalia > Artiodactyla > Tayassuidae > Catagonus > Catagonus wagneri. Next base: position 175,619 of record PVHT021183654.1, on the reverse strand, counting down.
CGCTTAGGAGCATTGTGCCGGCTCCCTCCGGGAAAAGCCCCGCTGCCCTCGGAGCCCCGATCCTGGCAGCGCGGAGCTTCCGGGGCGGGGGCGGGGGCGCTGCTGGTTGGGAGCTGAGCCCCCGAGGGCAGGGGGGCCGGGCCTCACGGGGCAGGAACGCGCGTGTCCCCAGGCAGCTGGAAGGAGGCAGCGGACAGAGTGTTACATCCGCGATGGCCAGCGAGGGAGAACGGTTGCAAAGCACAGGGCTGTGCCGGGGCCGCAGGCTTCTGCACGAGCTTTCCTCCTCCTTCTGCAGTGCACTGTCGTTACCAGGCACACGGTGCTGTTCCCTGTGTTTCTAACCCATGGAACGTTCTCTGTCTTGTGCCCGCACCGTCCCTGCCGCCCGTCCCTGCCCTTTGCCCTCCGTCCTACGGCCTTTGTCCGCGTCTCCCTGCCTGGCCTGACCTCCGCCCTCTCTGGTTGCCTCTGCCTGCTGCTCCTCTGTCACTGTCCCGGGGGAGGGAGGGGGCCTCTGCGGCTTGTCACGTCTTAGGGATAATGGCAGGAGTTAGGGTGGGGGCTCCCTGTGGATTCAGTTTACTTTAATTCATGGAAAATTGTGAATTGGCCTTTGGGTGAATAATAGGCCAGCCAAAGGCTCAGATTCTGGGAGCCAAAAATAGAAATGTCAGGAGAAGGCGCAGCTCCGCCCACGCATGGCTTCTAAGTTGAGTGGTCGGCTGAGGTCCCACAGCCCGCGGAGGACGCCCCCAGATCACGGGGGGGGGGGGCCAGAGAGGTTTAAGTTCTGTGTTTTCATCAGGCAGCAGCACCCTGTGAGGAGGGAGTGGATGGCTTAAATTCAGATTGCAGTAAATTAAAGAATAAATCTGGAATGTTCGGTGTTGGTTTATTAGCTGTCCCTAGACTTTAAACCAGAAAAAAAAACTTTCAGGAAGTAAGAGGGTTGGGTGCCTGCCGTGTGTGTGAGTTCGCGCGGCTGTGGGATTACGGCTCAGGCTGGCAGGTGCCGGCTCTGCTAGCAGGCACACGTGTCATCTTTCTTGTGGACAGACACGGTCAGCTCTGTAAAGTCAGGTCGTTGTTTAGACTCCTAACAGATAAAAAAATATCAGGGACGATATAGAAGCCTCTGGAGTTGGACGCCCTCAGCCTCAGTGGGGTTTGTGAGAGAGTTTCTGATTTAAGCTAAATAAATTGGGCCTTTACTCACAGAGCTCCAAATTATACTTTCATTTTACATTTAAACTTGCTTATCTCAAATGGCCTTTATTACTACACATAACTGTAAACTATGTCAGTGCTTTGTGTACAGGGAAGTAATTGTCAAAAGAGAGATAAGGTCTAAAATTTCTATTTGAAATAAATCTCAGGTGCCATTAAATTTATAAGCATTTCTATTTAAACATATGTATGGTCTATAGGAATTTTGGAAAACCTACTTCCAAGTGTTCAAGGATGAGAAAAAGATGTCTCGTTTTCCCACTGAAAGGTTTGCCGCTGTTAATGTTTTGGCCCTCCTGTTCAATTATTTCCTCTCCATTTTTATTTTTCCTATGGAGCTCTTGTGTGTGCGCATGGACTTACTAAATGAGTGCACACATATGCATGTATGTTACATATCCCCGTGCAGCGTTCACCTCAGACATTTCTGCGTGTCTCTGAAAGTTCTTTGTAAATTCACCTCTAGCCCCAAATTATTCCACCATCCCCTGCCCGGCCCCCGTTGGTCCTGCCCCCACCACTGGTGACTCTGGCCTTGTGTCCCCTCAGCTCCGGAGGCCCAGCTCAGGCCCTTTGCTGCTGTTGGATTCTCTTGTCATTGGACATTTAACCATTTCCCTTTTTTTGCCAACATAAATATTGTGTAATAAACACTGGTCATTCATCAGCCTGTGTTTTATGGATTATTTCATTAGGAGACCTAAATATTGACTTATTCATAGCTTCTCAAAGTAATTGTAAAAGACTGAGAAGAAACGGCAGTCGTGGGAACACAGGCAGGCGTAAAGGGAGGCAGAGAGCGGTCTGGGCCGCCGGGGACACCGGTCCCGCTCCCGGGACCCCGTGCGGCGGCTCTGCCACAGCGCATGCGCAGTGCCGTCAGCCTGCAGGCCGGCGCGGGTGTGGACTGGATTCACAGTCAGCCGTGGCCGATCGACGTGATAGAGGCTTTGGGGGAGCTGGGAGGAAGGCGGAGGAACTGCCTGCGTGCCGGGGGCCACGGCTGCAGGGGCTGCGCTGCCCTTGTCTGCATGGCCCCGGAGCCTCTCCCCGCGGCCTCTGTCCCTGGGCGCCCATCCCGAAGCCCAGCTGCTCACCCTCGAAGCAGGCGTCACAGGGCCTCACCAGCCCCTGCTCCTGGGCTGAGAGCTTCTGCTGCTGGAGTAAATGGACCTGCCCTCGCGGGTGACAGCCCACCGGCCGTGCCGGCCCGCACTTGGCATGGGTGGGTGTGTCCGACGGTGCGGCTGCTGTCCCACCCACCGCCCAGGCGAGCCCGCCCCACCTCCTCTTGGCTCCTCGGGGGTGGGACCACCTGCACGGGTGAGCTGCCACCGGCCAGTGGCTGTGACACGGGGAGGGGAGGGGCACACAGCCGTCTCTTTGACCTGGAATCCGATCTCGCTCTTGGCCAGTCTTTCAAGTAATGAATGAGGAAGGAAAACTGAGGTCTTCATTTTGCACTTTCCTCCCGTTCTAAAATTGCTGCTAACGCTCAGGTCTAGAGGCCAGCACGGTTTTTGGTCTGATTCTCTGTAGGGTCAGCAGGTCAGAGACCGTATTTGTGGCAGGTTCGCAGAGGCGGGGCCGTCCCCAGTGACCAGGGTCGTGGAGGAACTTCAGCGGATTTGCGGCCCTGTGCGCTGACTCTCCCTGTGCCGGTGACTCTCCCTGTGCTGGTGTCCCTGGCCGCATGTGGCCCTGTCTGGTGGCCGGAGCTCTAGGGCTGGTCTGTGCTCAGGGCTCCGGGCCTGGGGGTCCTCTGCGGTGGCTGGAGCCTTGAGCCTCGTAGACCCTCTGCTCTGACGGGACAACAGCTGCCCCAAGGAGGCCTCTGGGTCTTCTGGACGCACCCCTGCCGCTCGCACCACAGTCCAGGTGGCACAGGTGACAGTGCGGGTGCCCAGGTCTGAGGCTGCAGGTCTTGCCACATCAGAGCTGGTCAACCTGCCTCTCTTCCTGGCGGAACCCACAGGCTGAGGATGTGGGCAGCTTCACCGCGGAAGGACTTGGCGCAGCCCCTGCTCAGGGCCAGGCCGTCTGCCCCTCGAGGACCTTCTGTGGAAGCTGGTCCACAATCACCTTCTGCTGTTGGCTTGTTCTCTGTGATCTCACCTTGGTTGAGCACGGGGACCTACCCTCAGACTTGGAAAGGACCACGGGCAGGCTCCCTGGGGACGGTCCCCATCTCAGGCATGAGGGAACAGGCCGCATGGAGCCCGGAGGCCAAGACCAGGATGAGCGCCCCTGGCTCTCTGGACGCCCGGCGTGGGCCTGGCCCCCGGTCTGGGTGTGTCTCTGCAGCGGGCAGGGTTTGGATCAGGAGCCTGATGCCGGGGGCCCACATCCTGACGGGGGGCGTCCACTGCACTGGGCCCTTCCTGGGGGGGCCTCCACCAGCCGGAGAGCAGGAGGTTTCAGAGGCCGCGGAGCCCGGGAGTGGCAGTCCGCTGCCAGGAGGGCCTTTTGCGCTTGACCCGCCTCGGGCTCAGGGGCGGGCGGACTCGGCCACTCGGCCTTTGACCGAGACGTCTCCCCACAGCCTGGTCAGCAGCTCAGATGCCCCCGCTGGTTCGAATCACGCGGGTGCCTCTGGGACTCGATTCCCCCAGGAAGCTGGTGAGGCACGAGGCTGGCCGTGGCTGTCGTGCGGGACGAGGCCTGGGACCAGCAATGCGCCCCCTCCCGCCCCGGCACAGTCCCAGGTGTCTGGCGACGCAGCAGGTGGCGAACTTGGCAGTGCCTCTTGCCTCCTTAGAGCAGAGTGATGCCAAAGATGGTTTTGAGTTTTAAACAGATTTTGAGATGCTGGAGCCCCAGGGGGCCCTGCAGGGGCTGGCTCTGCTGTGGGGCCAGGTTCAGAGGAGAGGCCGCAGCGCGGGGCTGGACCGAGGCCTGCGTCGCTGGCGCAGAACCAGTGGGCCTGGGATCTGGCTTCTGCCTTCCTGCCGGGAGACGCCCGTGCAAGTGAGTTACGGCTGAGAGGGCACCCGCAGCCCTTTAGAGGCAAGTGTAAAGTTTCGTTACCTCATTCTTTGACCCCTTGGCAAGGTGCTGCTGCTGGCCTGGGCAGCAAGCTCTGAGGCCCTCTGGGTGGACAGACTCGGGAGCCGCTCGTCCTGGTGCCCGGTGGCTCGGTTAGCAGACAGGACTGAGGCCTAAGGAAGCTGACCACATGCCTGTCACCTGCTTTGTACCCCGTGAGGCTGTTCCTATACCTTGGAACGTGCTGCCCAAGACACGTGGGCCAGCCTTGAACACATGAGGCCACACGAAAAGTCTGGGAGGGACAGGCCTGCAGGGCTGGACGCGGCTTGTGGCTGCCAGGGCTGGGACAGGAGTGCCCGCAGGGCTTCTGCTTTGGGTGACAAGGTCTTTGGAATTAGTGCTGATGGCTGTACAACATCCTACTATATGTTTTAAAAGGTTGAATTTGGTGATGTATAGATTATATCTCAACAAAAATAATACTTGAAAAAAATTACAAAAACAAATTATTCACCTTCTGAGCACACCAGGGAGCTAATTTGTTTTTTTGTTTTTTTGAAAACCTGGTAAATAAAAGGGAACACAGGTTTTATCCTGACGTTGTATGTGGGCCTCAGCGGTGGTCACCAGACAGAAGACGGGTGGGCCTCTGCGAACAAAGCTTACTTCCACTTCCAGCTAAAATCAGAGACTGTCACCATTTTGTGAACCCTAATGGATGAGTGGATCTGGCCCCATTTTTATGAGGTACAGAGTTGGCAAAATGGATGATGATGCAGAATTCAGAAGCAGGCCGGGCTCTGGGAAGGGAGGTGGTCGCTGACTGGGGCGTGAGGACCCGCTGAGGGCTGGAAACGTGCCCGGTCTTGGCCTGGGTGCTAATTACCTGCTGCGCAGGAAGGTCTGTGGACTTGTGTTTATTCCCCAGCAAACGTGTACAAATGAAGAATAAAATCGAATGTAAAATCCAGAAGAGGTTGTTACTCCACCCTTCTTCCTACAGAGCAGGGTCTGAGGAGGTGCGGCTGCAGCCGCCACGCGTCACAGGGAACAGCCGTCGCCTGTCACCTTGTCAGTCTTTTCATTTATTCTTAATTTTGCTTAAATTGTGGCAAAATGCACATAACGTAAAGTGCATCGTTTAGCCACATTAGAGTGTACGATTCAGGGTCACGTGGAGCATTTGCGGGTGGTGCTGCCTCCCCGCCCAGATCCGGGGCTTTTAGCCTTTTCCTTCTTGGTCACGCCCACGCCTGCAGAGGTTCCCGGGCAGGGATGGAACCCATAGCACAGCAGCTCCAGTGCCAGATCCTTAACTGCTGCAGTGACAGTGCTGGGTCCTTAACCTGTGGCAGTGACAGCACCAGATCCTTAACCCGCTGCAGCGACAATGTGGGACTTTAGCCATTATGTCTCCAGAGACTCAGGAGAGCTTTTACTCTTCAAACACCCCGTCTCAGGCTCGACCCCTGGCACCACGGAGGGCTGTTGCGAACATTCACGTCCATGTCTGTTTGCTCGTCGCTTCTTTCCAGCGAAACTGCTGGGCCGTGTGGGGACTGTCCCCACACGGCTGCACCGCTTCGCGTCGCCTCAGCAGCGCACAAACGTTTCAGTTTCTCCACATCCTCACCAACACTTGTTCTTTTCATTTTTAAAAACTTTAGTGGCCTTCGGCGCGAGGCGTGTGCGCGGCAGTTTTGACTCGCGTTCCCCTGACGACGCTTCCCGTCTCGCCGGCGTTGGCATGTCTCGGCGGGGCGTCTCTCAGGCCCTCGTCTTGCTGCTGCTGAGTCGCAGGTGCTTCTGGAGTGTCTTGGCCGCAGGAACGCTTGTCGGACATGTGCCTCTGCCCTCGTCTGGTCCCAGTGCCGCCCGGGCTGTCGGAGGAGAGGAGGCGCCAGCCTGGTGATGGGGCCGCGGGGAGGGCGCCATTCTGAGCTCTGAGGTCACAGGCCTTGTCCTCGGGGCTGCTTCCGGCCCGGAGTCCCCGACCCACCCCACCCCCGCCCTCGGCGCTGCCGCCGCTGTGGTGACCGGGCCCCTCGTGGGGTCCCTCTGACCCTCCCTTACTTCTGGCTGCTGAGAGCAAGACGTGGGGACGGGCTCTGCAGTGAGGGTCCGAGAAGTGCCAGGATGTGCCGTAGCCGGCGTGTCACTCGGCCTGCGATGGGGTCGTGTATGCAGACGGCCTTCGGTGAAGCGGCCACCAAGCGGCCTTCAGTGAAGCGGTCGCAACCACCTTCGTCCGGGGGAGGCGCCCTGCCCGAAAACGGGGGCCGCCGTGAGCAGCCGCAAAGGAGGTTCGGGCTCCAGCCAGGCCGCCCGCGCCCCTCCTGCCCCTGACGCACGTCCGGGAGGAAGGAGGTCTCCTCCGCCCTGGGGTGTCCCTGGGGGCATCCCCGGGGCATGGGGAAGTGTCCAGCCAGTGCCCCCTCCCAGTCGGGCTCAACAAACAACAGAACACTGTCCGTTTAAAATCACTTACAGAACTTCGTGTTTCGCACCAGGTATGCTAGAATTTGAACTTGAATTTGGCTTTGAATTTATAAGAAAGAAAACGGTTTTTCTAACCTTTTGTTAACATTTGAGAACTTTTCTTTCTCAAGTTCAAGCTAGGGTTCTTTCAGAGAAAGGTGTGGGGAAAAGAAAGAAAAGCAAAAATAGTACCAAAATATACAAGGTGGGATCATATGCGGATTGCTTCTGGAAAATGAACCTGGGTCTTTCCTCTGAGAGCCCAGCGGGGCTGTTGCGGACCAGGCGTACCCCCTTTACTCATCAAGACCCGTGGGGCTCACAGCCACAGCTCACTTGGCAATGTTCCCAAAATTCATATTTTCCGGATTGTCTTCCCGCCTTGACTTCAGAATAGCACTATGCAAACTACGGGGAATGCCCCGCTGTTGGGATCCAGAGCCCTGCACAGCGGGGGTCCAGCCAGCTCTTTGCCAGGTGGTGACGGGCCCTTGGCCTTCACCCGGGGCACTGGCTGGAGGGTGGCCGGGCGGGGCCTTGCTCCTCTAGTCTGAGCACCATTGCCTGTCGTAGAGGTCGTCAGAAAGGTGGAACCAGACACAGCTGGGAAAAGCGGATTTTTTTTTTTTTTTTGTCTTTTTAGGGCTACACCCACGGCATATAGAGGTTCCCAGGCTAGGGGTCCAATCAGAGCTGTAGCTGCCGTTCTACACCGCAGCCACAGTAACGCCGGATCCTTAACCCACTGAGTGAGGCCAGGGATAGAACCCGCGTCCTCATGGATACTAGTCGGGTTTGTTAACCACTGAGCCATCACAGGAATTCCACAAGCAGAATTTTTTTTGTTTGTCTTTTTGTCTTTTTAGGTCTGCACCCATGGCATACGAAGGTTCCCAGGCTAGGGGTCCAATTGGAGTTGTAGCCACCGGCCTACGCCACAGCCACAGCCACAGCAATGCCAGATCCAAGCCGTGTCTGTGATCTACACCACAGCTCACGGCGACGCTGGATCCTTAACCTACTGAGCAGGGCAGGGATTGAACCCGCAACCTTATGGTTCCTAGTTGGATTTGTTTCTGCTGCGCCATGACAGGAACTCCCCACAAGCAGAATTTGACAGCAACGATTTCAGCTCCCTAACCCTTGCTTTCACGGACCCCATCAGAGTGGTGTGTGCTGGCCTCAGGGCTGTTTGGGGGACCTTGTCCTTCAGAGGACGGGGAGGAGGGGCAGAGGAGAGGAATAAATGGATGAAATTGGGTCCTTCAAAGGCATTTTGTGAGAAATAGGGCAGAGCACACCACCACTTTACCTGTCGGATTGGCAGAGATGCACGGTTTTGATAACCTGGTGCCAGCAGGACGTGGGAAGAGTGTTTTCAAAGGTGGTGGCAGGCGGAGCGCTGCTCGGCAACTCAGTGCACTTGTAAGAAAACTACAAACTGCCCTTCGTGCCAGAAATCATAACCCTCGGAATTTGCTGTTGCTGCCGTCTGGGTCCCCAGGAGGGACCTGCCACCAGTGGAAGCAGAGCAGCCCCTGTCCCCTTGAGGGTACGCGGCCTGCGCGTGACTTGTTAGCCCCGCGTGTGACGGGTTAGCCCGTGTTCACCCCAGGTCTCCAGGAGCAACGGGGCTGGTGCGTCACAGCCTGAGAAGGAGGCTGGGGCTGGACCTGGACTCGGGACCACTGGGTGCCTTTGAGGGGCTCTTTCGGATGGAGCTGGGCCCTACCAGGCGGGCGGGAAGGACAGTTTGAGCCCTGAATTTACGCTGTCGATTGTGAGAACCCTCGGGCAGAACAGAGTGAGAGGGGAGGTGCTCCAGACAAAGGAAAGGAGTGAAACGCGGGCCGGGAGGAGGCTGCTGCCTCTGGGTGACGGCGCCAGGCTCCGGGGTCGTGAAGTGGCCGGCTTGCACCCTGCACTCAGGGCCCAGTCTCAACAAGTGTGGCAGACCCTGACGTTGTAAATGACACGGTGGGGTCCGAATTTTAGAATCAGCTTATAAAGGAAGTGAGTGAGGCGCTCCTGCCCTGGTGCAGGGGTTAAGAGTCCGCCTGCAGTGGCTCGGGTCGCTGCGGGGGTGTGGGTTCGACCCGGGCCGGTGCAGTGGGTTAAGATCCGGTGTGGCCGCAGCAGTGGCTCAGATTCGGTCCCTGGCCCAGAACTTCCATAAGCCGCAGATGCAGCTGTAACAATAAAGCAAAATTTTAAAAATGAGAAAGTAGGTGAGACAGTCGCAGGTACAGAACAGGATGAAATGTTAAACACCTGACCGCGTAAAAGGAGGTTTCATGGCAAAGACTGAAAGTAGGGTGGGGCTGTTTGCGGGCCCACACCCCTCATTCTCCGCAGCAGGGAGCTGACAGGTGGTTTCAAATCGATAAACGGAGATATTAACAGTGAGGTTATTTAAATGTGTGGTGCTTGCTCAAAGAACTCAGAAATGGAATAGTGAACGGCTGTTTCTGGAGAGTGGGTCCCCGCCTGGCAGGGCTGGAGCTGTAGAGAGAATCATAATATTTGATCCTGGGTTCTTAAAGTGGGAATTTTCCAGCCTGTGGGCATTACTAACCTGTTTTACTGAACAACAGAAGGATATATATAATTTTCAAAATTTAAAGGAAATCTATAAAAACGGAGTGTTTTCGTCTCTGTCCACCATCCACTTGAGGCTCAGAACCAGATGTAGATCAGACTTCCAGAACCTCTGGTTTTCTCCGGAAGCGGAGACAGGCTCTCTGCTCCGTGTCTGCTCCCGAGGCCGAGGGAGTCTCCTTTGGGCGGCCACCCTGCGAGGTGCCCTGGCCGCGCGTGGGTCTGCTGGGCAATCCGGCTCTCGAGTGAGGTGTTTGACTCCAGCGAGGGCAGGTCTGCTGGGGCGTGGGGCCAGGCGGTGCTTCTCGGGAGAACTCGGCCTTCTTCAGACTCAGCTCCTTTCTTCGAGGGGTTCACACGTGGGTGGGAGAGAGCGAGGCACGAGAGAAGGGCACTGCGCAGGCAGCGAGGAGGAGTTGGGGAGCTCGAGGGACGGGTCCCGGAGGCCGATGGCAGGCGCGGCTGACCAGGGCAGGGGCGGCCACCCGGGAGCAGCGGCGACCCACCTGCTGCCGTCCGGTGCTGCTCATCAGCCCGTAGACCGTGTGATGTCGTACAGACCCCCTCCCGCCTGCCCCCAGCCCCGGAGGGAGCGCTGGCTGGGAGCAGGGCGCTTCTCCCCACCTCGTCAGGGGTGGCTGTCGTGTGTCCCCAGCGTTGAGGTGGCAGCAATAAAGGCCCCTTACTCTCTTCTGACCCTAGCAGCCCTTAGGTAGAAAATGCAGCATTAGGTGAAAAGTAATTCATAAAGAGAGGCACAAAATTTCAGTTTCCAAGGAATGAGAAATACCCATTCAGCACAACACTCTGAAATCAGAGGGAATGAGAGGTTCCTTTTTCCCCTGACTTAGTTTTGCAGCTTTTATTTCAGGGCTGAGCTGCTTGTCCAGGAGCGCTGTTTTCATTTCCGCTTAACTGGGAAAGCACGAGAGAGCAGCGCGTGGTTTTTCTCGCGGGGGATGAAGATCCCAGTCTACGTAAAGGCAAAGCTAGCTCGTGTTTCGAGTGTTTAAAAGGTGCTGAAGACGTAGAGTTCAGTTCCGACGGCAGATCTAAGTGATGCTGAGTGTGCTGCTGTCTGCGAATCGGTCTGCGCACGGAGGCAAGGGCGACTCCCCGGCGCTCTCAGCGCCTCGAGCGTTCCCTCTTGCCCAGAAGCCTCGGCTTCGCTTCAGGTCCCGGCCCCGGCCTGCCGGCCCGAGTTCACGCTGGGGAGACTTGGGGAGCTCTGCCCCACTGAGCTCGCGCGGCGGGGCTGAGGGGACGGCCAGGGTGGGGAACGTGGGCACGCCCGCCCCTGCAGCCCCTCATTTCCAGCCACGCGGGAGCCGGGCCGGCTCCGGGAGAGACCACTCTGCAGCCCGGGTGGTGGGAGCACAGGGCGGGGGCCCGGCGGGCGGTGCCACCCCGCGTTCTGTAATTGCAAGGGGACCAGAGATCTGTGCCCCGAGTTACCCGCCCCCCACCCTGTGGCCTGCAAACCATCCGGCCAGAAGTGCCCGTCCACGGAGGCGATCCGGAGCTCGGGCCGAGGGGGAGGTGGACGCTGTCTTGGCCGACAGCCCGGGGCCGTGAAGGCCTAGCGGCCGGCGGGGTGGGGCGGGCCCACCTGTGGCTGGGGCCTGGCGTTTGTCCTTCAGTGATGCTTCCGTGAAGCCTTTGGGGCAGTGGCCTTTCCTGTCCAGAGTGACAGATGCTGATGGTCACAGCCCATAAGGAAGGCAGACAGGTTCCCCCGAGAGAGGCTGCCCTGAGCCGGTGACCGTTACGAGGGCAAGTGGCCCAGCACGACTGGCCTTTTGAGCTTTCAAAAGTAGTGGCAGTTCTTGGTTAGAAAAATGTATAGTCACTATTCTTATTTATTTAGTTAGGCTTTTTAGGGCCACACCGTGGCATATGGAGGTTCCTAGGCTTGGGGTAGAATCATAGCTACAGCCGCCAGCCTGCGCCACAGCCACAGCGACACGGGGTCTGAGCCACATCTGCGACCTGCACCGCAGTTCACAGCAATGCGGATCCTTAATCTACTGAGCGAGGCCGGGGACTGAACCCGAGACCTCATGAATGCTTGCTGGGTTCCTTACCGCTCAGCCACAGCGGGAACTCCTGCAGCCACTGTTTTTAAATGGCGTTATCTAATCCAGAATTTCAAAACCATTGTGTTGGGAGTGAACTGCCTTTGGCCAGCAGCCCCCGGCTGAGACCTGAGGGTCAGCTCCCAGCCGAGGGCGGCCCCCAGTCACCGCCCCAGGGCTTCTCACTGGGTCAGGGGTCCCTGTGCCCTACGACAGTGCTGGTGGCCCAGTGGGAAGACGCTCACTCAGAAGGCCCCCGACCGGTGGGAATCAGGCGTCCCAGGCCTTTTCTAGGAGAAGCATGAGGCTGGCAATGGGAGGGCAGGAGGGTCCCCCAGGGGCTGGCGGCTCTCTGCTGATGACGGGGACCGTGTGGCAGGGAGGGCCTGGCCCCAGCTGTACTCGCCCAGCTGGCGAGGGCCCTTTGGAACCCGTGCTGTCCCCTGGCTGCATGGCTGTTCCTCTTTGTTATTCTTCTCTAGTCAGGGGTCATTTGGGTCTGAGTCAAAATACAGCAGGTGCACAGGGCAGGGTCCCACATCTGGGGGCCTGGAGCCTCCTGGGTGCTCAGCTCATCGCTGCGTACATGGAGGGGCCGGGCTGGAGGGGTAGCTCTGCCTGGAGCGTTGTGAGCTTCTGGGGCCGACCACGCGGTGTGGTCGGGGTGTGGCCTGTGTGCGGCTGCCCCAGGAGGCCTAGGATGCCCTGTGTTGTTTTGTCTCACAACATTGGGGCAGGATTGGGGTCCAGCAGTTTGGCTGGACGTGAGGCCTGGCTGGACGTGAGGCCTGGCGGTCGGCAGTGGTCAGGCTGTTCTGCATGCATACGACGCGGCCCCTGCCCAGGCACTGGGAGGTCAGGCCGGCACCCGTGTCGGTCCCTCCAGTGGTGGCCGTGGGTCTGGCCTGCTGGCTGCGGACACAGAGGGTGTCCAGAGGAGATCAGAGTAGACGCCCATGGCTGTGGCCTCCCCCTGGAAGTTCTTCAGTCTCTGCTGGTCCGTCAGGGCCCTGAGGCACCCAGACCAGAGTGAGAGAGGCTGGAGTCCCCGCTCAGAGGAGCAGAGGGCACTGTGGCTGCCGTGCTATCACTTGGCGAGTGTCAGCACATGGCAGCCTCCTCCTTACTCGCTGGAACAAATGCCTGCCAGGTGCTGCTGGGGTGCTGGATGCAGAGAAGAAATGAGACCAGTCACAGCAGCTGGGTCCCAGGCAAGGAGGGTGGGTGAGTGAGCAGGTGGCTGGGGGCTCCTGGGGTTGGAGGAGGTCCCTGTGCCTCACTGTCCCCGTGCAGTGGGGCCTTAGCAGCTCTTCCCTGGGACTCCTGGTGTTGAGCCCCGGGCCCCGTTGGCGCCCCTCCCTGCTGAGCGCTTCCCACAGGTCTTCACCCCTGCCCCCCACCACCAGCAGGGGACAGAGAAGGAGTGGCCCCTGAGCATGTCTCTGCATCTGTTGTAAAGCCTTCTCCGAAGACATCCTGGTCCCGCTTTTCATGGTGTTTGCTTGTGGAGGACCGGTATGTTTCATTTTTATGGAAATTATGAGAGTTACGTGTTCTGCCATATTTCCATTTGTACCTTTGCTGCTAGGAAGCTCAGTCCAGTGGCTCACTGGGCCACTCCTGTTGAGGCTCGATATATGTAACTTTCCTTTGTCTCATCATATCAATTAAACGTTGAATTTCCACTTTCACAGCCTTATTTTATTCTTGTCTTTTATGTTGTTACCTGTTCCTTTTGGAAATTGGAGGAAATCTGAATGTATGTAAGTGTTCCCGTGTCACGCCCTTGATGTCGCCATGCTCTGCAGGGTCCAGGCACCTCCCTGACTTCTGAGTCAGTGCAGTAAAGAGGATGCTTGTGACTTGATTCAGAAATCTAGCCTCATCTGGTTTTACAGACTTGTTCTATTTAATATCAAGTGCTAACATACAGTAGCAAGGCAGTCAAAAATACATTCAAGGAAATAGACTGTTTTAATGATGAAAGTGATCTTCTGTGTCGTTAATTTGAGCTGTCTTGTCTGCCAGAATGTGTAGACTCGCTGAGTTTCTGGAGTGACCGGGGGCCTGCGTGAAGACGGGGCACCAGGGTGTGGTCCCCGGGTCCCGCCCCTGGGCACGGGGCCCTGGGCACCAAGGGTTGCCCCCCACACACCTGTTCAGGCGTCACTTACAGAGTGTGGCCCGTACTTCAGTTGGAAACCAGCATACTTTGTAGGAAAGAACAGCTCCCAAGCTGTGTGGACGAGGTAGGTTTGAGGTCAGGACTCATGGCAGGCCACCAGAGCCGTCAGCCTCACGCTGCCCGCGCCGTCCCCCGCCCCCCACGGGCTGCCTGGTCCACTGGGGGCTTAAGAGCAGCAGACAAGGTCAGGGCCCTGGAGGTGACCGGCTGACAACCATCTTGCGGTGTGAACGGTGCGGCCACCCCTCGAGGGCAGAGGGCTTCCTCATCAGGGCTGAACCGAGCGGTGCCCCAGGGACCACCCCAGCCTCTCCCGGTCAGGCTGGCGCCCCCGTGCCCGTGGGTCTGGGCCTTCCTTGCTGTGGTCACCCTGACCGTGGGGGCTCGGGGACAGCGGCCTGGCCCCTGTGCCTAGAAACAGGGCTGGCTGTGTCAGCGCTGTGTCATTGCCGTTTTACTGCTGTTTGTATCAGAGGCAACACGGCACGTTTGTTATTTCTTTTTCTTCTCCAGCTCAGGGTCGTTGGTGGTCCTGGATGATTCCCAGGGGAAGTTCTGGGACCTGGCCTTAGGGGAGCCCTGGAGAGAGTGCGTTCTGCTCTGAGGGTGGGGAAGCCGAGGCCCCCAGGGCAGGCCTGGTGTCCCGCTCGTGTGAGCAGGAGGTGGCAGCTGGTGCCGTTAGGGACTCTGAACACTGGGGGCACGGGAAGTCAGGTTCACTGGCACGGAGGCCACCCACCCGGTCACTGAAAGACTTGTGCTAACTTGCTGTGCTGCTCGGGGCTCCAAGTGATGGCATCAATGAAGAGTTAGAAAGGCCTCGAGAAATGGAGTTCCTCTCTGCCTTTGGAGGCTGTGGTGTGAGGTCTGCAAATCTTATGCCGAGTGCAGTGTGGCGTGTGTTCATAAGGTTGTAGGTGTGGCTGTGCTGGGCGCTGCTCTCAGAGGAAGTTCTGCTCTGGGTTTGGTTTGGTTTCTGTTACTGTTTTTCCTTCAGTTTTAACCAGAGGAGGAGTCCGGCCCTGGGCGGTGTTAACAGGTGTAGGCTGTGCCTGGGCTGTGCTGGTGGGCGCTGGCCTGCTGGCTGCAGGGCCCGGGTGGGGACGGAGGCTGCAGGAGGCCAGAGCTCATGCCGGGGGTCGTTCCAGGAGGGGGCTTCTCCTCCAGGGTGAAGGCCGTGGACCTGCAGCCTGCGCTTGCTCCCAGCTTCCGGTCAAGGGCGTCTCCAGACAGACCCAGGGTCAAGGCAGGCGTCCTGGCGTCCAGGGCGGTTCACGGGCTGGCCACTCCCTTGACCCCAGACGGGCTTCCGCACCCCTCGGTGTCCATGGCAGAGAAGGCCGGCCACAGCAGCACCTGGTTTACACATCGACGAAACAGAGCCCTTGTCCTTAATGAGGGCCCGACTCCAGCCGAATGCTGTCAAATGAAATTCAAAATACAAAGGGGGGGCGGGGCTGAGTGTAAAGGAAACTGTTGGCCTCGAAGAGGAGGGGGATCCTGGCCGGTGTGGCTGCGCTGGAAGACTGTGCCGCGGGGCACAGGCGCCTGACAGCCCCCTCCCACGGGCCTCTTCGAGCGTCTCCGCGCTGTCGGATTCACAGACGCAGAAACTGGAAGGTGGGGCCGGGGGCTCGGCGAGGAGGAAGCAGGCGGCCGCTGTTCGGTGGGGGCGGTTTCAGTTTTGCCGGCTGAGGGGTCGCACAGCGAGGTGAACGCCCCTAACTGGAGGGCTGTGTGCACTGGGGGTGCAGCTGAATTTGGATGTACCTTACCAAAATTTAAATGTTAAAATTATTAAAGGGCTAGCGTGGGTAAAGACGACAGTCTGTAATTCCTGGGCCAGGGGCTTCCTTCTTTTATCCATTTGTTTTAGAGGCTAATGTGTAGGTTACCTCACGCTTCGACAGCGCAGACGGTTTTCTCATCAGCACTGACCTGTGGGGGCCAGAGAGTCAAAGCCTTAGGCGGCGCCCATGCGTGGACGGAAGCGGGCTGGCGCCCTGCTGTGCAATAAACCCATTCCTGGGCAGGGTGTCTGTGACCAGCAAGGACACTGGATAATTCTGTGCTAAATTGACGGCATATTTAATTTGCTTTCTAGGTGAAGCCAAAAATCTTCCCACATACCCAGGGCCAAACAAGATGCGAGACTGTTATTGTACCGTGAACCTGGACCAAGAGGAGGTTTTCAGGACCAAAATCGTGGAGAAGTCACTCTGGTAATGCCTGCTGCCGCTTTGCCTGGTGCTGGCCTGCCTGCTGCCTGGACACTGTCCCCAGGCCGTCCATCCCCCGCTCCCGAGTGAGGGGCAGCTGATGTGGCGGCCGCCGGGCTCTGATCCCTGAGTGCCCGGCACGTAGCAAGAAGGGACAGAGCGCTGCATGCTGGTCCGCTGAATGTGTGTGGGGGGACGAGTGTGTGGCACCAAAGGGTCCAAGTCAGGGGTTCCCAGAGGGTAGCTATCTGGGAAGTCTCTGCCGTTTTCCTCTTTCTAAGGAGGTGCCCCGGACAGGCTGGAGGAACTGCGCCCGGAGCTCAGAGACCCAGAGAGCCTTGGGGACAGACTCCGAGGGAGAGAGGGGTTCGGTGAGAAGGGCAGCATCTCGCAGGTCTTAAGACTGAGAAGTTCGCTTAAGACTGAGAAATGCTTCAGCGTTTCTTGGCTTCAGCTTGCGCGAGAGTCACTGAGAGCCTGTGAGGCACAGATGTCCCAGGACGTGCAGGGCGGGGCGCCCTCTGCGGTTCCCCAGTCCTGGACCGCACCCTGGGGAGGAAGTGGTGGCACCCTGTGGTCACAGCAGTTACCCCAGTGTGGGCAGGGACAAGCGCGGGGGTCTGGGTGAGGCTCCTCGGAGCAGGCGGGGCCCCAGCCGTGTGTGAGTGGCTCTGCAGTGGGTGCAGACAGCGCCCAGCCCTCGGGCCCAGTGTTGTGGGTTGTGTGGGTCCATCCAAAGAGCTATTTTGAGCTTGAGAACATTTTTAGCAGATGAATTACATCCTTGCCTATTCCCGCCTCTGAGTGGGAGCCAACAACACGTTCTGATGACTGAAGAATTTAACCTTGAGAAACGGTTCAGCTCTTCTGCCCCCAAAAGTGGGGACACGTCCCTTCTCCGTTGGCCCCCATGCCCCTGGATGATACTCCAACCCATCAGGGCCTCCAGCTCCTTCTCAGACTGTTCGTGCTTTCCTACAGACACATTTAATAAGCTTAGTTTTTAAAAGGTTAATTTATGCATTAGCTCAATTAATATTTATTGAGTGTTTATCTAATATGCCAGATAAGGAGTGGAGTGCTGTGAGCAGAAAGTTAAAACTGACAGCAAAGAAAGAGACAAACCTACACAAAATAATTCCAGGAGTTTAAAAAACATGGGATAGTAAACAAATGAGACTAATTACACTTAAAAGCTTTTGCACAACAAAGGAACGCCTCAGCGAAATGAAAAGACAACCTGTGGACTGGAGAAAATATTTGCAAACAATGCAAGTGACAAGGGCTGAATTTCCAAAATATACAAACAACTCATACAGCTTAATATTAAAAAAAAAAACCCAATCAAAAAATGGTCAGAAAACCCAAATAGATGTTTCTCCAAAGAAGACAGACAGATGGCCAAGAGGCACATGAAAAGATGCTCGATATCAATCATTATTAGAGAAATGCAAATCAAAACTGCAATAAGGTATCACCTCACTCTAGTCGGAATGGCCATCATCAAAAAGTCAACAAACAATAAATGCTAGAGAGGGTGTGAAAAAAAGGGAGCCCTCCTACAACGATGGGAATGAAAATTGGTACAACCACCGTGGAGAATGATATAGAGGAACTTTTAAAAGCTAAGTAAAGAACTACCATGTGGTCCAGCAATTGCACTCATGGGGCTATAACTGGAAAAGGTATTGGACATGTTACATGCACCCCAGTAGGTCCCAGTGTTCATAGCAGCACTATTCACAACAGCCAAGACATGGAATCAGCCTAGACGTCCATCGATAGAGGAACGGATGAAGAAGATGAGATAGGTACACACACACACAATGAAATATTACTCAGCCATAAAAAGAACAAAATAATGCCATTTGCAGCAACAGCGATGCAGCTAGAGACTTTCATACCAAGTCAAAGACAAATATATCACTTTTATGTGGAATCTAAAAAAGTGATACAAGTGAACTTATTTACAAAAGAGAAGCAGACGCAGACTTTGAAAACAAATTTGTGGTTACCAAAGGGAGAGGTGGGGCAGGAGGGACAAATTAAGAGTTTGGGATTAACACACACACACTGCTGTATATGGGGAACTCTACTCAGTATGCTCTGATAACATATATGGGAAAGAATCTGAAAAAGAGTACTTATGGATACCTATTTTAATCACATACGTGTATAAGTGAATCTCTCTGCTCTATATCAAAAACTAACACACCATTGTAAACTAACTCTACTTCAATTAAACATGGTTAAAAAATATGGGTGTATGTGGCCATTTAGTATTAAGGCAAAAACACTATTCACACTGATTAGGTGCAAGCTGATAGCCCAGACCTGACCTCTACCAAAGGAGGGCAAAGCAAATAACTGCTCCATAAAAGGGTTAGCAAGAAAAATTGTACCTCCACTTGGTGCTCAATGCTTGAAACCAAAAACTGGCTCCTGTGAGTGTGCAGTCTGAATCCACAGCACGTCTGTGTCCAAGCCCACAGTCCACGCGATACGTTCATGCAGTCCTGGATTATGCCTGCTGAGGCAACCACGGGCCAGTCAAAAGCAAATCCAGTCCTGTGCTTTGATCCAGGTCTCAGGACTCTGTGGTACAATATTCCAGGGAACTTGAGCTCAGAGGAGAAAATGCATAAAGAGCACGGAAAAGAAGCATCACGTGCATATTTACCAAGAGAAACAACAGAGAGCAGAATCAGACCCCAACAGTCTGCAGGGTGTCTGCTAACAAAGTTGACTGAGTCTTAAATAATAAGATTGAAAACACGAGCAGGATAAGAAATGATGAAGAATGCCTGATCTAATTTAAAAATAACCAAATAGAATGTCCATAAA
Source organism: Catagonus wagneri (assembly GCA_004024745.2). Classification (NCBI taxonomy): domain Eukaryota; kingdom Metazoa; phylum Chordata; class Mammalia; order Artiodactyla; family Tayassuidae; genus Catagonus; species Catagonus wagneri. Next base: position 157,002 of record PVHT021183654.1, on the reverse strand, counting down.
TGAGGACCACAAGAATTTTTATGAAAACCTCAGAAGTGAGTTAAATACCTGATTAGACATGGCTGAAGGGAAATCTGGAATATACGCCAGAGACACAAAGAAGTGGAAAGCCTGAGAGAGAGTCGGAGACGCACAGGGTAGAGGTGTCCACAGGCCAGGGGCCGCGGGAAGAAAGTGGTCATGCAGCTTGTGGTCTCGAGGGGCATGCCTGAGGCACAAGACCGAGACTCAGATGGCAGCTGCGAGGGCAGAGGAGGGGGACACACCTGGGAGACAAGGAGGGCCTTGCCCGCGGGATGGGCCACCACGCAGGCAGTGCTCATGCTCAGAGCGGCTGCTTCCCTCCTGTGTCGTGGCATGGCTCCAGGCTCAGCATCACCGAGAGGCTTGGTCACTCATCTGGCAAAGTCGCTGTAGGAGACAAAGGGCCCAGGCCTGATTTCTGCTCTGAAAGGGGCGTAGTCCAGAGGCCCCTCCTGCGGCCACAAGGGTCGACACTGCCCAGCGTGGTCTGTCTTCGGTCAGTGTGAAGTGTGGGTGGAGCCTGAGGGCAGGCTGAGGACACGCACCCCACACCGCGTCTCCAGGGGCGGGCGGTCAGGGCTCGGGCTCTGACCCTCCCACGCCCTGTGTCTGCAGGACACCACCCCAGCGGGTATCGCTGTCCTGCTCTCTTTCCGTGCGTGTTTGACGTGGGAGCGAGGGGGCTGAGGCGCCTGGTGCGGATTTGCTGGCAGAACTTGCTTGGTCGGCCGGGTGTGCACCGGCGCCAGCGAGCCCTCCGTCCTGCCCTCCTCTGGGGCCTGATTTGGGGGCACTTCTGTCCTGCTGCGAACGGTATCTTCCTGAGTTTCAGGTGAACGTTATTCACTTTTAACTTCTTGGAGCTACCATTTTTAATCATTTAAATGGCTTCTTTACCATTTATTCACACAAAAGGCTCTGAAATTGGAATGTCAGGGTTAGGGCTGGATGCAGCCGCCCACCCGACCATAAGCACCTATGGGTGGTGTCCTGATGCTTCCGGGACACAGCTGCGGTTGGCACGTGAGGAAATCACCGGCTCGTCCAGTCAAAGGAGCGTGCGGGTGCTAGAGACTCAGGAGGGACGGCAGTAGCCTGGGCGTTTGCAGTGCTCTCCACGCGGCACCCGGTGTCGGTTCCTGTCCCTGTGACTGCTCTGAGCGCCCTGCCGTCCGTCTCTCCGCGGGTGGGAGGTGCGCTTCTGCCCACGTGGAGCCGCCGGGACTCCCGCTCCGTCCCTCACCTCCCCCGACGGAGACCGAGGCCGAGCCCTCTGCTCGGACCCCAGCCCCTCCCAGCCCAGAAGCCCCTTCGCTCCCTCTCTCCTGTCGCATCTGGAGGGGCCCACCCTGCCTCCCCGTCTCCACGGAGGTGGGGACCCCACAGCCCCTCCCCTTGGTCGGTGGGTGGCGCTTGTGTGTCTGTCAGGCGATAGAGGCGGGTAACAAAGTTGTGTCCATAGTAAGATGTCTTTTATCTGAATTTTTTTTTTTGTCTTTTTAGGGCCGCACCTGCAGCATATGGAGGTTCCCAGGCTAGGGGTCTAATCAGAGCTGTAGTCACCGGCCTACGCCACAGCCACGCAGGGTCCGAGCCGCATCTGAGATCTACACCACAGCTCACGGCAGCGCCAGATCCTTAACCCACTGAATGAGGCCAGGCTCGAACCTGCGTCCTTATAGATGCTAGTTGGCTTCTCTAACTGCTGAGCCACGACGGGAACTCCTTGAATTTCTAAATAAAATTCAGACATTAGTAAACTAACCTCTTTCCAGAGCAGCGTGAAGCAGCGGCCAGCACATCGTTACGTTTGTGATTTGGGTGTAATTACAGAGTCTGCAATCCTTTCTTTAGTTCTGGCCAGGAACGTTCCCAAATGAAAGGCTGTTCCCAGCGGATGGGCGGGAGCTTCCGCTGTGGAGTCAGAAGGAGCGTGCGGGTCAACGACTTGAGAGGGCCCTTCTGTTCACAGAGAGATGCAGGTTGTTCAGAATATAGGGCCGCTGTGTGGAAATGACTAAGCCCAGGAAGGCCTCCGCAGTCTTCAGGAGGGAGAAGCCGTTTGGGGTTAGAATCTGAAAGGGACCGGAGGAAGTCTGTGGTTTGGGAAGAAAGACTTCTTTTTCTCAGATGTTTTTAATGAAAACCAAGCTGTTGACTAGAAAACACCAACTCTGAAATTATGAGACTACGAATAGCATTCTCTCCCACCATTTCTTTCCTGACTTCTCAAGTTAAAGCTGAGAAAATCTTTTTGACATAAATGCAGGCCTCAGGCCGAGCAGTTCCGCCATGCGGATTAGGCGAGCCCCCCATCGTGGGGAGCCCCAGGCAGGGACGCCCCCATACACGGTCCTGGGGAGGGACTCGTGGGCTGCAGGTCACCCACGAAAGCTCAGGGTCAGGCACAGACATCAGGCCAGGGTCCTGGTGCTTCTGGGGCGGCAGCTGCAGCTCCCAGAGCACGCTCCTCAGCCCAGAGGGTGCCCGCCAGGCTGCCTTCAGCCAGCACCCAGGCCCCCTCGTGTCTGGTTGTCCGGCCTTGTCCTGCAGGCCGAGTTGGCCCAGGTGGGGTCCAGGTGGGACGCTGCTTCCCCAGCGTTTGCGAAAACCGATCTGTGTTCAGAGCCTGCCCCCGGGTGGGGGTGGGGGGCTGGCTCCACCCTCTGATCGCTGCCAGGTCTGCGGCATGGCATGCCGGGGGCAGGCCTGTGTTTCTTCGGCTTGTCCCCCCGCAGACCTGCCTGGGTGTCAGGCTGTACCTAGAACTCAGGGTGAGAGGAGGCTCCCTGCTGGAAGCTCAGGAAAAAACTTTTGTAATTCAAACTCACAGATGCCCAGGGCTGAAGTTACTCAGTGATTTTAAAGGAGTTTTAAAATCGCCATTTAAAGGAAGTGAGAGAAGGACTTAGAAGAAACCGAAAAGGTTTTTCCTGCCTCTGAGAGCCCACAGGAGTCTCGATCTCTGGTTGCCTCGCCTTCCCAGCACCAGGTGTGGCCTGGATCACAGGGCCCCGCACACGACAGCTGCGGGATCCGCCTCCGGCCCTTGTCCTGTGGGTTTTCGGTAGTGATTCACTGGCCTTCGGAGCCCGTTGGTAACTGGCCCTGCCTGCTTGGCCCCCCGCCCTCCTGGGCCGCGGTGTGGGCCCCGTCCCTGCTCTGGGCGCCTGGCCTGGGCGGCAGCTGCTCAGTGGCAGCTCCGTGACTCTTCGCCCTTGAGCACAGTGCGGTTCCCACGCGTGGCGCCCTCCCCTCCCCGATGGGTTGGGAAACAGACACTGCACAAAACGGGGAAGGCCAGGCCCTGTTCTCAGGAGTGAACCTCGCCGTCTGGCTGTTGGGTGGGGTGGGGTGGGCGGTGCCGGCCTCTCCCAGATGCTGGGAAGTGACTCTTCCGTCCAGGCCAGACCTCGGCTGCCCATCTGGGCTCAGGCAGGCAGGGGCGGGCAGCTTCCCTCGCCAGAGGCTCTTTCTCTGTTGAGAGTTTTCCGGATGCTGTGAAACTGCTGGAGCAACTCCCTGTAATCACCGGGGCGGGCGCTTGTCACTGTGGCCGGCCTGGGGGGTGACGTGCTGCATGTGCTGGTTTTCTCCTGCCGGACGGTGGTATTTAAGGCAGTCAGTGCTCTGGCCACGCTTCCCCTTCGCGGAAAAGCCTGCACCCGAGCAGGGCCCAAATCCCGTGTCTGCCGCCAACCTGTGCGCAGAGGGACCCGGGGCTCGGGCCGTGTGGCCCCTTTGAGGCCCCAGAAAGGAGAGCCTGCCTCGCCCTGCTCCCATGGTCCAGTTTCCTTTTCTTTTAGAAACATGCTTCCAGCTCTGCTCCCAGGAAGACACTGCAGGGGCCACCTCTGCTGTGGCCTGGACACTTGCTGGTGCCTGGGGGCACACCCGTCCCACAGCCCTGCTGACATCAGGCTGGGGTGGCCTCTATTCAGGGTCCCCTTGGCTTCTGGTGGAAACGGCGGGCTGGCCTGCCTGTTAATGACAAGTGCTGTGAACAAGCATATTGTTCGCATCAGGAATCTGCGTTTTAATTTGCAACACAAATTTAAAAGTTCTCAGTGGATTAGTGCCCTGAACTTGAAAAGACCATGAAAAGATGGACATTTAATAGAAAATGGACCAAAGACATTTCAACGCTAATGAAACAAAAACACTTAGAAACATTTGGCAGATATTCAGCCTCACCCATAATTTAAACTTATTGAGTGAAGGCAGTGGGTTTTTGGTCACCAGGTTAGCAAAGTTTGTAAATCTTGGTGAGACGTCATGGCAGTGGCCCGGAGCCACCGCAGGGCTTTGTCCCGGAAAAGCAGCAGGAGCCGGGGAGGGACTGCTCTCCGTGTGTTGGGAGGGCCGCGGCCGCACTTCGGTCACTGAGACTTACTTGTGAAGTGGCCCAGAGCCTGATGTTCAAGGGAAAAGTGGGCTATGTATCCGGGTAAATAATGTAACTCCATTTTTATTTTAAAAATATGTCTTTTTCTGTATTTATTTGATTCTATATCTGTATATTTTTAGAGGGAAAAAAACTCAGGTAGGATATAGAATGTTAATTCTGTCTTTTAGTTTTAAAATTTTGGCTCTCGAAAAATAACTTTATTGAGATATAATTCACCTACCTTCTAGTTTACTCATTTAACGTGTACAATTCCATGGTTTTCAGTATATTCGGAGTTGTGTGGCCATCACCACAATCAGTCTTAGAGCATTTTCGACTCGCTAAAAAGAAACCCATTCACTCTGTGTGGCCTCAGCCCCTGCAGCTGCGGCCCCGCTCCCTGTCTCCCCGATGAGCCGGCCCCGCTCCCTGTCTCCCCGATGAGCCTGCTCTGGGCTGTCCGTGCAGAGGGAGCCACACCCCGTGCGGCCTCTTGGCGGCTTCTCTCAGTGAGCATCGGGCTTTCAAGGTCCGCCCCGTGTTGGAGCGAGGGACAGAGCTGCCGTCCTCTCTGGGGCTGAGGGCACTGGTGCGTCGGGAGTCCTGTCTGTGTCCACCACCTTCTGACGGACACTGAGTTGTTTCGCCTGGAAACTCGCAGGTGCAGTTTTTGCGTGGAGGCGTGTGATCAGCGCTCTGAGGCGTACGTGGGCCTGGGTGGCTGGGCCGTGATGGTTACTCCGGGTCTGCCATTTAGGAAGGTGAGGCCCCATTTTCCATTCGTACAAGCAGATTTCTCTGCATCCTCCCCAACGTGTTGTTTCTGTCTTTTTCATTCTAGCGTCTTACGGGGTCTAACACTGATTTTACAATGTAAAACCCTCAACAGATTTTCATTCTTAAAAAGAAACGGAAGGGCATTATTCCTTTTCACGGAAGTGTCCTTTTTTGAAGCAAACAAAATTCAGGTCATGAAGAAGCGAAAACAGAGGGAGGTTCTAAAAATGTGTGTGTAAGTCTAGTCATGAACCGGCTTTCTGTGGAGAGCCACACCCTCGGTGCCAAGTTTGGGGTCTGCTGAGTCCAGTCGCCTGGGAGACGGTGGCTGCATGTAAGTGGTCGGTGCCCTTGCCACTCTGAGAGCCGCCACACCGACGAGTTGCACTGTCGCCTGGGGCGTGCCGTGCAGGTGCAGGGCCGCTCTGTCCTGGTGCTGCTGTGCCCTTTGGGGCTGAGATCCGTGTCCCCCATCACAGCAGGCTGGTGGCACAGCCCCGTGTCAGGCAGGTGGCGGGTGTGGAATTGAAGGTGTCAGTCCTGTGACTGTCTCTAAAGAGGGTTCTCTGGGCAGCACGTTTTCTGAAAACCTCTGCAGGTAATTCCGATTTCCAGCCAAGAGTGGAAACAGTCCGGCTGGGACGGGGCCGGGCGTGGGAAGCAGTCTGGCTGGGACGGGGCCGGGCGTGCGGAGGGCACTGAAGTCAGGACTCGCCGTGGCGGCCCTGCTCAGTGACACCCCTGCAAACACCTGCCGCTGGAAGAAGGAAATGTGCCCGTGGGCCTTCGGCGTCTGTCCCCTGGGACGGCGTCCTGGCGTGGCGGCGGCCTCCTCTCCACGCCTGGGCCTCGGGTCAGCACAGCCCCACACCTGCTCTGGGCCTGAGCTGGCCGGTAAAGCACACAGAACCTCTTAGGTGTTTCTGACAGCGGCGCTGGCGGTGAACCACCCCTGCCCTGAGCCGCAGCTCTGATGCGGCCCCAGGTCCCCAGTCCCTCCCTGTCTGTCATCCGACCTCACCTCCCTCCCACTGGGCCCTCCAGGACCACTGGCCGGCTCCTGTTGGGCCCGCACACGCCTCCCCAGCCTCCCCCGGCCACCTCACAGCCGCATCCAGGCAGAGCCCGCCCTTCCGAGGCCACGGGACTGCCCGGCCCTCTGCCCCACTCTCTCCCCTCCCCGCGGCTCTGTCCTCCTCACCCCACACCCGTGAGTGAACCGCCTGCTCCAACTTCGTATGTCGTGAGCCCGTCCGCCTGCTCGGCCCCGACCTCCGCCCGCGGCTCGGAGCCCCAGCTCCTTGTGCTGCCGAGCTTCACCCCCGTGCACGCGTCCTCGGGGAGGGGGGAAGCCTGTGCCCCGTCCACCGCCGTCCGCCAGGGGCCGGCGTGCTCGCTGTGCCCGCTGCCCCTGGCTCCCGCCTCGCCGCTGGGGGCTTGCCCTGGCTGCAGGGCTGGCGTCGGGCCGCCTGGTCTTGGGGTTAACTGGGCCTTGCCGAGCTGCCCAGACTGGACAGAGCGTGTGCTTGGGGACCGGGGCACTGCCCCCGCGCGGGCTTGTGCTTAAGAGGGAGTCACTGTTTGGGAAGTTTCATCATTTTGTCGCGGGGCCGCGTGTGGACACTGCTGATGAGGACCGGATGACCACCGGAACCTGCTGTCTGTGGCCTCGGTTCCTCCCGCGAGGCTCCCGTGCGCTCAGGGCGGCACTGCCGAGTCGTGAAGCAGCCCCCGCTGGATCTGACGCGCCCTGTCTCTGCAGCCCCTTCTACGGAGAGGACTTCTACTGCGAGATCCCGCGGAGCTTCCGGCACCTGTCCTTCTACGTCTTTGACAGAGACGTCTTCCGGAGGGACTCCATCATAGGTAGGTCCGCCCGGGGTCCTCGCTTCTTCGCACGGTGGTGTGTGTGCTTGAATGCTGCACGTCTGTGCCGGGCGATGTTCGCTTACATGCGTAGTCTCGTTTCTCGCGTCTTCTGAACGGGTGCTGTTCTAGCGGAATCCGGCGTCCCTCTTGGGCACCCGTCTGAGCCGGCGTGTCACGCCGGCATTTCCACCTGCTCTTGCTGGCTGTCCCGGGCCCTGCCCCATCACCTGACACCCCACGGCATCTCGTGGGGACACTGGCACGTGCCTGCAAAGGCTTCAGAGCTGACCTTCCAGGCGAGAGTGCGGTGCCCCACACCTGCCCGGTGACTCCCGTGGGCCCCTTCAGCCATCATACTAGCCTTGCCTGTCCTTGGCCTCAGCACTCGACCGTGGGGGACGGGGATGGCGTGGGGGTGCTCTCGGAGGTGCTGGGAGCTTCAGATGTTGGGGTCTCGGAGGTGCTGGGAGCTGAGACGTGTTGGGGTCTCGGAGGTGCTGGGAGCTGAGACGTGTTGGGGTCTCGGAGGTGCTGGGGTTCCTGTGGTGATTCTGATCGTAGGAAGAAAATGCGGGTGCCGAACGCTTCCACCCGACAGGCCCTGTGTTTTCATGGGCATGAAAGCATTTAACCTTTTACTCACCCCAGAAACTAGATATCACCTCCACTTGCGGTATGAAGAAGAAATTGAGGCTCGGAGAGGGTAAGACACTTAGATGCAGGTGCACAGCAAGCGTCTGTCACCTTGGTAGAGACACGAGAAGAGCTGGCAGAGCCGCGGGAGGATAGAGGAGTGTCCGCACTGGCTTGGGTCATCCTGTGAGGCCACTTCCCTCCCTAAAGACCTTCTCGTGGCCCCTCTGCGCCGCGCAGAGCTCGCTCCTGTCCTGACCCCTCTGTCTTCCCTTCCCCGGCACCCAGGCTCCTTTGGCCACGTGTGGCTCATCCCGAGTCCGCTCCCGGGAGCCGTGGCGGCTCTCACGTGGTCTGTGGAGGCTGGTGAGTGGGCTTTCGAATGTCGTTCTCGCTTTTTCACCTGTGGGGGCATTTCTCTTGTGACTGCTGGGCAAACCTCCCACGACCGGGGCCAAGGTCTGCTCAAGGAGGAAAGGAGGGTCGGAGGGCGAGGTGCCGCCTGCTGGCGCTCACCCGTGCCACCAGCGAGACGCAGCACCGGTCAGCGTAGTTGGCTCAGGTTAAACCAGGGTGAAGAGGGGCTTGACTAGTCCCCGGAGGCACATGGGAGCTTTTTTGATTGATGATCCTAAGGAAAAAGAAGTTTTAAAATATCTTTGGACATTTTAATTGGAGCGCCTTGTCTGGTTGGTTCTGGGGTTACATCCCTTCAATCAAAGAAGATGTTTGTTAATGGCTCTGTTCAAGGCACCTGCTATTTTTAAAGATAACCTGCAGAATCATGGTTTAGCAGTTCCTGGTGGCTTTAAAATTGGTATGTGTCAGCGTGCAACCAGATTTAAATGTTTTCACTGTCGTTCTCACGGCCATAAAAATAAGAGGCTGTCTGGATCTCTAGGGATAATTCGAAGTTATGACTAGTAATTATGTTGTTACTAGGATGAGAAACCAAGTTCCAGGGTATAAATTTGTGTCATGGAAATAAGCACAGTGTCACCAGCCTCTCACGGTGCGTGTGATCTGTTGGCATCTCACGGGTTCTGGTGCAGATGCACGTGGCCCCACTGCGGCGAGGGTGGGCGGGGAGGTCGCGGGGGGCCGCGGGGACGCACGTGTGGAGTGTGGCTGAGGCTGTGCTGGGTCAGGGCCACCTCTCCAAATGGAGAGGGCAGCGGGGGCTGGGGGCAGGACACCCGGGCACCCCTCCGTCCCACTTCCGGCCTTCTTGGGGTCTGGCTCGCTGCCCCCACTTTGTCCCTCCAGCCTGGGGGTTGGAAGGGGCTTCTGCAGTTTCTCTGTTAAAGGGGGAGGAGTGAAGTGAGACCTCGATTCTTTCGTTCGTAAGCCCGGTTTACTGCGGTATCATTTACACATGCTGTCTGCTGTGGGAAGTGCCCTCGATGGGTACTGGGGTTGTGTCCAGTTTTAGGGATTTGAACAAAAAGCTACCACAGGCATTCTTGTCTTGGTCTTTGTGCTGACAAACGTTCCTACAGAGGACACCTGAGAGGGAGACCGCTGCCGTGTACCGCAGGTTCTAAAGGACAGCGGGGTTTGCCAACCCCAAACAGGCCCCTCTGGCATGACGATTTTTTGAGCTGAAGGCAGTTGAGAGGAAACGGACCCGAGAAAGTCTCTCTGCCGCAGAAGCAGAACATAGTCCCTGCAGAGGCTAACCTGAGACAGCCCGGCAGCCTAGGCAGTGTCAGCTCGGAGGTGACCCCGAGGAGCCCACGGCACGAAGCTCGCTCCCAGCCCTTTGGGACATCGTGTCCCAAGCGCGTTACCTGCCTCGAAACTTGGGGTTCTTCTCCCCTGTGTTGTCACCTCTCTGAAAATTGGTGCTGTTGTTTCAGGTTAAGATGTTGCAAGTCCCGGCCCCCTCTTGTATCTGAGGTCGGCACGGTGACGAGCTGTTTCCTCTTGGTGATTTTTGTCTTGTGGATGCCAGGGCCCTAACAGTAGGCGTGGAAAACCCGTCTGCTCCTGGCAGCGAGTGCTCGCCTCCGCGACAAACTGCCAGCCTGGTGCTCTGAGCGCGCCATTTTGAATTCTCTCCAGCACTTTATCGTCAGCTTTTATTTTTAATTTATTTTCACCACTCTGATATGCGTATAGTATCTTATTGCAGTTTTTATGGTGAATAATGCGTTTTCATGGTGAAGGGCATCTTTCATAAGTTTACTCACCATCTGTATCTCTTTGGCAAATTGTCCAAATCTTTTGCCCTTTTAATTAGGTTGTCTTCTGATTTTTGAGTTTTTTAAGTTTTAAAAACATATTTTTGGGTATAATTCCATTATCAGGTATGTATTTTGTAAATACTGCCTTCTAGTTTGTGGCTTGCCTTTTCACTTTCTTACTAGTGTCTCTTGAAGAGCAAAAGTTTTAAATTTTGATAGAGTCCAAGTTATCAAAAATTTTTTTAAGGTTTGTATTTCTGGAGTCATACCTGAGAAATCTTTGCCTACCCCAGGGTTGTGAAATTTTTCTTCTGCCTTTTCTTCCAGAGAGCTTTGGGGTTTAGCTCTTAGGCTTAGCTCTATTTCAAGTGAATTTTACATATGACAGGTAAAAAGAGTCAGGGCTCAGTTTTCTCCTTACAGATGTATAGTTGAATTAACTTAGTTCCTTTTGAAAATCAGCTGACTTTACATGTGTGGGTCTGTTTCTGGCTTCTCTGTTCTGTTTGCTGACCTGTGTTGCTTTCCTCACACCTGCACCACCGTGCCTCAATTCCCGTATCTTCATGGCAGGTCTTAAATCAGTCCTGAGAGCGCACCAGCTTTGTTCTTTTCCAAGCTCGTTCGGCTGTCCTAGGCCCTTTGAACTGTCATTTACATATTCAATCAGCTTCTCAGTTTCCAAGACGACTGTGATTGCTTGCGTTGATCCGTGTTAGCATCTTCACAAAACTGAGCCTTCAGACCCTCCGACCTGACACGTCTTTCCATGTACTTAGGTCTTTAATTTCTCTTCTCCTGTCAGTGTTTTGTGATGCATTTTCATAATACGCATCCTGCAACACAATATATGTGTGTGTTTATATATTTTTAAAAAATGCATTCCTACATTTTATCTGTTTGATGGAGTAGACAAAGATTTCTTAGGTAGTAAGTACACCAGAAGCTCAAACTATAAAGCATCATTTTGTGAATGTGCTCTTGTTGTCTTCGATTTCAGTTTTCATTGTCATCACTTATATGTACAAATACAACTGATTTTTACGTACTGGCTTTGTAGTCTGTGTTCTTGCGAAGCACACCTATCCCGCTAGCTTTTCTTGCATATTATCCTGCAGCTTCTGTGAATGAAGACTTCCGTTTTTTCCTTTCCAGTCTACGGCCTTGTTCTCTCTCTTGCTCTCACCTGCTAGGACTCCAGGCTGAACAGGAGTGACGGGACCGTTGTCTGCCGCCTGCCTGTCCCGGGGAGGCTCTCCCTCCTTCGGTCTGACCGTAGTTGCCATCCTGCAGGTCTCGCCCTGGCTGCCTCCTGTGACCCTGCCACACCTGGTCCCCATGGCACATGCCCCCACCAGGCCACCTGACATGCTTCTGTGTGACGACAGACGCTGACGCTGTAGCCCCCATCAGAGGAAGGGACGCACAGGGTTCTTAGTGGGGGACAGCAAGCAGCACCGCCTCTGCCCACGTGTAGCCCCCATCAGAGGAAGGGACCCACGTGGAAGCTGAGGCCCAGAGGGATGTAGTGACCTGACGTCACCAGGATCGAGTGGGCAACTGTGCGGTGTGACACACTGGACGCATTTAAGGGGGGTGTTGCGGTTAAGAGCAGGTGCTCCCCGGGACAGCCTGCGGAAACATTGCCGTCTTGAGGTACACGCACCCGTGTGTTCTCGAGTGGCCCATCTCCAGAAGGTCAGACTGGAAGCTGGTGACAGAAGTGGCCCTGGGGCGGGAACCGTGTAGCAGGGGAGAGAAAAGCTTATTCTTGGCTGTATTTTATACCCTTTGAATGTTTCGAATTTTGTTCTATGTTCCTGTATTACCTACTTAGAATTATTTTGAGTACTTCCAGAAATAAAGAGTAGTATGACGAGTAAGTCGTAGGCGTCGTTTGAGTGTAAAGTATGTGACTCCTCCCTATTCCAATGAAAGCTCATAAAAACACTGGAGTTACTTAAGATTTCAGACTTCGAACGTAACCCTCCTACCCTGCTGAACTAATCACAGAGACTGACGATTTCTTTGTCCCTTTTCGGTGAAACATGTTGCCCAGTTCAGTTCCGAGAAGTTTTTATTACTTGCGGCTTTACTCCTGTGACGCTCAAAGTCCTGTTCCCGTGGGGAGAGGACGCAGCTGTGCGGGAGGGGCTCTTCCCTGGGGGCGGCGCGCTGGGCGCAGTCGGAGGCGGGGGACCCAGATGCCCACAGACCAGGAGTCGGGGCAGAGGGAGTGGTGGCGGGGGCTGGGAGGCCTGGGGGCCCCGGGCGGGGGGAGGCCGCCTGTCCTCGGAACTCGATGCTGCTTGGAGGAAATCCCACGTGGCTCGCACTCAAGTTCTCGGAGTTTCTGTGGAGCGTGCGCTTTCTGAGGCCTGTGCTGCTGCTGTTTTCTGCCCTCTGCTGCCCCCCTTTCACGGGCTCCACCCGCTGACTGCGAGCCGTGGCCCAAATGCCCTGGGAGGCCTGCGGCCAGGCAGGATTTGGCTCCAGATGCCAGAGCCGAGCCAGCGAGGTTGGGCGGGCGATGTGTTGACCCGTGAGTGCCCGGTGTGCCACGGACCGAAGGCTGGCCTTCAACTGGCCGGCAGGCCTCTCCCCAGGCTGCCTGACAGGCTGGGGTGAGCGTGGGGCCCAAGGTGGCTGTGCCGGGCGCCGAGCCGCAGGGACGGGGGGCGAGGGGCGGGGAGTGGCCGTGGGCCGGCTGGGCCGCCCTCGGCCCCAGCACCCGGGTCTGCATCTCCCGCGGGTCTGGAGTCCACGGTGTGAAGGAGGGAGCCTGGTTCTTGGTCACCTGGTGCTCCGGGTGGCGGCGGGGGCTACGGGATTAGACAGAAGGCGGATCAACAAAAGAGAAACACGCTTTTAACCTTGCAGCCCATGTTGCAGGGAGAAGCCTCAGTACACACATGCGTGCGCGCGCGCACGCACATACACACACACACACCACACCATGTGAGCTGCCCCCCCACACACACGCACGTGTGCACACATGCCCTGTGAGCTGGGTGTGCACACGTGAAATTGAAGCTGCAGCTCACACAAGCACACGTGTTTCCACGGGACCTGTGGCAAAGCCCACCCGGCAGCCCTGAGGCGTGGCTTGGGGTCTTGGGCACCCGCCTGGCCCTCTCCCCGCCCCCCATGCTCCCCAGGGCCTCAGCAGCCTGGGTGACGAGGGAGGAGGCGGTGGACGCCAGGGAAGTGGCCGGTCAGTTCACCTGCCATGCCGCGGACCGAGGGCTGGCCTCAGGTGTTCCCGTGGGAAACAATGGTGCTGGCGGCGGGGCAGCCCGCCCGCAGGCCCGTGGGGTCGGAGGCCTGGCGCTGGTGACCGTGCCCCTGCGCTGCCCTTCCAGGCAAGGTGGCCATCCAGAAGGAGGACCTGCAGAAGTACCACAACAGGGACACGTGGTTCCAGCTGCAGCACGTGGACGCGGACTCCGAGGTGCAGGTGAGGCCTCGGGGGGGAGAGACCGGACGGTGCCTAAAGAAACGGCCGCGGAGTCCGGTCCTGACCGGGCTCAGCAGCTGCCCTCCTGTGTGTCCTCCCGGGCTTGTTAGCTTTGTTTGTCCTGTTGGTTTTTGTCAGACTTTGTCCTGCAGCTTCAAAAATGTAAAATGAAGAACAGTTTGAGGTAACGGGTGAATAAGGGACGAAGACGAGGCTGTGGCCTCTGCAGCTGCAGGTGCCGCGTGCGTCCTCAGCAGGGCGGCTGGACCAGAAGGTGGCGACCAGAGCGACAGAGCACCGTCTGAGCTCCCCGACAGCGTGTCAGTGGGAGTGACCCCTTGACCAGGGGAGGCGCCCCCTGGACCAGGCTACCTCGGTCAGGCCGCTCCCCGGGCCCGGGGTCTAGGAGAGGCCCCCAGGAGGGCCGACTGCATCTGCTCTTCCCTGGTGACCCCGGCTTGTGTTTGCAGTCAGGCCTGTCCTTAGCCTGTGCCCACGTCTGGAATTCCAGGCCAGGACAGACCTGCCCCGAGCTCAGCCAGTGTGTGGCCCTGGTCCTCGGCAGCCGCGGTTTCCGCCTCTGTGAAGCAGAGTCTTGCAAACAGCAGGGTGGGGTCGCAGGCAGAATGCTGAATGGGCACCTCGTGAAGGCTCCTGGCCTTCTGGCCCCGTGCCTGGAAGCCTGGCTGGGCCGCGCACCCAGTCACCTCCTCGTGGACCCTCAGTCTCGGGCCTAAAGCTCAGAGCCTGCAGACAGAGGCCTCGGGGTTTCTGCTGCTGTGGCTCCTGGCGTCCAGACTTTGGCAAAGAGACAGCCAGAGGGTCTCGTTGAGGAGCTGAGCGGATGGGACCCAGCGAGCGTGCTTCACGCTCAATCAACTCCGTCTGGGCTGCTGTAATTACTCAGAACCCAGAGCAGAACCCTGACAGTGACGGCTGGTGACACCAGGGGAACGGGGACCTGGAAATCTCCCCTTTAGGAAGAGGGTTCCGCTGCCTGCACTCAGATGGGCTTTGTAACTGGGTCGCGCCTGCCACGGCCAGCTGCCCCGTCACCGTTGTCCGGCAGTGAGCTGCCTGTGGCCACGGTGAGTGGTGTCTCCGTGTGTCTGCCTGCTGCTTAATCCCCAGATGGAAGTTCTGTTTTGTTGGCAAATGTAGCTTTTCCTTTTTCTTGCCTTAAAAAAAAATTAACTTTTAATTTTGAAATGGTTACGCATTCACTGGAAGTCATGGAAATTCTGCTCAGGGAGTGTGATTAGCAGGCTGCATGCTCTTGGTTACAGTTGAAGACTGAAAATGGGGAGCAAGCCCATGCCCCCTCACTGGGCCCCCACGGTGACTTCTGTGTTGGGGAAAGTGGGGAGCAAGCCTGTGTCCCTTCGCTGGCCCCATGGCGACATCTGTGTTGGGGGTGCAGGTCACCGACCCTGTTCAGGCCTCACCAGTCACGTGCGCACATGCTGTGGGGTGTCTCACGCGTATGGCTGTGTAGCCACCACCACCCAGATCCGAAGCCACTGGGTCACCACAGCCTTTGTCAGCATGCACACGTGTTCACGGTGCTGCCTGTGCATTTCAGCCGGTTCGTGGTCCGTCCCTGTGACGTGGGTACTGACCCCAGACTGACACGCGGTGGTGCCGTAGCGGCTTCCAAGGGGCGGTGGCTGTGTGGTCAACGGCTGCTTGGTTCCCGCACTGAGTTGTCAGGCTGCCACGTGGCAGTGACCTTCGAAGGGGCAGGTGGGTGCTGTCCCTGCGGCCACGGCACTCTGAGAGGCCGCGTCTCGGTTATGGAAGGACAGTGGACGCGCATGGCTTCCCCAGCCACCCTCAGCAGGTCCAGGAAGCGTCCCAAAACCAGGGCAAGGAGACCCGTGAGTCACCGCCCTGGGGGAGAGGGAGACGGCAGCCGCCCCGGAGCCGAGGGTGGAGGGTCTCTGCTCCCTCGTGGTGCTGAAAAGGACACGGCGCTCTGTCCCTTCCCGGGCCCAGGCCGGGCAGTGCCAGGACCAGGCGGCGGCAGGGTCAGCCCACCCACAGTCCCTGCTGGGCAGCGGTGGCCGAAGTGCATGCTCACGTCCCCAAGGGCCCCTCCCCGGGCCGCCCGGCCCTCCGACTCCTCCGAGGACGCTGCAGCCTCGAGCTCTGCTTTGTGCTGTTTGCAGCACAAGTTCCGAAAGGGGCGGAGCCGGACGAGCCGCCCCAGCGAAGTGCAGCCCTCACACCTCTAGCGGGGCGGGAACTCCAGCCTCACAGCCGACACCCTGGGTGTGTCCTCTGTGTCCACCTCCGTCACTTCCAAGGCCCCAGTCTTTCTAAGGCTTGGGAATTTTGGGAGGAGAGGAAAGCTGTGGCCTCCCCATGCCCTCCAGGGACCCTGTGCTTCTCTTGGCCGCCTCCAGGCCGTCCGCCCTCTCGATGGCCTCAGCTCCTGGCGGGGTGTGTGTGTCTGTGTGCGCACACAGGGCCAGCACGCGTCTCCTGGGCGCTGGGTTTGCTCTGTGCTGCCCTCTTGCAGAAGGAGCACAGGACAGCGAGGGGACAGGGCAGTTCTGCCGCTGTGACTGTGCCTCTGGCCGTGTGCAGCCCCTCTGCAGACCGGGCACCGACGCCTTCCTGAGAAAACGCACTGCAGCCACTGGTGCTGTTTCCTCTCTTAATAAACTTCTTGTCGAGTGATTCTGTGCAGAAAAGTTGAGTGGAGAGTCGAAGAACCCACGTGCTGCCGCACCTTGGCCTCCCGAGGTGCCTTTACTGCCGTTGGCGCCTGATTATTCCCTGAAACCCGCGTGGGTCCTGCTGCTCTGACAGGCGGGCAAAGACCTGGATCCACCATCAGACCCACAGGTGGTTTCATGAGCTCAGGAGTGATGGCCCTGCTTTCATTTCCGTTTTTAGTAGTTTGTATCTTCTCTCTTTTTTCTTAGGGTGACTACAAATTTATCACTTTTATTGATCTTTTCAAAGTAACAGATTTGGTTGGTTTATTTTCTCTATTGATTTCCTGTTTTCAGTTTTATTGATTTCTGCTCTAATTCTTATTATTTCTTTCTTCTGCTTACTCTGGATTTAATTTGCTCTTCTTTTTCTAGAGCCCTTAGGTGGAAGCTTAGGTTACTGGCGTTTAGACCTTCTTCTCCAGTATACGCGGTCACGGCTCTGAGTTTCCCTCTAGGCATCGCCTTTGTTGCATCCCACAAATGTTGATGTTTTCTTTAATTTTCCCTTATGAAAACACATGAATTCACAGTATTTTTCTGTTTCTCCTGAGACTTCTTTGGCCTGTTTATTATTGAAAGTGTGTTGTTTAAGGTCTGTGTATTAGGGGATTTTCTAGCTCTTTCTGTCACTGATTTCTAGTTTAGTTTCCACTGTGGTCCGAGAGGAACTGTGATGTGATTTCTGTTTTCCTGGACTTGCCGATGTGTGTTTAGGGCCAGGTCGGTCCATTCCCAGGACGTTCCATGTGGGCTGGCGGTGCTGCTCCATCCAGCTGCTTTTTCATCTTCGTATCTTCACTCCCCAGTTGAGGCTGGGGAAGGGGATATAACCAGCATTTCCAGTGCTCAGCCCTAAGGTTCTGTGTCCTGGACCAACACAAGTGCCAGGGCTCTTGTCCAAGCCCTAGTACATCTTGCCTGGGCTGGTCGCCCACGTGCCAGATGCAGCCTGACCCGCTCTGGGCACAGGTTCCAGGCCCCGTGGGCGGTGGGCACCCCTGCCCTCAGCCGGGCTGGGTCTGTGACTCTCCCCCTGGAGGGGTCCTGTTGGGGCCAAGCGAGCAGCTGCGTCTGCGGCTGAGGGGTGGAGCTCCCCCAAGGCCGGGTGCTCGTGCAGAGACCGAGCCCGGAAACCACTTCCTGCCTGCCCCGGGCACAGGGTGTGGCCCTCGGTCCCCTGGGCGTTGGCGTTTGCGGCCCCGGGTTGTTTGTGCGGAGGTGAGGCAGCCCACGTGTGAGGTGAGGAGCCGAGCTGCAGGCACAGGGGCGTGGGGAGGCGCGCGCTCCGCCCCGTGTGTGGCGTGTCCTGTACGGTCTTCCCAGGTGGCCCCAGGGTGACGCGCGGGCCAGCCGCCACCTGCTGCCTCGGCGAGGAAGCGCCGGCCCAGCTTCTGGTCTGCGCTCCACTGTGAGTGAAAGTCCAGTTTAATGGGAACGTGTGTCACGCTGCCTCCTCAGACTTTCTGGAGCTCTTCTTCCCCCTCCTTCCCTTGGTGGCCGTGACAGGGCCCTGGGCGCCACCCACAGCCACTGCTCTGCCCGGAGCACCCGTGGGCATCGCTTGCCTCCTGCAGAGCAGGGCTGAGCTTCTGGCCTCCGGGCCGGACTCACCGTGGACGCAGAAGCACCAACGTGGTCGCCAGACACCTCGGAACACCGCTCCCTCAGCCCTTTCCCTTGTGACTTCTTCCTTCGGAAACATCGCCTGCCGGCCGAGGAGCCGGACCTCCAGCCCCCGGCGTCTGAGCGGGCGGTGGGCGCGGCGGCCGCCGCCCGGGGCCAGGCGACGGGAGACCGGGAGCCCCTGCGCCTGCCCGCGCTGACCCCCGTGTGCCTTTCAGGGCAAAGTCCACCTGGAGCTGAGGCTGGGCGAGGTCATCACCGACTCGGGCGTCGTCTGCCACAAGCTGGCCGTGCGGTAAGACACGCTGTCCCCACAGCCCGTCTGCCCAGGGCCGTGAGCCTGACCCCCAGGGAGCGGGTGGCTTGTGTTTTGAAAGAAATGACTCAGGCCCTGGACTTGGGGTTCCCCCAAGTGACTGGGCTTCCTCAGCCTCACAGATGGCGCCCTGGGGGCACATGTCTGCTCTTGCAAAGAGCCGAGGTCACTCAGTGCGGTGGTCAGGCAGACGCACTGGGGCACCCCCGGTGCTACTCACGGGAGAGCGGCGAGGGCGGTGCCCCAGGCCAGGGCAGAGCTGCTCTGACCTCAGGCCTCTGACCCCAACTCCAGAGCTGCTTTTACCCCGTAATGCTTGGTGTGTGTGCGTCTGTGTGCGCGCGCACTGTGAGCTTGCACTGTGTACATGGGTTGTGCACACGTCGGCATGCACATGTGCCTGTGTGTGCGGGCGTGTCCGTGTGCGCGCGAATGCAGGTGTGCGAGTCTGTGGGAGCGTCTCTGTACCTCGTGGGGGGCCCTTGACCCTCGGAGAGTCGGGAGGGAGCTGGACGCTGAGGTTTCAGACACACAGACCTCACGCATGCGAGGAGGGTCCGCAAGGCGCCCGCGCACGGCGAGACCTGTGGGCGGGGGGCAGACAGCGGCCCGGCCCCCACAGGGCCCACAGGCGTCTGCAGGGCCGGGTGGCTCCTGCCCAGTGAGGGCCGGGAGGGTTCTGCCTGCTGGGGCTGGGGCCCGGGAGACCCCCGCCTGCGCGTACTGAGAACTGTCCTTTCCAGCCAGGGCCTCGGTGAGGTTCGGTGAGGCCCTCTCCTGGGCTTAGGGCACGCTGGCAGAGGCGCCAAGTTCAGTTTTAGGGCTCCACTCCCTCCGGCCACCAGGAGGCCTGGGGAGGAGGCGAAGAGGGTCCCCTGTCCGCTGTCCGAGGGGCCCTGGGTGCTCGCAGAGCAGCCCACCCTACTCATCGCCCGTTGGCTGCCGGCGGCCCCCAGAGAGTTCAGGCTGCAGGGCGGTCACCACAGAACACACAGGGCAGCACGGGGACACACGGGATATGGTGAGGGCACGTATGGGCCACGTGGGGGCTGTGGTCTCCAAGGGGTGTGGTGCCCCGTTACCTGAAACTGGGGAGACGAACTCCGTGAGCTCATCCTGGGCGCCTTCGTCATTCCCGAGGGCGGCTGTGCTCTCGGACCCCACAGCGGCGAGGGAAGTCACCGTCTTCTTTCTTACGGGTTACCCCTTGTTTAAAAAGAGACTTGATGCTGTTTGACATGAGCCTCCAGGACAGGAAAGCAGGCTTTGGTGGGGAGACGTGGACCAGGCCGGGCGGAGGGGAGAGCGGGAGGGTGAACACAGGGGCCGCGGGCCGGGGTCCGGGCCGGGGTCCTGTCCGGGGAGCTGCCGTCCACCCTGCATCTGCGTGACGGAGCGGCTGTGCATTGCTTGTTGGGGCAGCACTCTGAGATGAAGGCTGGGTGATACAGGGCAGAACCTCTCAGCAGCATCAGCCACCTGCCCCACCGTCCCCACTGTCCCCCCCGTCCCCACCATCCGCTCCGTCCCCACCGTCCCCACCGTCCCCTGCATCCCTGCCCATCGTCCCCAGAGTGGCCAGGTCCAGGGCAGGATGTGTGGGACCCTCACCTGAGCGTGAGTCAGGCATCCTGGCTGGGCAGGTGCCTGCCTTTCTCTCTGAGCTGGGTCCCCTCTCCGTATGGATAGGACCCGTTCTCGGTAGCAGGCTGTGAGCACCCGTGCCTGCCCGCTCATGCCTGGACCGCTGGCTGGACCTCCCACACGCCCCTCCCACGGCCAGCGGGCACTCAGGGCTCCCGCCTCGCTGGGCTGGTGGGGACCCTGCTCCTCCTCGGACCCCAGCTCAGGAGGAGCGGTCTCTGGTGGTGACCCAGCACCCCAGTCGCCGGGCCGGCCCCCACGTCCGTCCGCTCCTCTGTGCCAGGGCGGTTTGTAACCCTAGTGGCACCTGGAGGGGCGGGGGGCACACGCCGCTTCGGGGAGGAGGGAGGGCTGGGGGTGGGCGCCCCGCAGCGTCCTGCGGGACCAGGGTTTAGGCGTCAGGTGGAGCGCGGAAGCTGCAAGCGTTGGAGTGCGCGCCGGCGTCGTGGGTCCAGCGTTAGATTCCGGGTCCGCTGACTGCGTTGGCCACTCGGCGTGTCTCAGAGCCCGCCCTTCCCTGCGAGCTGCAGAGGCTCGGCTCAGACAAGCGCGGCTGCGCGGCCGCACCCTCTCCGGGGCTGGATGTGTCCAGGCCGCCCAGGGGCTCTGACCCCCAGAGCTGTGGGGCTGGTGAAGCGACACCTGGCGGGGACGGGCCGCGCCACCCGCCTTCCCGTCGGGCGTTTGCACCCATGGTCCTCCGAGTCGTCTCTGCGTGTCTGCAGCCGGGGCCAGGCTTCGCTTTCAGCTGGGGCGGTGCCCCGCACGTTGCCCGCGGCAAGGCCGGAAAGTGACGCTGGACGGGCTGCTGTGTGGTCCAGCCGCGCTTCTCTGACACTCAGCGGCTTCCCCGGCGCCGTCCAAGCCACTGCCGAGAAGAGCGCCACCTCTGAGGCCATCCAGGCCTTCCGCACACCCGGAGGGCCGGAACCGCGCCTGCCGGGCACTCGGGCCTTTGGTCCCTGCCTCGGGCCGCCGCCTCTGAGGCCCTCGCTGCCCCAGCGCCTGACGGGCGTCGCCCTGTATTCTCTGGTGACACCCAGGGTGCTCCTCCCGTGTGTTACCCCACGGGCGCTGGGCCCCGACTCTCCAGAGCTTCTTGGGTGCGAACCCTGCGCGCCAGCTCCTGTCTGGCTCTGGGCTCCTTGCCCGTCCCCGGAAAAGTGCCTGCGACGTGAGAGCTCAGCAGGCAGTGGTCAGGGGCGCGTCAGCTCACGGAGGAAGATGGCCTGAGACCGGGCCGGGGGCAGGGAGAGACGCAGCAACGCTCCAGGAAGCGTGAAGTCAGGAGCTGAGGACGTCAGCTAAAGCCGACAGCGGGGTCCCTCCCCGAGGCCCGCCGTGTCTGACGGGGCCATGGACAAGGCAACAGAGGTGGAGGGAAGAGGGCCAGGGCTGCAGGCTTCACGGAGGAGGACGACAACGAGACAGGCCCTCGACATGCCACGGGGTCAGCACTGCCCCGGCCGCCCGGTGTGCACGGGAGCGAGCGGAGCTGTGGTCTCCCGACCTCCGATGGCGAGGAAAGCGGCGTCCTCGGATCCCCGGAATCAGAGCGTGGTGTCGGGGCTGTGCTCCCGGCCAGGGCGGGCCGCTGAGAGCAGACCCCCTCCCCCTGCAGGGACTGAGTCGTGGGGAGCAGACGATGCACCCCAGGTGCCAGCCTCCCTCCAACAGATGCCCCAGGAGAGCCTGGAGGCGGGTGAGGGGACAGAGACTGGAATGGGAGCGTCCTGGCGGGGAGGTGGCTTCGTGGTGCTCCCGCGACCTGCGCGGACCTTAGGGTGGAGCCCCTCATGGCCGGGCAAGCGAGGGGCTGTGGCTACAGAACTGGGGGTCCCAGCGGAGAGCCTGCTCGCCCTTGGACTCTGCACAGACTCCAGGCCACAGTGTCCCCAGACGGGGCCACTGGCCTCCCTGACAATGCAGACAAGAATTGCTCTTCAAACAGAAGACCCCAGACCCCCGAGAGCACCGGTCCCAGGCTCTGTTCTTTGCAGATGAGCCCGGAGTCTGGGCTCTAACAACGTGAGGTCACAGCGACCAACGTCTATTGACACCGGCCGGAAGCAGGAGCAGGGACAGTTCAGGGACAGACCAGCGTGATGGGTGATCTAGTAGTGAAGGGGTGGACTGAGAGCGGTGTGCCTGTGTCCCAGGGGCCGGGGACCCAGGAGCCGGGTGGTGGCTCTGGGCCTCAGGCGGGGTCAGCGGCGAAGCCTGAGTCCCTCTGGCAGCAAGAGGCGTGTTGGAGGCCGTGCAGAGGCTGCGGCCCTAAGCCCCCCCAAGCTGCTGACTAACCCCAGCTGCCCCCTGGCAGGGCTGCGGGAGGTAAACCACAGGCTGGCAAACCTCTCTGGAGCTCCCAGGAAGCGAAGAGGCGTTGCCAGAATGGCAGAAACTTCTGTGAACAAAGGACGGGGCAGCCATCAAGCCCGCAGCCCCTGAGCCGCCCGACGGTGAGCCCTGAGCGGACTCAGGATGGGAAAGCAGGACGCTGCCCCGACAGCGAGGCGTCACAGCAGCGGGACGGGTTCAGGGAGCCCAGACTCTTGCGTCGGCCCATGCGTAGAAAAGCCCTGAAATCATCCACTTGAAGATGTCTGGTTTTCCTTGATTAACAGTAATCTTTTTGAGGTTCGGCTATGCGGTTTTTGTTGCAAAAACGCCCGTGCATCCCGGTTCCTCTTTCGCCTCTTCAGAGCAGTCCTCAGAGTGTCCGCCAAACAAAGCGTAATTCTCACGTTTCAGGTTGTGCCTTTTTTTCGGCTGATGCCAGCAGCATGTTCTCCTCAGCAGAGGCTGCTTTTCCTTTTTCCCGAAGGCAGGCACACTTTGTGCTGCCCCCGGGTGTGTGCTGACTGCCGGCCACTGCACAGCCCGGGCAGTGGCTACCAGCACTTTGCAGGGACTCGAGGCTCTTGGCCCTGAGCTGTGGACACAGCTGCCCCCTGGGGCCCCGGGGTGGTCTGGAGAGACGCCCGGGCCTCGAGTCCCCTGACCCCACTCTCCCCGCAGCATCCTGGAGTGCCGGGGCCTACCCATCGTGAACGGGCAGTGTGACCCGTACGCCACGGTGACGCTGGCAGGACCCTGCAGGCAAGTCCGGCCGCGGCCCGGGAGGTGGTGGGATTCCTCCCGCGCCAAAGCGGGTGTGTGCTCACTCGCCTTTGCTTCTGTGGTGCCTCTGGTTGCCTTGTGGAAAGCCTTTTCCAGAGCCTTCGCTCTGGGTGTTTTGGACTCGCTCTGGGTGTTTTGGACTCGGTGTAGGTCCCCGCTTTGCATGCCCTCTGGGCTTGGAGACAGCGGAACTGCTTGTGGGCCATGCGTTTCTCGTGCGCGGGTGGCCTGCCCCAGGCTGAGAGATCTGCCACCAGCAGTGCTGTTTTCCATCCTGGTCCCGCCTCCCTCAATTACAGGTCAGAAGCAAAGAAAACAAAGGTGAAAAAGAAGACCAACAACCCCCAGTTTGATGAAGTGTTTTACTTTGAGGTTGGTGTTTCCGTGACGTGAAAGCGGTTGTGTCTTTGGCAAAATCTGGAACCGAAGCCCCAGTCATGTGCCTCCCACAGTTCCCAGGGGGACCTCAGCAGAACCCCCCGCCCCCGCCCCGGAGCCCGAATTCCCAGGAACTTCCCTTCCTGCCTTGGGAAGAAAGGCCGTTTGTTGTCGTTTCAGCACGACCCAGTTTTGAGTTGAATGCTGACAAATTTATCAAGACTTTGGGTGGTTGGTTTGGCTGGTTTGGGCTTGTGGGCTTTGCCTGCTCCACCCGGTCTCCCCTGAGCAGCGGAGGGAGGCGCGTCTCCCTGGAAACGGGGTTCGGGGCAGAGAGGAGGTGCCTGCGGACTTCTCCCAGCTGTGAGCCGAGGACGGCACCTAAACCGAGGCCAGAGCAGAACGGCAAGCGGCTGGTTCGGGGGTTCTCCGTGACTCCAAGGCGGGTTCTCCCCACCGCAAGGCTCCCTGGGTGCCCACGGCCAGTGTAGACGAGCACGAGAGGCCCCCCGCCCCGTCTCCATGGGCGCCTGCCCAGCGCAGGGAGCGGGAGCCGTGTGCCCTGGCCGTGGTGGCCGTGCCGGCGCGGTGACAGTGACGCTGCGCTCCTAGAGCAGAGAGCGCACACGCTGCTTTCGGCCGGGCAGCGGGCAGGGCTTCCCGGCTAGGGCGTCTGGGGCGTGGGGGGCCGGCACGCGTGGAGCAGCGGCAGGAACCTGTGTGGACGTGCGGGGGGGCTGGGAGGAGCGGGCCAGCTGGGCCCACACGCTCCGCGCCTCCGGCAGCGGCCTCGCTGGGCGGCCGTGGGGAGGGCTGGAGGCGGGACCCGAGGACCTGGGTGAAGAGCCCTGTGCCCTGGGACGTCCCCATCCCTTGGGGGGACGACGGTCTTTAAAGGACTCTGTGTGTGTTGCGGCCCCCCAGGAAGCAAGCGGGCAGCCGGGCCTGGCCCTCACGCTCTCCCCTGTCCCCAGGTGACCAGGCCCTGCAGCTACAGCCGCAAGTCCCACTTCGACTTTGAGGAGGAGGACGTGGACAAGCTTGAGATCCGGTGAGCGGCCGCGGGCACGGGCCCAGATTCCTGCCGGGGCTGCGGCAGCTTTGCTCCTTGTTTCTGCAAACTGGAGAGCAGATAGAAAGGAACTTCAGTTTTCTTGTTCCTTCAACACAAAGATGTGGGGAGGGGCGGCGGGGCGAAAGGTCAGGCTGCGGGGTCTCCCAGGGTGAAGGACAGAGGCTGCAAACCCCTCGGGGTGCGAGGCTGGCCTGGCACGAGGTCCTGCCCTGTCACACTCCTCCTCCGGCTCTTGGGTAAGAGCCCCCGGCCCCAGCACCGCCTGGCGTTGGGGACACAAATCGTAAGCCCGGGGCTGGGCTGGGCAGTTAGGTCTGACCAGCCCAATTGCAAATTCTCCAGGTTTGACGTCGTTTAAAAGCTGCTTTCCTGTGGGTCAGGGTTTCCCAGGTGCCTGAGGTTCCAGGTCCACTCGGGGGCGGGCTCTGGGTTCCTCCCTCGACCTGGCCTCTGAGCAGTGACCGGCCGTGGGGCGGGGCTGTTCCCTCCCCGTGGAACTCTCCCTGAGGGACTGTGGCCTCCAGGCACAGACTCGGTTGGACCCCAGTTTTGACTGTTTCCAGTTAGTTAAAATCTTTGATTTCAAAATACTCTGCCCACGTGCCTCCCTCCACGCCTCCCTCCACGCCCACGCGTGTTTCTGCAGGGAAAGGGGGCCGCTGCCTCTGCCAGGACTGGGCCCCGGCTGGTTCACATGGGGGGCGCCTGCCAACTGTCCCGCGGTACGGTCCCCAAATCGGAGAGAACAGTGAGAATCCCACCCAAGGGAAAGCGTGGCGAGAGGCGTGGGTGCTGCGGTGGCCCGTGGCAGCAACTGCTGTGGCCACCCCGGGGCCTCCAGGCTGGGCCAGTGGCGGGTGGCGGGGACCTGGTGCAGGTGAGGAGGCCTGTCCCCCGCTCCCCGCCTTGGGCCCTGCACACCGAGGGCAGCCCGCCTGCAGGGGCCGAAGTCCTGATCCCCTCTGGGCCCCCCGGGTGTGGGGACACGGACGCCGACCGGACCCTGCGTGTGTTGTGGCCCCCCCAGCCCCTGGCCGCCAGCTCAAGGCTGGGGGTGTCTTTCCGCCAAGGGCCTGACCTCCTGGACCACCCGCTTCAGCTGCTCGGTGTGGACCAAAGGCCTGGCTGGGCCTCCGCGTCCTCTGGGGAGAGGCGACACTGGCCCCCCGGCCGCTCTGTGAGAGCCCCGTCGACGCTGTTTCCAGGGTGGACCTCTGGAACGCCAGCAACCTGAAGTTTGGAGACGAGTTTCTGGGAGAGCTGCGGGTCCCGCTGAAGGTGCTGCGGCAGTCCAGCCCCTACGAGGCCTGGTACGGGCGCCGAGACCGGTGCTGGGGGCCCGCGGGGCCCGGCTCTAAGGATGGCTTCCGCTGCCCCCGATGGGCCCTGGGGAGGCTGCAGACCCGCGGCTCCAGCAGATCTGCTCACGGCCACCTGCTGGGCCTCCCCCCGCCCCCTCCGTGTCCCGAGACCGCGGTCTGCCCCCCGCCTCCCTTTCGGCGGAGCCCACGGGTTGCATCAGGTCACAGGGAGCAGAGCAGCCTCGGGCGCTTGGGCCACCGCCCGGCGTGTCGCCTCCTCACCCCTCTAACGGGCACAGGGAAGGTCCAGGTCCCCCCACACCTTCCAGACACCAGAGCCTTGCACCCTGGGCTCCAGGAGGGTGTCCCGACACCAGGAAGCTGGGAATTCCTGCCTCAGGTCCCCTGGAGGCCCCACCTCAGCCAGATTCAGCTCTGCCGCCGTCACACCCCCAGCTCCTGACCCCTGAGCTCAGGGTGTTTGGCGCCTGCAGGGCCCCCCGGGTGTGACAGAAGAGAAAGGGCGTCCAGCCAGGAACACCGCTCGTGGCCGTGCCCGGGGTCTGCCCCGCCCGGCAGTGCCAGCATGCCGTCCCCCTAACCCTGCCACACGCGTGACTGCCTCTGCTCTGCTCTGTGCCGGCCCTTGTCCAGGCCGGTCCTCAGAGTGCACTTGTCCACCGCAGAGGTCACCTGAGTACCCCCGACTCCCTGCCCCCCCACTCTCCCACCTCAGCTGCGTCTGTGTTTCTGTGAGAGGGGGCACCCCTGCACAGCTCCCATGGGGCTGTCAGGTGGGGACGCCAGGTGCAGGGACCAGGGGGCGTGTCAGGTGGGGACGCCCAGGTGCAGGGACACGGCAGATGCCGGGGGAGCCGGCCTCCTGCAGGGTGTTGCGGTCTCATGCTGCCTTGTCCGTGTGTCCACACCAGGTACTTCCTTCAGCCCCGAGACAACGGCAGTAAGAGCCTGAAGCCGGGGGACCTGGGGTCTCTGCGGTTGAATGTGGTTTACACGGAGGACCACGTCTTCAGCTCCGACTACTACGGCCCTCTGCGGGACCTGCTGCTCAAGTCGGCGGACGTGGAGGTACCTGCGTGTCACTCACTCACGTGGCCCAGGCCCATCAGGCCTGCTTGTGCTCAGGACCCTTTCCTGGGGCGAGGGCCCCCCAGACACCCCTGCAAGGAGACCGGCAGGGTCCACGACCTGCAGTTGGTTTACTGTGACCCCGAGGCCATGGGCTCTCTGCTCACCCACCCAGGTGCTGGGGGTGGGGGTGGGGAAGGCACAGACCCCTCCCCCCCACAGGCCCGGGTTTTCACAGAACCTGTGCTCCCACCTGGACGAGGGCCGCGTCCGTGGTGGTGGGAGGGCGCTGGGGCACGCCTCCTTCACGCGTGTCCTCCCCAGCCCGTGTCGGCGTCCGCGGCCCACATCCTGGGCGAGGTCTGCAGGGAGAAGCAGGAGGCGGCCGTCCCGCTGGTGCGACTCCTTCTGCACTACGGCCGCGTGGTGCCCTTCATCAGCGCCATCGCCAGCGCGGAGGTCCGGAGAACCCAGTGAGTCCCGCGCCTGGGGAGCGGCTGGGGGCCGGGCGCAGGGAGGAAGCTCCACGGTCAGGTTTCCCAGGGGACGCACTCACTGTTTTCAAAATGCGCCTTCTCTCCCAGGAACCCCAGGGCACCTGGCAGGAAGGGGTGAGGGGGCGCCGTCGCTCTGCGCAGCTCAGATCCCGCAGCAGGGCTGCGAGTCAGTTCTGAGCCTACCTCGGAGGCCAGGTCGCTGCCCCAGGGCCTGAGGCCGTCCGGGAATGTGGCTCTGCTGGGAGCGGTCCCGCGGGACCCTCGGCTCAGAAAGATCGATTCCCCCTGCTGGGGGGGCCGCGAGGGTGGCCTGGCCTCCTGTGCTGACCTCAGGCCCTTAGGAGCAGATGAGCCCCTCGGAACCCGGGGTGACTGTGGCCGGTCGCCCCCGGGCCTGGTGGGGGGGGTTTGTCACACAGGCAGGGCCGGGTCCCGGTCAGGGTGCCCTCGCTGCTCCCTGGTGCCTCACTATCCACCGCTGTTCCCCAGGGACCCCAACACCATTTTCCGAGGAAACTCGCTTACGTCCAAGTGCATCGACGAGACCATGAAGCTG
Organism: Catagonus wagneri; assembly: GCA_004024745.2. Lineage (NCBI taxonomy): Eukaryota > Metazoa > Chordata > Mammalia > Artiodactyla > Tayassuidae > Catagonus > Catagonus wagneri. The sequence continues at coordinate 129,347 of PVHT021183654.1, read as the reverse complement.
GCGGGCATGCACTACCTGCACGTCACCCTGAAGCCCACCATAGAGGAGGTGCGGGGCACTGCGGGGGCGCGAGGGCGGCCCGGCGTGGGGGCAGGCGGCGCGGAGCCCGAGCCTCCCGAGGGACCCGGGCCTCCCAGAGCCGTCCTTGGCCCTGACCTCAGACACACGCGCAGCAAGCCTGTCGTTCCGCTGAGACAGCGTGACGGGCGACAGAGAAAGCGCGCCTTCGCGGGCCCCCCGTCCCCCGGGGGGTGGCGAGACAGCCTCGCTGCTGGTCCTCAGCTCACACGCCCCGGAAGGACAGACTTCGCTTCCTTACCTGACCCCGCAGGGGCCGGCTTCGCCTCCCCCCAAACAGTTTTGCAAGAAACAGGCCCTTGGCGATTGCAAGAATTGAGAAAAGCACTCTGGTTTGACCCACATGCAAAACCCCGGCAGCGCTGAAGTAAAACCCTTACTAAACCCTGAAGCCTCGTCCCACGCGAGCGTGCCTCCCGGGCTGGGCCCTGCTGCTGCCCCCGCAGCCGGTTCTGGACCAGGCCCGCTGCCTGGCTCTGTGCTCCGGCAGCTGCTTACGCTCCCCGTGTCCGAAACGCTCTTTCAGATCTGCCAGGGTCACAGGCCCTGTGAAATCGACCCCGTGAGGCTGAAGGACGGCGAGAGCCTGGAGAGCAACACGGTGAGCGGGCGGGTCGCGACTCCCGAGGACGGGCAGCGCCGGGGACCAGGCCAGGCGCCACCTCCTCCGCCCTCCCCCCCCGGCACCGTAACCGGGAGCCTCCGGGGACCGGGCGGCCTCACCAGCCTGACCGGCACACACGGGTCCAAAGCAGGGCCGCCTCTGGCTGGTCCGACAGCGCCGCCCTGGCCCCTGAAACAGCTGGGTCCTCGTGGTTAGGTTTCCCGTGGTTTCTTCACACCCATCGTGCTGAGGCTTTGCTTCTAAAGAGCAGAGACCAAATCCCGCCTTCAGGAAGTGGCACCCTGCGGGGGCTGCCTCCAGGCTCTGGGGGTGCAGGGGTGTGCGGAGGCCACGCTGCTGCTCCCCCAGCTCTGGGCGTCTGCCCGAGCCACTGTGACAGAGCAGGCTGGTCCTTCCCCAGACGCGCTGCCTGTCCTCGCTGCACCCAGCGCCCCGGCCTCTGCCCTCCCCCTCCCGGGGGGTCTGGGGCTCCAGCAGCAGCCCTGGGAGGGGTGGGGTGCAGATGGCACTGCGCCCCCTTTGCAGGAGAACCTGCGGCAGTACGTGGACCGCGTCTTCAAGGTCATCACCGAGTCGGGCATGAGCTGCCCCACTGTCATGTGTGACATCTTCTTCTCCCTGCGAGAGGCAGCTGCCAAGCGCTTCCAAGGTGAGGCCCTGGCGCTCAGGCCAAGCAGGGAGGGGACATTCAGAGTCCGGTAAAGGGGGTTCTGGCCGCGGCTGCCGGGCCAGGCTCCGACGCCATGCGGGTGCCCTTCTGCCCTCTGTCCCGCCGGCGGTCCCGTCTCCAGGCTGCACTCGACCCCTGCCCTTCCTGTGCGAGCCTGGGAGACGGACCCAGCCCCACACCGGAGGCCGCAGCCCAGCTTTGTCCCCGGGGCTCATCTGGACCCGTCCCGTCAGAGAGGCCGCCCTTCCTGGCTCTCCGGTTCTCCCTGCGGCCGGCCGCAGCACGCAGTCTAGCTCTGCTCGGCTGCCTTTTACAGAAAGAGAGCAGGATGAGCCCTTTGGGTAAATGGGCCCAGAGGCATCGGGGAAGAACCTTCCTTTCATTTACGCTGCTTCCAGCAGCCACCTTGTGCAGACCTCCCCTCGGGCAAAGCAGAGCTGTCCTGCCCTGGACGCAGGTGTCAGGTTAACTGAAGGCCTGGACTCGGGCCCCGGTGCAGGCCGGGGCCAGGGGGCCGAGGACCAGGCCGTGAGCTTCCAGCTCCCACTCCGTCCAGCAGGCCCATCCCGGCCCTCTCACTCCTGCCCTGGGGAGCCCAGGAGTCAGCCCAGGGGTGTCGTCTGAGACCTCAGGGTCCCAGACCTGTCCCCACGGTGTCCCAGTCCCTCCGCTTCCCAAGGGCCAGGCTCCGCCCACACCCAAAGACTCTCCTGGGGGACGGTTACCAAGCTCACCCCAACTCACATGCTCTTTGGAATGAGACGGAAGCAAATAAATTCCCAGACCAGAGCCTCCCCGTCTTCTGCACATAAACCCCAACCGCGAGCATCTCTCTAACGTCGGCTGTCACAGCCCAGCCCCAGCCAGACCCGATCTTTTAGTCAGAGACAGAGACAGACAGACGGACGGTGGGGGCCTCAGGGTAGCTGGGGCCTGGGTTGGGCTGCTGCTGTGTCCGGCCCTGAGCGGGGCTCTCTGTCCTGGCCACAGACGACCTGGACGTGAGGTACACAGCCGTGAGCAGCTTCGTCTTCCTGAGGTTCTTCGCTCCGGCCATCCTGTCCCCCAACCTCTTCCAGCTCACCCCTCACCACACGGTGGGTGCTCAGCGGCCCCGTCCGCCGGCGAACTGGTGCTCCTGGGCCGTCAGCCCGACCCGCCCGGCCCTCCTGGGCCGTCAGCCCCGACCCGCCCGGCCCTGAACAAGGGCAGCATTTAGACCTTGTGCGCGCCCGGCGATCGGCAGTTGCTCACTGAGCTCCCACGTGGGCCAGGCTCCAAGCTCTGGCACAGGGGGCCAGGTGGCCCCAATGCTGGGCAGAAAGCCGGGGTGAGGGGTTCCAGGGTAAGGGGCCCAGTCCTGGTTTTGCTGGGTTTAAATTAAGTCTGCGCACGTGTGGAGGGTGAGAGCGGTACCCAGGCAGGGTCTCTGGGAGGCTGACAAGGGTGCTCCAGGGGCAGCCACCCAGCGTCTGGGGTCTGGGGGCCCAGAGACTGCACTTTGAGCAGCCCCTGCGTGGGGACCCAGAGGCACTCCGGGTCCGGCTGGGCAGCTCTGGGGAGCGTTGCTCGCTTTGCCGGCAGTGGTTCTGGCTCTGTCTCAACCTGTCCGTGCGTCTGTCCCTCTCCTCTCGCTGGCAGGACCCTCAGACGTCCAGGACCCTGACGCTTGTCTCCAAGACCATCCAGACACTCGGCAGCCTGTCCAAGTCCAAGTCTGTGAGTCGCTGACTTTCGTTCTCTTTTCTACACTAAGGGGGTGGAGTGACGGGGTCGGGGGAGCCAGGGCTCGGCCCCCACCAGCTGAGGCGCCTTCCTTGTGGGCCTGTGAACCTGCTCTTTGCGAGGAAAGGGTGGCAGCTCGTCCCCTGTGGGCAGACTTGCGAGTCCCCAGCACTTGGCTGCCGCACGAGCCAGGCGTCCTCGGCCTGAGCACCTGGGGGCCGGGATGCTGCCCGCTGGCCGCTGCCTGGCGGTCACAAGCTTGTCCCCGCACAGCGGCAGCCCCTCCACCCCTGGGCCTGACGCCTCCTACCTCTTCTGCGGACAACTCTACACCTCCCGTTTGCGGTTTCATTCAAGACTGGCGTTGGTGCCAGCCCGCCCCCGGGGTCCTGCTGCTGTCCGACTCCGAACGTGGGGTCTGGCTTTCAGGGCTCCCCGCACCCCCGTGCCGGCAGCCACGTCTGGGAGCCGCCCGCCAGTGAAGGGTGTTGAGCCTTTGTGACCAGGACCCCCCCGGGGGCCGCTCACGGTTCGCTGTGTACATCGCAGTGTCAGTGGGATGTTTCCCCGGGGGCCTGTCGCCTGTGGCTGAGGCGGGGGGACCGTGTCCTGCTGCCCAGCTCCGCAGCCCAGCTCGTCATGATCTGCACCTCTGGAATTTTCAGGCTTGGGCCTTCACTAAGTGGCCTGTTTCATTTCAGGCCAGTTTTAAGGAATCCTACATGGCTGCGTTTTATGAATTCTTCAACGAGCAGAAATACGCTGACGCAGTGAAAAACGTGAGTGACGGCCCTGCAGTCAGCGAACAGACTTACTGCCTGTGCCGTATGTTGTGCCCAGGGACTGTGGCTTTTTAAGAGTGTAAAACCCACGTAACGCAAAGTTGACCATCAGCGCTTTCACCTGGTTCAGGGCGTGCGGCCCGTCCCGAGGCTGCGTAAACACCTCTCCAGGTCCGGCGCTCGGGGCCCCGTCCCCGCCGTGTGCCCGCGTCCTTGCTCCCAGGGTGCCCCTTTGTCCTCAGGAGGCAGCCGGCCCACCCTGGAGCCCTGGCCTGATGCCGCGGGACCCCAGACCCAGAGTGAGGCCGCGGTGCTCACAGAGAAACTCTTCTGGGTCCTGAAGCTTTGCTTTTCGCTCCTGTTTAGAGGCAGTCACACACATTTGTTTCTCAGAAATCATGAAAAACGGACCCCGAGGGAAGGGTGGGAGTGGAGGCTGCTGAGTGATGGAAGGAATCCGGAGAGCTCGTGGGGGCCGGGGCTGAGCCGGGGCCCCACTCTTGCAAAGCCCAGGGAGCCTGGGTGGCTTCAAATGCCATGAGAAATGCATTCTTGGGTCACCTGCACCCAGGTGCTGCCTGAAGCCTGGCAGCCTCTCAGGTGGGGTCACAGCTGCAGGTGCAGTGAGACCCTCCCGGTGGGATGGGTGGGGGGTGGTTCTGGTGGGACTGGAAGCTTCTCAGACACAGGGGAGATGAGGGCCGGACCCCATGGTCCCCGCCGAGGGACCCCTGCCCTGTCATCGTCTCCTCAGAGTCTCCTCTGCTGCCAGAACAGGGCACCGTTCCCACAGCGGGCGGGCTTCTGGGGGAGCTGGTTTCCCTGGCAACCGTCTGGTTTCCTTCCCGCTTCAGTTCTTAGATTTGATCTCGTCCTCGGGGAGAAGAGACCCCAAGAGTGTACAGCAGCCCATCCTGCTTAAGGAAGGGTAAGCCCGGCGGGAGAGGCTGTGCCAGGGCACAGGAGAGGCTGTGCCAGGGCATGGGAGAGGCTGTGCCAGGGCACCGGAGACCCGGAGCCTTCGCTTCTCTGGGCCTGTTCTCCGCTGACGCTGCAAGTGGAGAAATGCCCTTCTGGGAGCATTTCTGGGAGCAAAGGAGGGGGGCCTGAACGCCCCCGGACAGGCAGGCACTTCTGCACGGGCGGGCTCCCCGCTCTGAAGGGCCGCACCAGGCACAGGGCAAGGACGCGGCAGGGAGCCGCTGCTTCTCGTCCCGGCCTTTGCTTCCAGAACAGCTGCTGGGGCTGGGGGCCCGCGGTCCGCGCTTCCAGGGTCGGGGGTGGGGCGCTGCACCGGGTAGACCCTGTCATCTCAGACTCGAAGTCGACACCAGCACAGGGACCAGACTTGAAAAGTAGAGGCATCTAGTTTTTAAATCGTGTCAGTCGGAAATAGAGTGATATGCTACCGAAACCCACAGTCTGCACTGAGTGTCACAGGTTCGAAAGCGGCGGGTTGTTTTGGCTTAGCACGCGTGACTCTGGGCTGCTGGGGAGGGCGGGGACGTGCCTGCGGCCAGAGGATGCTCCCCGCCAGCCGGGCCTTCCTCAACAGGTTCATGATTAAAAGAGCACAAGGGCGAAAACGCTTCGGGATGAAGAATTTTAAGAAAAGATGGTTCCGCCTGACAAACCATGAATTTACCTACCAGAAAAGCAAAGGTAACAAGAAAAGCTCACTTTCCACTGGTTTTCACATATTTCACTCTGCGGGACACGAGCCTGGTCTCGGCCCCCCGCCAGGTGAGCAGGTCCCTTCGTGGGAGAGGCGGGGGCACCTCAAGGGGCCGTGGGGGAGGGTCCCGGGCAGACGCTCTCGTCCGGGTGGTGGCTGCTCGGCATCCCGGCGCCTCTCCCCGTGGGAAGGGGGCCCGGTGCCCGGAGCAGCCGGCCCGCTCAGGGCGCACTCTGCCGCAGGAGACCCGCCGCTCTGCAGCATCCCCCTCGAGAACGTCCTGGCGGTGGAGCCGCTGGAGGAGGAGTCCTTCAAGATGAAGAACGTGAGTGTCCCGCGCCCCCGCGCCCCTCGCCCCGCGTCTGCTCCTGGACCCGCGCGCTCGAGCCGATCCGCGGGCAGGCTGCAAGGGCAGGGCAGAGGCCTCTCCGGGATGACCGGTCCTGTGCTTTGTCCGCCTTGGGAGCCGCGTCCCTGTCCCCCCTCAGCTCTCCGTGGGGAACGCGCACGTTTGTCCGAGCCCGTGATACTTCGGCGTGTTCCCTAGAAACGGGGGCCTTCTTTTAGGCAGCCCCCCCGACGCAGCTACAGAGTCGGGACCCCGACACGGCCACTGCGTGACTGGTGACCCCGTGGCCCGGTAACGGCTTTGGGGCCCTCAGTTCTCTGCCTTCTCCTTCACCCGGCGCCCTCCTCCGCGTCTGTTCTATGGCCGCGGCGTGTTGCGGGCAGACAGGCCGGTGTCTGGGGACCGCCCTTGGTCTGGGTGCCAGGCGGTCAGCATGGCGGGGTCGGTGGTGCCTTTGTCGGGACCCCGGCGGAGGGGCACAGCCGCTGCTGTCCCGTGTCAGGGGCTCGTGGGGACACTGGCCGCGTTGGGTCCACACACCCTTTGCGCAGCAGCACGTTTCCCGCCTCCACCGTAGTAGCTGCTTTTGGTCGGCTCCCTCCTGCCGGGAGCTTTCCGTCCCATGGAGGTTATCTGGGCGTTTGCTGCTGTGAGCCCCACCTGCTGTTCGAGGGGCCCTTGGGAAGGGCACATGCCACCCGCTCAGTCGTGCCCCTTGGGGTGCCTGGCCCACGTCCCACGCATGGCCTGGCCTGATGGCAGACGAGTGGCTGCCCGTGGTGTCGGTCGCTGCACAGGCAGACTTCAGATGGACGCCGTGGGCCGGTCAGACCCGCCTCTGCCGGTCGTCCCGACCCTTACGAACAGCCTTGTGTTTGCTTCCCGCTCTCCTGTGGGGACCTGGGGTGTGACGTCTGCGCTTTTCTGGTCGCCAGGCACCTCCAAACTCTGGAGAACACGTCCCCCCCCCCCCGCGGTGGCACTGCGACCCCCCCCAGGGGCTCTGAGGGGGAGCACAGGGCTCACACTGGATGCCGCTAGGACCTCGCCCCCCGGGGGTGTCTCCAGAGCAGCGTCCCTGCAGCCTTGCCCTTGAGCTGGTGCAGCAACGGGCCCCCCCCAAGGCCACAAGCTGGGGCCTGCCCGAGCCGGGGCCTCTCTGGGGTGTCTGTTTTCACTGGGAAATCTGCACGCTCAGGTCCTGCTTCTCCCAGATCTATTCCCGTTTCTGTTTCTCTGTTCCTAATTTTCTAGATGTTTTTTATATTTTTCAGTTTCATTAGATGCATTTATTTAAGTCATAGCAGTATTTTTCAAAGCAAGGTGGGGCTATAAATAATGAATAATAGTTAAAACTTAGAATTCTGCAAATTACCGCCTAGTCTTCCAGCTTTAAAGAGACCCCAGCCTGTGATCGGGGCCAGGGTGAGGGTTGGCGTGGCTTCCGCGTCCCGGCCTCCGTGGGCCAAGCCTCCCCACCTCCGCGGCCCCAGACCGCCTCTCTTCTCTGCGGCTCCTCCCGTCTAGAGGGCCGCAGGGGCCGAGAGAAGGCCCGGTTCTCCCTGAGGGTGACGGTGGGGGAGGGCCGCGGGGAGCCTCGCCGTCCCCTCCTGGATCCTTCCGCCCGTCCCTGCGCTGGCGCACGCCGGGGCCTTTGCCGCCTCCACCCGGCCCGCCTCGTGCGCTCTGTCTGGTCCAGCCTGAAGGCCTTCCCGGGCCGTCTGCGTCGCGAGGGCGGCCCTGGCGGCCGGGGCGGGAGCCTGGCCGTGCGGCTCGCGAGCCAGCCCTGTCCCCGCAGATGTTCCAGGTCATCCAGCCTGAGCGGGCACTGTACATCCAGGCCAACAACTGCGTGGAGGCCAAGGCCTGGACCGACACCCTCACCAAGCTGAGCCAGAGCAACCAGAAGCGGCTCACCATGTACCACCCCTCCGCCTACCTGAACGGCCACTGGCTGTGCTGCAGGGCTTCCTCGGACACGGCCGCCGGCTGCTCCCCCTGCACCGGGTAGGTCCCGTGTGCCCAGCCGGCGGGGCGAGCGCGGCGCCGCCCCCGCATCCCCAGGGACCTTCGCAGTCGCTGTCGCCCTGACCCCTCCTTCTCTCCATCTGCTCCGGGCAGCGGCCTCCCCGCAAACATCCAGCTGGACATCGACGGGGACCGGGAGACGGAGCGCATCTACACGCTCTTCAGCTCGTACATGCGCAAGCTGGAGCAGATGCAGGGTGAGCGCGGCGCGGGGGGCACGGCGCTTCTGCAGGGCTGCTGCGTGGGGGCCGAGCCCTGCCGGCCAGACACCTGCCTGCGGTGTTTACGGGCGGATGGGGAACTTTCGGCAGGTCACACGGGTTCCCTGGGGAAGCTATTTAGGCACCAGGTTCTGTGGATAATGTTAGGGTGGAATTCAGCTTGCAGTCTCGAAACTGCCCAATTCTTGAGAAGGTCCTTAGTGTCTTAGCAACTTCCCACGCCCCGGGCAGAAAGTGGTTCTTGTGCGTTTTCTAGAGGGAGGTGGACACGTGTGCGTGTTGGCTGCCCAGCCACTCCACGCACGGCGTTTGTGCGGCTTCTGCTTTCCACGTGTCCACAGCTGTCCGGTCTGGGGGGACAAGTCCGGGGACACCGCTGTCACCTGGCGCTACCTCGGGAGAGGCAGAAGGGGCAGGGGCCCCCACAGGGCGGGGAGTGAGCGCTTGGCTGCACGGGGGCTGGTACTCCTTCTCTTAGAGCTGCCGCTGGGAATTCTGTGTGAGCCCTTGGGTCCCGCCCAGAGTGTGCCTGGAAATAAGCCTGCTGGACCCCTTCCCTTTCATTCTCCTGGTGGCACCCAGACACCCGGAGGCACTGCAGTCCTCTGCATTGTGCTTTGGTGAGCAGGCCCCTGTCCCCCAGTGCGCTCAGCCCGCTCCTGTCCAGACCCATCGCCTCCCTGTGCTCCCAGCGGTGCCCGGCGCAGGGCTGCCCTGGGCCCTGGCCCCTGAGGCGCCCCTGGTCTGGCTGAAAGCTGTGTCCTGGGAGTCTCCCCAGGAGCTCACCCTGTCACCCACCCCGACAGCCTGGGCGTGTCTCAGATGTGCTTGACCCTTGAGAGGAGGGGCTCTTCTTTACCCTGTGCCCGGCACGGGGAGCTCAGCGCCAGCCGCCGGGCCGGGGGGAAGCAGTCTCGGACTCCCGGCCTCTCCCCAGCGTAGCGGTGACCTGGGTGACAGTGCCAGCAGGACCGGAGCCCTAACCGCTCGTTTCGTGTGGGTGCCAAAGCACCGAGGCACTTGAACCGCCTCCAGGGCTCTGCCTGGTGGTCACTCTCCAAGGCCCTGTCGCCTTACACCCCACTTTGTGGGAGCCTAACTGCCCTGCGCGCACGACCTCCAAGGCTCCTCCAGCCCCAGCAGCCTTGCTGTGCTTGGAAGCCGCGTGTTGCAGCTGAGCGGAGGGTCGGCACCCCGCCCGCCACGGCAGGGACGCCCACCCCTGGCCTTCTGTGACAGTGTAGTCAGCGCTTCAGGAGGCAGGTTCCTGGCCCCACAGGCTTCTCCAGTTTCAGGGCTCAGGGTTCAGGGCTGGTTTCTTGGGCATTCACCAGAGCCGTCAGCCTTTCCCTCTGTCTCAAGGGGCAGCCATCCTGGGCCCCCCTCACTGACCCCCCCAGCCATCCCGGGCCCCCCTGTGCTGACCCCTCCCTC
>PVHT021183654.1:96127-118760 GCA_004024745.2 Catagonus wagneri | reverse complement strand
CCCCCAGTCATCCCCGGCCCCCCGCTGACCCGCGCAGAGGCCTGCGGGAGCAGATCCGTGTACGATGGGCCGGAGCAGGAGGAGCACGCCGCCTTCCTCATCGACGACCCCCGGGAGACCTACAAGACCCTGAAGCTGGTCATCGCGGGGGTGGGGGCCTTGGAGCGGGAGCACGCGCAGCGCCGGAGGGATAAGGTCAAGAAGACCAAGTACGGGAGCCAGTGAGTGTGGCGCCCCGGGGTGGGGGCCCTCCGGACAGTGTGCCCCTGTGACACCTCCCTGCACCCCGGCTCCAACCCATTTGCTTCTGGACTCGGGCTTTCGTGGGCCAGGGCCCCGCCCCCGCCACCCTGGGAAGTCCCACCCGGAGTGCTGGGAGGGAGGGGCGCCCTGCGGCTGCGGCTGTGGGCAGGTCAACCAGGCTGCACTCCTTCTTCTCCAAGGACGGGGTGACAGCCCGTGAGCCGTGGGAACCCCTGGACCACGTGGGAGAGCCCGCCCCCCTCGTCTGGGATCGGGCCACGTGGGGCTGGCCCTCCTCCTAAGGGAGGCCGTGCGTTTGCGTTTGGTCTGGGAAGGGAGGGGGGCTCGGGGAGAGAGCCCGGCTCTGGCCAGGCTGCCCGGCACCTGCAGGGACGCTGAGCACCTGAGAACGCTGCCTTTCTTAAAGGCGAGAGAGCCACCGCGCTGGAAACAGCTGGTCACCCGTGGCCCTGCTTCCTGCGGTGCGGCCGTGCCGGCGCCCGTCCGCTCACAGGACAGAGTGCGCGGGCCCCACCCGTGTGCACGCGCGAGCCACACGCGGAGCCACTCGCGGTGGGGCCTCCACGGCTCTTTTAGGCTCAGTTCTTCCTGCGCGTGTTTTTTCCGCGCTCATTGTAATGAGTGTGCGTGGCCTTAGCCGTAGAAGAGGACGATTAGCATCCAGTAGCGCGCGAGCGACCGAGGGCCCGCCTCACTGCCCCCGCTGCCCCCGCAGGGAACACCCCATCGGAGACAAGAGCTTCCAGAGCTACGTCCAGCAGCAGTCTGAGACGCCCGCCCATTCCATGTGACGCCTGCCGACCCTGCCGCAGACCGGCCGGAGCTGCGCCGGGAAAGCCCGTGTCTGGGGAGGAGGAGGCGGCGAGGCGCTCGCAGCGTGACAGGCATGGAGCTCGTGAACTCCTGAGACTCCCGGGCCGCTTCCAGAGCAGCTGTGCGCCTGATTCGCACCAGGGGTGGGGGACCCGAGCTGGCCTCTCCGGCAGCCTCTGCATTGCGGGCGCTCCCGTGTCGCGTGCACGTTTGCCCTGCTGGTCCGTGGCTGCTGCCCTCTCCAGCCATCGGCTGCCTCTCGGGGACACGGTGAGCCTTGGTCTTTTCCTCCGGGCACACGGCCTCCCGGTTCAGCTTGGTGTTGTCACGGTTCCTGGCTGGAGGGTCAGAACTGCAGAGATCCTCGGTACTTGGGGTACAGGCCCTTTAGCAGAGAGTTTCTGGGGGCCCTGGGCTTCATTCCGAGCTGGGAGCCCCCCCGCCTGCTGCTGCGACGCATCCACGGCCTGCGGCTGCCGCGTGAGCCAGCACCGGGCTGAGCTGGGCGTCCTCCCGGCCCCCACGTCAGGCAAAGTTCTGTTGTTTGCTCTCAGTGGGCCTTAAAACTAGCATCCACACTTGCCACGTGGTGGGAGTTAGGGGAAGACTGAAATAGAAACATGCCTTGTTTTCAAGCTGTTTTAATGTTTTTAAAGGACTTTTTAATTAGCTCTTTGATAGGAAGTAACTCAGAGCACCCAGCCCGTGCCACTCAAGGGGAGGTGCCCCCCAGGACGGGCTGGGAATGGGGGTCCCACGGCCGAGTAAAGGGCCTCCGGGGCAGATGGGGAGGGGAGTCCCGGGCCTGCCCTGGGAAGCCCGCGGCCCTGCCGATGCCCACACCGGGACGCTGGGACCACGAGCCTGTTCACTGCCTGCAGCCGCTGGGGGCCGCCTTCCCGGTCTGCTGCTGGGCCAGGGGTCCTCACGAGCTGTTGCTGACTCCCCAGCAGTCCTTGGCTGCAGCCCGACTTTGGAAAGGCCCCGCAGGACCAGGTGCTCTGTGCCTGCCGGTCACTGTTCAGCCTCCTAATCCAGATGGCACGGGGTGACATCACCTGTTGTCACAAAAATGGTGGAAGAAATGTTGCAAAAAGGAAACCCGGAGCACACGGCTATCAGGCTGCACCAAACCACAGTTTTTAAGGCGGATTTGTAACTCAGCGTTTCTGTCTATAAGATACTAATGATTTGCGATGTATTTTACTGGCCGATTAAAATGGATGTTTTATTCTTTACGAGACTGGCTTAGTTTCACAGGAGCGCCCACTGAAAATGCGCGCGTGCAGATGGGGGTGTGTGGTGGGTGAGGGAGGTGGGAGACTGGGTGACATATCTGTGATGATAGGTGAGGTCCCTCTATGACAGGTGAGGTCCAGTTCAGGGAACTGTGTCGAGCTGGGAACCACGATGCTCTCTGCGTGGAAAGGCGTGAGGGCCGTGGGGACCAGCAGTGCGGGCAGCGATGGGCGTCCAGCTGGAGGGCGGTGGGAAAGGCGGGCTCCATCACAAGCTGCTGTCTCTAGGACGAAGCAGTGGGCCCAAGGGCCAGGCGCTGGCGAGCCTCCTTGAGCAGAAAAGGCTGCCCCCTCTGGGAGGGGGGGGAGAGCGGGATGCACAGGGGAGAGGGCAGTGCCCCCCAGAGCAAAAATGCGCCTTCTCATCTTTTTCCTGCCTCCTCCACTTGGTTTCCATTCAGTTCTCCTTTTATTTCCAGCTCGCGTCTACTGGCGTGAGACACTCATAGAGGAGGGAGCCAAGGGCCAAGAAGCCCGCCCTGTGCGGGGACAGGGGCGGCGATGCCGGGAAGGCAGGGCCTGGGAGCAGGGAGCCAGGAGCCTCTCTCCCGGGACCCCGGGACAGGCCACAGTTGGCTTTTGGGACCCAAGCTGGGTCCGCTGCCTCTTTCTCCAGAAAGCTTACTGCCTGCAGAAAAGAGCTGTCTCGGCCTCCCGCGGTCCTGCCATCTGTCCACCCCCAGAGCAGAGCCTGGGAGCGGAGTCCGAGGCGCCACCTGCCTGGCTGCCCGCGGCCCCCCGTGATTCTGTGTGGGCGATGCAAACGCGTGCGGGAAAAGGGAAGTGGACGCTTTGCTTCGTCCTGAGTATCTGTGACCAAGTGCTGTCGGCCCGTGCTGGGGAAACTCCCGCTATGACTTGTCCCCACGAATAAACTATCGGAACTCCTCTCTTAGGCTGTGTTATGGGCTAAACTGTGTCCCTAAACTCGTGCGTGAAGTCCTAACCCCAGGACTCAGAGTGACTGCAGTGGAGACGGGGCTGGGGGCCGAGTGAGGGCGCACGAGGTCGCAGGTGGCCTCAGACCCGTCCGACTGTGTCCTCGCCAGAACTGATCACGCACAGGGGCGGACAGGGTGTGGACACGGCAGGGACGGCCGTGCACCCTCCCGGGAGAGAGGACTCGGCCCGCCCGACCCCGGCTCCCAGCGCCCGGGTCCGAGCCCTTCCCCACGGCCGCGCCAGCACACCTGCTCAGACTGAAGACGCATACCAGGTCTGTCAGCGAGTTCACACATGCCTGTGCCCCGACACCCACCCCCGATGCCGAGTTTGCGTGGGGCTGTCTCCTCGTGTGGCAGAGGGACGACATAGGAGGCCACCAAAGGGCCAGTCCACCAGGTGGACTCACCCGCGCCACCTCTGAGCCCTCGTCCCTGAAAGTGAACGTGGGATCGTCCAAAGGCACAGCGGACCCAGCACCAGAAGTGCCCTCAGAGCCACCCGCCCGCCCCGCCCCGTCTCTGCTGAGAGACCGAGGGCCCAGAAGAAGTGCTGCTCCAGCCACGGCCTGCTTCAAGGGCTGCCGGCTGGCCTCCGCCTCTGACTTTGCAGTGATGTCACAGGGGCCACCTAGCAACGGGCCCCGGGTGCCTCGGGCTGCTCCTAGCGCAGAGCTCGGAAGCCATGCTCTCCGTCTAAGGCTGCGTGACAGCCAGCACCCTTCCTCCTTCCCGGCACCTGAAGGCGGACGATGGAGAAGGACACCTCGGCCGCACACAGGAGGCCCCGGCTGGGCCCCGGGGCCCCTCCCTTGGCCATGGGCCCTGGACACTTCAAGGCAGCCAGTGAGACGGCCGATTTGCAGAGAAGCAGGAGTGTGGGCGGCCTGCACCCGAAGGGGGACCCGCCCAGCTGCATCAAGAGGCTGTGCAAGGAGCTAGGTGGGGGCTGGCGGCACGCCACTCGCCTGGGGCCAGGGTGGGCAGGGCTGCGCGCTGAGGTCTGCAGGCGGCAGGGCCAGCCTAGGGCGGGGGTGCGGTGGGGGGCGAGGACAGACAGAGGCCGGGACCATGTGACCTGTGAAGGCCTTGGTTTGTCGAGAAGACTGCTGCATGCGAGGGCGCGTGATGGGGCCCTGGGGCCAGTCCCCATCCCACTGCAGGACCCGGACAGCAGTGAACCGAGGGGCTGGGTGCCTCCTGGCACGCTTGGCACTAATGTGGCTTGTAAATGGTGGAGTGTATACATTATACCTTAAGTCGGGGCGTCTCCCACGCCAGCGTACTTCTAGCCCTGCCAAGCGGGGCCAGGGTGCAAGTGGTGTGGGGATGTGCGCCTGACGCTCCCTGGTCTGTATGTCCTGCTTCTGCCGAGAAACAGGAGCAGAAGGCAGGGCACCTGCCAGGAGCCCGGCCGCCCCCTCCTCGGTCCAGCAGGTGCCCTCGGTCCTGTGGCCCTTGAGCTGAAAGGACAGAGCAGCCAACCCGCCCAGCAGGTTCTGTAGGGAGCTCTCGGGCGGCTGCTGCTTGCCGGCGCCCTGCCGGGTCTCCCACCAAAGCGTTATCAGATGCTTGGACTCCCAAGCGGGCGTGTGCGTGGGGCTTGGGACCCGTGGCTGGGGAGAGTCTGGAGCAGCTGTAGACCATCTCAGCCAGCTCGGGCTCAGGTGTGGCTGCAGAGAAACGGGGTCTGACTGTCACCGGCCTCAAGACCTATCAGAGGCTTCCTCTTAGGCCCTAATGGGGGTAGGAGACCCCTCGGTGTCCAATCTTCCGTCAGTGAGAAGCCCACGTCTCACCAGGAAGCCACCGTCTCCTGATCTGAGCTCACGCTCGCAAGGCTCGGGCTGCCCGGCGAGGTCGCCGGCGTGCAGCTTCCCCTCAGTCCTTCATGACCACGGCTCCGCGAGAGGTCCCTGCCGTTCCCTCCTGTCGGGCCGCTCCCGCGACCGCGTGCCCAGCTCCCCCTGCCGGCCAGGCACCCCCGCCCCGGCAGTGCCCCCGCCCCGCCCCGCCCTGCTGCCCCAAGTCCAGAGGACCAGGAGGGCCCCCGGCCGAGTGCCTCAGCCCAGCCCCCAAGAGGGCAGAGGGCCCATGGAGACTGGGGGCTGGGGGGCAGGGGCTTGGCCGGGCTGGGGGCTTTGGAGGCTCCGGCCCGCGGCCTGCGATGTGCTGAGATCGGGACCCGGGCAGGCGGCTTCAGGGCTGGGGATTGGGGCAGAACACGTCAGGATAGCAACCCTCTGGCCGTAAGGGTGGAGGCAGCGCCCCTGGCCCACGGGCGGCCCGTCCGCGTCGTCGCAGGCCGACTGGCAGCCGGCTGCTTCCTCCGCAGAGCCTGAAGACCAGGGGAAGGGCCTCAGAAGCGACGCGGAAGATGCCAGCTGGTGAGCGGCCTTCGTGCCCAGAGCCGAGAGGAGGACATGGGGCGGGGGGGCTCGAGGCAGGTGACCGCAGAGCTCTCGGGGCTGCAGGCCCCTCCCCGCGGCCCCCCACCAACTCCCCGTCTGTCCGCGAGCTGGAGCTGGCTCTGCAAACGTCTCCTCAGATACCCAGGAGGGAGGCGTCTCACCTGAGCAGCGGGGCTGCGGGAAGTGGCCTCCTGGGCAGGTCAGGGTGGCAGTTCCGCAGAGAGAAGCACCAGCCCTGCTGCGGCTGTCACCCCACATGCGCCTCCCGGCCCTGGAGGGCCTCGCCCGCCGCCCGTGCCCTGCCCTTGCTCAGGCCCCTCCGCGGGCACCAGGGCACCGCCGGCTCCTGACCCCCGCCCGCACCCTGCAGCCAGGCCAACCTGGAGGAGGACAAGCGGGAGCAGCGCCAGGACGCCCTGGGGAAGGAGGACCGGGGGTGCGACCGAGCGGAGCCCGAGGCTGCGGACATCCCCGAGGCCAGAGTCCAGGAGGGGCAGGACGGAGGGCAGGGCGCGGACAAGTGCACCCCGGAGGCCAAGGTCAGGCCGAGGGTCTTTGACGCTGGCGCGCTGCTGGGCCCTCAGGCCAGAGTCCTGCCGTTTTTACCTGTCTGGTGTCTTCTTACAGGAGCAGGAGCCAGAGTCCAAACTGGGGGACCTGCTGGAAAAAGAGGCAAGAGCCTTTACTTTGGTGACAAGTCAGTCACAGTTCTGCCGCGGACGCACTGTCTTTGGGTCACGGGGCTGCGGGACCAAGCCCCACCTGCGCCCCAGGGAGCCCTCGGCGTCTGTGCTCTCGGCGGATGCTGGGCGCCCCAGCCCCAGCTTGCCAAACGGCGCAGTTGGCAAAGGCGCCTGGGGCCCTGCCGGGAGGCGGCCCGCAGCCCTCCGCCGAGCAGTCCCCTCCCCGAAGGCCCTGCCAGGGAACAGCCTTCCTTCTCCGTCCCAATGTGCACGTAGGGCAGGAGCGGGCTGGGCGCGTGCCCCCGGGGTTACAGCAGCTGGGCCCCGGCCCGCGTCCAGGCCAGGGAAGGCCCCGCTCCCCACGCGCTTCCCCCTTGTTGCCCGAAGTGCTCCCACCTCCACCGCACCAAGGCACCTGGGCGAGGCCTGGAGCAGCCCCCTTGAGCTCCAGGCCTTCACGTCTCGGCGGGTCTCTAAGCTCAGGCAGAGGGCAGGTGCCGCCCAGGTGAGCAGGTCTGTAGTGGGCAGAGAGGGTGCCCAGAGGCCCTGGTCCCCAGGGACCCGGCGGGAGGTAAGCACCCCTCCACTCCCTCGCTGCCAGAGCTGCCGCGACGCCTCCTCACCCCTGCTGCCAGTGGTTCCACCGAGCCTGGCCGTGCCCGGTGGTCCCGGACGCAGGCAGCCACAGGCGCTCCCCAGAGTCTGCGCTCCTCCCCAGCTCGCCCAAGCCCGCCAGCCACGTCTCTGGTTTCCATCCACAGAAACCGTCTGTGTTTGTGGAGATTGACCTGGGAGACCACGCCGAGGAGGTAAAGGCCCCAGACAGCGAGGCCAAACCACGTACCGGGGCGCCTTGCTCCGGGCCCTGAGGATTTCCAGGAACTGGCCGAGCACACGCGTGTGCTAGAGGCTGAGGCAGGGACGGGGCCTCCCGGCGGAGGACTGGCCGGGGGCCAGAGGACACGTCACTCCTTCTCATGTCCCCGCACTCCAACCCGCACACATTCCTGCACGACCGGAGACTCTAGCGCCTGGGTCAGCCCTCGCGGTGCCCAGGGGCCCTGAGAACCTCTGGTGCGGTCACGCTGGCACAGTAAGGGGCGCAAGCCTGGGAGTCGGGGGCCGGGCCTCCGTGCCAGCTCCAGCAAACAAACAAGTCAGCATACCTCCCCGCCTGCAGTTTTCTCCTCTGCTAAGTGGGGATCTTAGTAGCACCCACACCCACCGCGGTCTGTGAAGCCCTCAGAACGGCGCCTAGCACCCAGAGAGCTCCAGTATCAGGCACCACCGCCATCACACCACCACCTACACCTCCGCCACCACGGTCTTCTTCACCATCACCACCAGTCACCACTGTCACGTCATCGTCATCACCATCATCGTAACCCTTCCTTTTCTGTAGAAGGAAGTGGCCGACCCACTGGCCTGATCGGGCCGTTCCAATACATAGATTCTAGAAGGTCTTTCTCCATTTCTTTGCTCTAATTTTTTGAAATTCCCTCTTGGCAACTGTGAGATCCTACCAAGAGCTGTTCTTTTTCATACTGCGCTTTCTCTTTGCCCTCAGAACACGCCGTGTGCGGTGAAGAGAGCTGGTTACTGACCCCTCAAGGCTACTAGGGGGGCACCAGAGGTTTCGAGGGCTCCAGGAGGGTCAGCCAGGGCCGGGCTGCGACTAAGGGCCCAGAGGTCGTGGTGGCTCACAGCGAGGTCACGGCTCCTTGCTCTGGGTCCCTTGGGAGAAATGTCCAGCTGACGGCGCCCCAACTCGTGGGAGGGGGCTCAGGGCCATCATCCCTGGGCAGGTCCGGCAGGTCTCCGCCTCCCTGTCCCCTGAGCTGCTCCCTCCACCTCCCGTAGGAGATCACGTGTGCCACGAAAGAAGAGAAGCGGTCCCAGCTGGACATGGGGGTTCTGTCGGAGGACGAGTGAGTGACGGGGGCGCACTCGGGGGGGTGGGGGCTTCTCCCTCGGTTTCCGGGGCAGAGCGAGCCCACAGCCTTCTCCCTCCCCTGGGCGGGGCAGGGACCTAGGCGTGTACTGAAGCGGGGGCTGGAGCCCGCCCCACCCCTCCCACAGCCATGCCTCGCCCCTGCCCATCGGTCAGGAGGGAGCCAGGGCAGGAGGGAGGGAAGATGGGAGGACGGGGGGAGTCTCTGCTGCCGGGGTCTGTCTTACTTTGCAAACCGATGCACTGTCATTTACAACAAACGAAGGAGGGCGTTCCCACCGTGGCTCGCTGGAAACGAACCCGAGTGGGACCCACGAGGACGCGGGTTCCATCCCTGGCCTCGCTCTGGGCTGAGGATCCGGCGTTGCTGTGGCTGTGGCGCAGGCGGGCAGCTGCTGCTCTGATCCGACTCCTCGCCTGGGAACCTCCATATGCCATGAGTGTGGCCCTAAAAAGCAAATACAAATAAACTAAAAAACCAGTGTGAAACAGGACAACACAGAGGGAAAGTTTTAAATACCCAAGTGCCTCCTCTTGGAAGCCCTGGGAACTCCACACAGCCCTGAAGGACCATCGGACGCAGAGGCCGACCCAGGGCACTTGGGGCCTCCCCAGCCTTTTCCTGGGTCGCCAGCTATGAGAGTCCGTAGCGGCACTGGCCTTGCGTGTTCGGCAGCTGTCGCTGCTACTTCGCTAGGTTTGCGTGTTGGAGGAGGGGTCCCGTGTGGAGGCGAATCCCCAGAGCCCGACCGCGGCTCCCACACTGGCCGCGCGGGCTTTGCTGAGACGCCAGCATCGCTGGACACTCCCAAGTCTGCACTTGACACCCGACAGCCTAACCCCAAGCAGGCGACGTTCTCACCCTGCTTATGGTGACGATCGGGCCACACAGGACGCAGCCGGGATGCTGGCTCTCCGCCCCAGGCCACGCAGCCCCAGGCCCACCCTCTCGGCTTCTGGGGCTTAGTTCCCCACCCCCAACACTCAGTTACCCCAGAGAGCCCGTGGGCAGCCAGGGCCCCACAACTGTCCTCGGCTGCATAGGCTGCTCGGCCAGCAGGACAGGGTCCCTCCGCGGGGCCCGGCCTGGACACCTGCTGGGCGGGTCACAGACCTGCAGCCCCTTTTCCCTCAGAGCTAAGCCTCATCTGTCCGGCCACCCCCTCGGGCACCAGGCACTTGCGGCCCGACAGCTGCCACCAGGGCACTTTGGCACCGAGCTGTGGTGGCCCCTTTGGAGGCAACGCTGGCCGGACATGGGAACCCCAGAGCCCACCCCACGGGGAACAGGATGCTCTGGAAACGCCGGGCTCGTGTGGGGCCCCCGTCAGCAGCTGTGGCGGAGGGAGCCGCGCGGTCTGCTCGGCTGGCCTCAAGGTCCCTTGTGTTCAAGGGGTCCCTTGGAGCGGGACACAAAGACGTGGGGGCGGGATGGGAAACGGGCTGCCCTGGACTCGCGGGCGGGGCGGGGGTGCTCCCCGGCTGGGGCCCTCACCGCCCGGCCCTCGGCCTCCAGGACCCGCTGGGTGTGCTGCATCCCGTACTCCGCCAGGAGGAAGATCAAGGGGAGCTCGCAGCTGCCAGAGAAGGTAATTTACACGGGGCGGGGGGGGCGCGGGTCCCGCCCGACACCCGGCCCCTCTGCCCAGGTACGGGGTCTCCTGGGGTCGGCCGGACCCAGAAGGGGCCCTGAGAGACACCGCATGAACCTCTCTCCCGGCCCCACGTGGTGATGGATTTGTGGCTACGCCGGACGGCTTGGCAGCCGGCTCTCTGCCCCAGGCCCTGTGACCAGAGGCACCGTGCGTGACCACTGCATGTGACCCCCACCGCTGGGAAGCAATGACGCCATCTCTTAAAACGACGCAATAAAGAGTGACGGAGGGTGTCCTCCCTCTCGAGGGCCGTCCCTTCCTTTCACACCTCTGGTCCACGAAATGCAAATTAGGGAAGGTGTGTGTGCAATGCACACATAACACACGACACACGGTCCACGTGCCATGCACAGCCACACACGAGTGTGCAGGAGCCAAGCAGCGTCTCTGAGGCCGGAGGTCAGAGGGCACAGGTGAAACCCTCGGAGGCCACCACGGGTATCAGTTCAGTTCTCCCCACAGCCACTGCTGTCCAACAGGAAAGCCGGCCCCGGAAGCCGGCCAGGGGCGGGGTGATGCCCGTCTCTCAGAGCCGAGCACAGACGAGGCCACTCTGCAGACCACTCACGGTGTGCCGGGCACGGCCCCCAAGCACCTGGGGCTGCTGCTTGTCCCCTGGAGATGGAAGCATCAAGCTAGTGATAGGGATGGAGCAGGCACAGGTAGCTGCAGAAGCCCCAGTTAGGGACCACAGGCAGAGAGGGAAACCTAGGGGACACTGGGAGACCACCGCAAGAAAGCCAGCACAACAGGGCAGGCCGCTTGAGCGGCGGAGGTGGGGGAACTGCCTCGGGCGGGGGACGGGCTGAGGCCCGCATTCAGGTTCAGGCCAAGGGCAGGGGTTTGAGGACCTGCTGACCTGAACACACACCTTACCGGACCCCAAGGAGGAGCTGCTGCTCCCAGAAAGGAGGAGGCGGCTTTTCCGACCCCCACGCCCCTTGGAGGATAAAACTGTCGCCCAGCAGGTTCTTGGGGCAGAGCCTCCGTGCCTGCCCGCTTGCATCCCATCTCAGTGAGTCTATTTCTTGCCTATCGCTGTTCTCTCGCTAAATTCCTTCTGTGCGGAGTCATGAAGAACCTGAAACTCACGGAGTTTCAGACTCTGGGTGAGTGATTTTAATTTAAAACCGTGTGTTCAAGTCCCAATCTGTGTCCTGGCCAGGTTCAGGCCATCAGTGCTGTCAGTTTCACTGGTGTCCCTGTCCCAGCCCCAAGAGAGGCACCTGGACACCGAGAAGGGTGCCAAGAGAGGCAGCTGGGGGAGGCCCTCTGGGCCTGAGTCGTTCTGGCTCTTCTGTACTGGGTGCTCGGCCGCAGGCCAGGGATGACTGGCCCCGTCAGTCCCCTGCCGCCACGCCACGTGCAGCTGGCCCCTTTCAGGGCTGCCTGTCTAGCCACAGAGGCCCAGGGCAGGAAGACGCCCAGGTGCCCACACCTGGCTGGCGTGGTAGTGACCTTTCACTAACGTGTAGACACCCTGAAATCAGACGGACCTCCCATTTCTTCTGGGGTATCTGTCGGGGAGCCAGTCCTGGTGGCCCCGTGGGAACCCACAGGGGCAGGTGGGGGTGGCCCTGAAACCCCGTTCTGGCCCCCCAGGCCTGCGAGGCCGTGCGAAGCGCCCACACACAGAGCGCTCTCTGCGCAGCGCGGCCTCGGGCTCGGCTCTTCCCACTGGCGTGCACGCCAGTCCCGGGCGTGCCACGGGCCTTGCAGATTTAAAAAGAGCAGACAACCTCGAGGCGACCTGTTCACTCAGGAGCAGGGAGGCCTGTTAACCGCTGCTGGTGGCTGAAACGTCCGCCCCAGAGCAGGAGGGAAGCGGCCCGGCCCAGGCTGCTGCACCCTCCGCATCCTCCGCGCCGGCCTCGGGTCCAGGCTCGGCAGCTGGGGCAGCGTCGCGGGCCGGGCTCGCCGCAGCCCCCTCCCTGCTGGCCGCGGACCAACGCAGACACAGCGGTGGGCGCAGACAGCCCCCAGCCACACCCTTGGCACCCTCCCTCCCTGCAAACAGGCAGTGACTCCAACTTGTCCCTAGAGCCAATATGCATTTTCATTGCGAGTAATGTGGGAACCAGCAAAAAGCATTTGACTTGTCATCTCCTTACCTTCAGATTTTCATGTTTCTCTTGAGTGTTTCCTCAGCCTCTCCATAGGTATAGACAGACCTGTATATATAGGGATAGGTAAATACAGCTTTTTTGCAAAATTCACACCACATTGCCCCAGTTTGCTTTGTTTTGGGTTTTGCTGTTTTTTGTTTTTGTTTTTACAAATTTTCATTATGTCATAAGCCTTTTCCCCAGGATCGTCCATAAATGTTTGCTGAATGCCTGCCTCGTCTGGGGCACCGTCCAAGAGCTGGAGGCACGGCCATGGCTGAGCAAAGCCTGGCCTTCGTTCGGGGGCGGGCAGGGGACAGAGCGGGCCCCGGCGCATCTTGATTATCTGCAGTAGCCCCGCAAAACGAGCTTCTTCCCTCTGGAAAGGGATGCGGGCGGGGCACACCTGCTAAAGGGCACGCAGGTTAGCCCCGACGTGGAACGACGGCGGACCCCGGCTGAGCGGGCGCGCGGGGGAGACGGGCCCGCACAGGCAGACGCCTAAGGGCAGAGGAACTGTCCTGAGCCCTTCCGCGCGTCTGGCTTCACTGATTCCGCAAGGCGGGCCCTGTGGCCTCCCTGTTTTGCAGCAGGACCGCGGGGCGTCGTGCGGGGGGGTGGGAGGTGCTTGGCCTTCGGTCACGGGGGGGGGGGGGGGACGGACACGGTCACTCACTAGAGGCCGCTACTCGCACGCCCCGCTGGCTCCTGCCCTCAGCGGCCGCCGTGCCGGAGCGCCAGCTGACATACACTGTCGCAGCTGCAGCTACGAACGTCACGTCTCCTCCTGCTGCTCCCAGGAAATGGATGCGACAGGATGGGCCCCCCGCGGAAGCCCACGCTTCCTGAGGCCGCGACCGCGCTTGCCCAGCGCGCCCCCTGGTGGCGGGCCGGCGCCCTCTCCGCCTCGCGGTGGCGAGTGGCTTCTTCACCAGCAGAGAAGGTTGACTCTAGGAATTGTCTACTCACCAAAGAAGCCAGAGTGTGCGCTGCTGGCGGCCGTCAGTCGCGGGGGAGTGGGGCTTGACCCAGGCCCTGTGTGCCCAGCCACCGTGGCCCTCCAGTCCAGGGCTCACAGCTTACATGAAGCTGGGAGGTCAGGTGTTGTGCCCGCTGGCCCCCCTACACCATGCCCCCCTGAGGTCAGAAGGATGGACGGACAGGCCTCCCTGTGCCTCTGTCGGAGTCCTGGGTGTCCTGGAGGGTGGCCAGTGCTGGGCTCGTGGGAACCCACCCCCAGACAGACGCTTGAGTGCTGCCCTGACACCCTTCACACAGACAAACTCGAAGCTCACTCAGACCGCAACAACCTGCGTCCTCCAGGGTCCCCGTCCCCCCGTGTCCCCAGGCACACCGCCTATGTCCCCGCGCCCCCCACCCCCTGTCCTGACCAGGGAGGTCTGTAGCATTTAAGCCAACAGGACAGTTACGTGGGCTGGGCTGCAGGAACCCTAATTAGGTCTGGCAGGACCCCCCACACCCGGGCCCCCTCCATCTGCATGCACTGGGACCAGCTTCAGAGAAGTGGGATGCCCACAAAGCCGGACGTTTCTGTCAGGCCCCTCCTGGGTCCTAAGGCCTGAGGTGCGCTCCCGGAAGGGGTGGGATGGGCCGTTGTGCTGACGGCCCAGAGGAGCCGGGAGTGAGCGGGCCAGGCGCGCACAGCTCACCACCACCTCCGGGCCGGGCTGCCCCTCCCCAGGCGCGCGGAGTGGAGGAGGCTCGGCTCCTGATGGACCTGCGCTGTAGGCTCTTAAGTTACATCTGTCTTTTCTGACTCTGGGCTCTTGAAAAGTCCTTTGAACTTGATGAACACCCGTTGTGTGTGAGCACCCGTTCTGCCGGCGCCGAGGGACCACCCGTCCCGCCTCTCTCACCAGCTCAGCACTAGGCAGCTCTTCTGGGTTTTCGAGACGCTATTCGTGTGTGTGTCTCACGCAGCATGAGACTTTTCTGACTGTGACCACGAGTTGCGCAGATGCTGGTTTTTAGCTGACATTTGGCGCCGAGCCTGGCGTGGAGAGGCGCACGGCTGTTTCCCATTCTTACAAAGAACGGGTGCAGCCCCCTCCGTGCCAGGCATCCCTGCGGAGGCTGGGGGGCCGGGAGCAAAGGGAAGACCTGAAAACTAAAGGCACAGTGCCGGCTCCAGCAGCTCAAGGCCTAACCAGCGGCTCTGGGGCTCAGGACGCAGTTTCCCCCAAACAGTGGTTGCCACGGGAACAGAAAGCAAGAGGCCCTGTGGCCAGTGTCCTCAGCTTGGCTGTTGAGAGCCGGCTGTCAGGGACCCAGTCTGCCAATCCTTGTCCTCGCTGAAGAGGAAGAAACTGGCTGTTCCAGAAGATATTTGAGAGAACAGTTCGAAATCCAGCGAAAGCAAGGGCTGGCGGGGGAGGACGCTGCTCGGCCAAAGGCCAGCAGCCCCCGCCCCACCCTGCACTCCAGGCTCTGTTTGTTCTGGCCTCAGCCAGGGCCCCACTTCACAGCAGGGGGACAGCAGCCAAACTTTTATTGGTTAAATAGCACTGGGGGCCAAGTTTGCTAAAACAAAAAAAAAACACAGTGGCCCGGGGCCAAAGAAGACTTTTTGGAACTGTTTTCCGCTTTTCCTCCAAGCAGCTGGAGGTCCTGGACTGGAGGCTTCGTGGGGCTCAAGCCCGTGAGACCAGGTCCTGACCCGGGAGTGAAGCCCCAGGGAGGCCAGGGGGCCAGGCCCTCTCACGGCCAGGGAGCGTCTGCACGAGGCGGGAAGGAGAGAGCGCCGGCTCCCCGGCGGGTGGGAGGGGAGAGCTGGGAGCAGGCGGCTCCGAGCCCAGCCCGCTGCCCGCCCTCCGCCCTCCGGCGGCACGGAGGCCATGTCCCGCTTTAGGGAGCGGGTCTTCTTCCCCCACAGCCCCTCCGGAGGTTTCAGGAGAACTTCACGGGGCAGCGAGACGCCAGCTGGTTTGCAGTTCACGCGTGGCCGTCAGGACCCGGGAGCTGACCGGGCCACCAGGGCAGGGGTGCTCCGCCGGGTGGCGCGGTCCCTGGCGAGGGTCCCTCGAGAGCCCAGGTGCTGGGAAGGGAGGTGGGACCCAGCCCTCGGACAGCGCAGCAGGGGTCGTGCGGGGCGTGCTTGGGCGGCCGGGGGGGCCGGGTTCCGAGAGCCCGGCCCGCCGGACAAGCAGGAGGAGCTCTTCCCCAAGCTGGCAGCTGTGCTGGCTGCGCGGAGCCCTTCGGGGATGCCCAGCGCTGACGACTCCGGGGGACACTGTCCTTCCTGGCCAACCTCACAGACCAGACGGGCACGAGGGTCTGGCCCTGGACCATCTGGCCTTGTTTTTCAAAGTATCCGCTTCTCGGGTGTAACTTATTGCATTAAAATTTAAGTGCAATAAACGGCGTGTACTTGAAATATATAAGTAGATTGTTTTAGGATGTGTGTTTGAGCCCAGAAACCATCGCCGTTTCCGTCACCTCAAAGGCGCTAAAAACTGATTTACCGTGCATAGTGGATCCACTTCTTTTTGAAAAAGTACCTTTGAAAGGAAAATCGCAAACTCTTTCTCCCAAGTTTGGTCCTCCGCCCTCCCCCACATTTGCCTCAACCCCGCCCACTCCGTGTGTCTGCGGGTTTGCCACCAAACCAGCGGTGCCTCTGCCCCGCGACAGCCATGCCCGGAGACTAATTATCCTGGAGCCTGGAAACCCCAGGTGCTCGCTGGACTGAACGACCTCGTTCCGCCCCGGGAGGGACTTGAGTTCGTTTCCGCGACACCCCTGAAATGACAGATCATCGAGACAGAGGCGAAACCGGGCGTTGGGCAGGACAGCACACCAGGTCCTCTGTGGGGACCGAATGGTTTTGAGTCCTGACTGTGGAACGGACGCATCACAGAGTCGCCACACGAGACAGGCCCAGAGCCAAACACGAGCCTTCGCGGAGTGAGTGCCGCAGGCCGGTGGATGTGCGGGGCCAGCTAGCGCTGCTGCTTTGCCTCATTTACTGCTACTTTGTCAGTTTCCTTCACTCGGGAAGCTGCGTGGTGGGTACATAGGAACTTTCTGTACTATTCTGCAACCTCTTGTGAAGGGGTAATTAGTTCAAAAGATAAAGCTAGAAATACAAATACTTAGGGAAAAAATCGGAGAAAGACACATAAGAGACTTATACACTGAGAGTGTAAGAGCCTTGCTGAGGGGAATGAAAGAAGGCCTAAGTAAATAGAGACGTCGAGTTTAAGGAAGGGAAGATTAGATATTGTTAGAATCATCAATATGCTAATCTCCTCAAATTGATCTGTAGAATCAAAACAACCCCAGTCAAAATCCTATAGCAGGTTTTGGGGTAGAAACCCTAAAACCAAGCTAATTCTAAAATTTGTATAGAAATGTACATGACTTAAAGTAACCAGAGAAAGCGTGAGAAAGGATAAAGTTGGAGAGTTTATATTACTCGATTCTAAGATTATTTTCAGCAACAGTGATCAGGACTGTGACAGCAGCACTGTGATGGGACAGGCGATCCCAGAGACAGACCTGCTCAGGTGAGTTCCGCTGGCTCTGACAAAGGTGCCGAGGCAACTCAAGCAGAAAGAACAGTCTTTCCAGAAATGACACAGGATTGTTTGGACGGTCTTGGGCAACAAAACAGCAAAGTAAAACTTTCAAAACGCTTGCCTCACTCCAAGAAATTATACAAAATTAAACTGAAATTAACCAATTTCAAAAATAAGCCTGAATTAGATCTTAAATCTAAATGTGTGAGCTAAAGCAATGAAGCATCTAGAAAAAATATACACTAAAATCAGTAACCTTTCCTTTGGAAAAGATTTCTTAAATGTGACACAAAAGTTTCAACTATGTGGAAGGTGTCAATAAATCGAATTTTGTCAATCTTAAACTTTTCCCTCCAAAGGACACCAAAGAAAATGAAAAGGCAAGCAACAGAGTAGGAGAGAATATTTGCAAAACATACATCCAACAAAAGGCTTTTATTTAGAACATGTCAAGAAGTCTTACAACTCAGTAAGAAGAGAAACAATTCACTTTAAAAATGGGCAAAAGATTTGAACAAACACATCACCCAAGAAGATATATGGATGCAAAGAAGCCCAGAGAAGACGCGAGAGGCCACCTGGTCTCCGGGAAAGCAGACGACAGCCCTAAGGAGTTGCCACTACAAACCCGCTGCGACGTGACCGCTGAAAGACCGATGGCTGCGCAGTGGTAAGGCCGCGGGCCCCGCAGACTGCGGGCGGGAGAGTAAGACGGCAAAGCCTCCTCCGAAAACAGTCTGCCGGGAGCTTAAAAAATTAAGCCAGACTTTCCATTTCTAGGTATGGCCACACAAAGACTGGCGTGTGGATGTCCGCTACAGCTTCTAACAGCCAAGGTCTGGAAGCCCCCCAGGGTCCACTAACAGGTGAGTGGACATCATGAGACCCACATGCCCGAATGCTGCTCAGCACTAAGAAGGAAGATTTCTTGGGTGCATCAGAAAACAGCGCTGATGGTCCGGCAGCAGAAGCATACGTACACAGTATTCCACTTATAAAAATCCAGAACGTGCAAGTTAGTGTTCCCCAGGCGAGAGTGGCAGGGAGGGCAGCCGCAAGTCTGGGGTGATGTGCCTTCATGATTGTCGGACTGTGGTGATGATTTTATGGTGTGTCTGGATGTCAAAATCTACCAAACCGTGCATCTTAAATATGTGCATTCTGTTATATTTCAAATATATCTCAAAAAAAAGCTGAAAAGTGGACGGAAAGCCACAACAAACGGCAGCCGGCTGTGATGGGAGGGGGTCTCTGACGGGGCCGGGGTCTCCGGGGACAGCGGCGCCGTCTCGTTCCCTGAGTCCCGCTCAGGTGGCACTGGAGGGGTGGTGGACGCTGGTCACACCAGTGACCCATGTGTTACTCTGGAAATGACAAGAAATCACACAAGGAGCTCCCCTCATGGCTCAGTGGTTAACGAATCTGATTAGGAACTATGAGGTTGCGGGTTCGATCCCTGGCCTCGCTCAGTGGGTTAAGGATCTGGCGTTGCCGTGAGCTGTGGTGTAGGTCGCAGACGTGGCTCAGATCCCACATTGCTGTGGCTGTGGTGTCGGCCGGCGGCTACAGCTTGGACTGGACCCCTATCCTGGGAACCTCCATACGCCACAGGTATGGTGTGGCCCTAGAAAAAACAAAAAGACAAAAAAAAGAGATTACGGAAGAGCCAGAGTCTCTCATTGGAGAACGCGCTGCAGCCTGCAGAGAGCACCCCAAACCCCGGCTAAGGGACCCCAACAAGGACGCGCCTCCTGCCTGAGCAGCTTCCCTCTTGTCCTACGGCCCCGCCCTGAGCAAGGCCCCGTCCTGCCTCACCTGGGCCACCGCGCCGCAAACCCTCACCCGGAAGCAGTTACTGTCAAGGCAGAATAAGGACCATGTAACACAAAATGTTCCCTGCCACCGAGCACACCCCCCTCAGGGGGCTCTGTGCGTGTCACCACCCTTCCTCTGGGTCCCCAACAGGACGCGGGAACGCTGGCTCGGCCCCAAAGCAGTTCCCTCGTGGTGCCACAGGGGAACTCCTCAGGAGATGAGGATAAATGCCTCTTTTCTCAGTCCCATAAGGGGTCAGGGACCCGCTTCTCACCTGGTGGACTCTGTGAACTGTCACCTTGGGGTGTGACCCTTGTCTCGCTGAGCTTTGACCTCTAACGGGAGGAAGGTCCTCAGGGCTCCCAGAGACGCCTCCTGGCTTAGAAGGCTCAGGTTTCCACGTCTCGCTAGATTCACTGCTGATGCCGCGAAGTGAGGCCCGCAGAGGTCGGCGTTCAAGGGGAAAGAACGCAGCTCCGTCCCAGCCACGCGAAGGCTCCAGATGGCCGAGGATTCCTTTGGGCCTGGCGGTCTGTCCTGTGAATCCGCTTTGCCGATGGGGAACTCCAGCCTGGCAGGACAGCACCCCCCGCCCCGCGGCTGTGCTGCTCCCAGCTGGCCGGGCCCCCAGGCAGACCCGCCTCCCCCTGTGCAGAGCCTTGGGCACAGTCCAGGGCACAGGGGCCTCAGGCAGCGCGGGCGGGACTGCCCCCGCGGACACAGCCCTCCCACCTCCCCTGGCCGCCTCCCCGGCTCCGTTCCCAGGGCTGGGGTCGGGGCCGGGCCGCGGGTGGAGGCTGCTGGCCTGGGGCAGGGACTCCCCCTCGCTTGGCTGAGCCCAAGCGTCAGGCTGGTGGATGGGGCCCTTCCGGCGGGCTAGCCAGGCCAGGACTGAGCACCCTCTGGCCTTGGCCCTGACTGCTCCCTAAGCAAGCACAGCCTCTCCTTGGCGCGCAGCTCTTCCCTGTCCTGGCCAGAGCAGTGGGGCACAGTGACCTGGCGAGCATGGCATTCGGTCAGCATCAGTGGTCGCTGAGCGCAAGGGACCAAGGCCAAGAGCCCTCACGGGAAGCTGGGCGCTAAGCTCCCGTGGGGAGGGGTGCTGGCCGTGGCGGTGGGCACCCAAAGCTCCTTCTGTGTCGCGACCCCGTGGGGGCAGCCTCTGGTGTCCGCTGGCAGGTGAGACCGAGCCTGGGAGGCCCAGGAGCAGGCGCCTCCGTGGCCCCCTCGGTCCGGCCTTGGGCGCCGGCCTCCACCTCCTCCTGCTCAGGTCTCCGCTCCTGGCCGGCGGCCCCCGGTCTGGCCGGCTCTCCCCCATCAGCCCTGCGCGCCCCTTTCCTCGAGCGCAGCTGGACAACCCGCAGGCCACCCCGCCTGCACCAGCGTCCCTCCCTGCTCGGTCCCCCATCCAGCCCTGGAAGCACGGCCAGCACAGCCCCGAGGTCTGGCGGGGACAAGACCCACGGGCAGGAAGAGCGAACGCCGGCTCCCCTCTAACGGCCTGAGCCGCGTTTGGGGCTAAGATTTCACAACATCTGGAGGGACACCGGGTTCCTGTTCCAAGAACCTCCAGAGTTCTGTGGGTGACCTCAAAAGTACGCCTTCCTCCACCAGGGGACCAGGCTGCAGGAACAGCCCGAGATGCCCCGGGGGGCTGGCGGCTTGGACGTGGAAGCGCTCTGAGCATCCAGGCCGGTGGAGCGCCGCCCGCCGCGGACCCCTTGGGGCTGCTGGCTGGTGTCAGGGTGTGACGCCGTGCTGGCCTCAGGAGCTGGAAACTCTGGCAAATGCAGACATGACCAAACCTACTTAGTCATCATGGTGATTACTGCAGGTCTCACTGGAGCAGCGGCGGCTGCCGGCCATGTGTGCTCCCTGAAGGCAGGAGGGCCACCTGTGGGTGACAGACAGCACCTTCACCCACAGGTGGGGGTGGGAACAGGTCAGAAGGCCCGGCACTGATCCCTGGCCTTCAAAGTCCCAGAATAATCAATGCAGGCCTGGTGAGTTCCCATCGTGGCTCAGTGGTTAATGAACCCGACTAGGAACCATGAGGTTATAGGTTCGATCCCTGGCCTTGCTCAGTGGGTTAATGATCCGGCGTTGCCGCGAGCTGTGGTGTAGGTCGCAGACATGGCTCGGATCTGGCTTTGCTGTGGCTGTGGTGTAGGCCGGTGGCTACAGCCTCCAATTGGACCCCTAGCCTGGGAACCTCCATATGCCACGAATGTGGCCCTAGAAAAAGGCAAAAAGACAAAAAGAGAGAGAGAGAGAGAGAGAAATGCAGGCCTGGGCGGGAAGGAGGGGGAAGGCGGGGCTGCGGATCTGAGGAAGCACCGGCCCTGCGCAGGTGGCAGTGTCCTGCCCCAAGACTCAGGGCCACAGGCTAAGGGTCAGGCTCCCCCAGCTCCGCCCAGACAGCAGGCTGCCCGCGGCTGCCCCAGTCAAAGAACCGACGGCCTCGCTGTCGGGTGAAGCCCAGGAGGTACGCTGACCCCACAGGAGATGGACTGGCACTTTGTCAGGCAGGACGGTAAGTGTGGCCCACGACCCAAGCTCTGACCTCGCCCCAGCGGTCAAGGCGCAGGGAAGGTTCTGGCGGAGACGGCCAGGTGTCGCAGGAGTTCCAGGGCAGATTCAAACGGCAGCGTCTTCAACACCCTCAGCCTCGAGGGCCGGTCAGGTCCCTAATGGGCTCTGATGGGCCACGAAGCAGGAATAGGGCCTGCAAGGGGAGGCAGGTGTAAGTGGTTTGATCTGTGCACTGAAATAATCGCGATAACCTGCTGGCACCGTGTAGAGACAGGCTCACTCATAAATAGAAGCCTTCTTTTTACATGTACTTCATTGAGATAAAATTCACATAACAAACAAACCCTTAACGTGTACAGTCAGTGACATTTAGTGCATTTACATCTGTAAGCATCCCTTCTCTCTAGTTTAAAACGTTTTCAAAACCCACCCCAGAAAAACACCCCAAACCTTTAATAATCCCTCCCCCACCCCCACCCCCAGACAACCATCAGTCTGTCCCCGAGGATTTGCCTGCTCTGGACATTTCGTGTAGAAGGAACCCTACGGTCCGTTAGCGTCTGTGTCTCACTCCCTTCACCGAGCGTCATGTTTTCTAGGGTCACACAGTCTGGAGCCCACGCGCCCACGCTTCACTTGCTGTGGACGAGGCCTGATCCCTGTGTGTCTGTACCACATTTGGTCTGTCCACTCATCTGCGAGACGTTTGGGTTGTTTCTGCTTTTGGCTGCTGTGAACATTTATGTACAAGTTTCTGTGTGGACTTATGCTTTGTTTCTCTTGGACGTATATCTAGGAGCTGAATTGCCGGTCATATGATAATTCTACATATAATTTTTTTAGGAGCCACCAAACTGTTTTCCACAGCAGCCGCATCATTTAATATTTCTACCAGTAATCTGTGAGGACTCCTAGTTCTCTACATTTCACCTTTTTTCCCACTAAAAAAAGTTATAACCATCCTTGTGGATATACAGTAGTATCTCACTGTGTTTTTGTTGGTGTTTTGTTTTTGTTTTTGCTTTTTAGGGCTGCACCTGCAGCATATGGAGGTTCCCAGGCTAGGAGTCGAATCAGAGCTGCAGCTGCCGGCCTGCAGCACAGCTCCTGGCGACACTGAACGAGGCCAGGGACCGAACCCACGGACAACAGCTGGGTTCGTAGCCGACTGAGCCACAATGGGAATTCCCTCATTGTGGTTTTGATAAGCATTTCCTTAATAACTCATGATACTGAACGTCTTTTCATGTGCTTGCTGGCCGCTTTTTTATCTTGGAGAAAACGTTGATTCAAATTCCATTCCCTTTGAAAACACTAAGGTATTTGTGTTGAGGAGCTGTAAGCTTTCTTTAGAAACCCTGCGCACTAAACCCTTATTGGGATGTGATTTGTAAATAGTTGACGCTATACTGCACGTTGTCTTTTCACTTTCTTTTTTTTTTTTTTTTTTTGCCTTTTGTCATTTTATGGCCGCGGGTTTATGGCCGCACCCGCGGCATGTGGAGGTTCCCAGGCTAGGGGTCTAATCGGAGCTGTGGCCACCGGCCTTCGCCGCAGCCACAGCAACGCAGGATCCGAGCCGCGTCTGCAACCTACACCACAGCTCACGGCAACGCCGGATCGTTAA
>PVHT021183654.1:0-95127 GCA_004024745.2 Catagonus wagneri | reverse complement strand
GGTCTAATCGGAGCTGTGGCCACCGGCCTTCGCCGCAGCCACAGCAACGCAGGATCCGAGCCGCGTCTGCAACCTACACCACAGCTCACGGCAACGCCGGATCGTTAACCCACTGAGCAAGGGCAGGGATCGAACCCGCAACCTCATGGTTCCTAGTCGGATTCGTTAACCACTGCGCCACGACGGGAACTCCTCTTTTCACTTTCTTGATAATGGCTTTTGGTGCATGAAAGTTTTTAATTTTTATGAAGACCATTGTATCCGGTTTTTCTTTTGACGTCTGTGCTTTTGGTGTGAAATCCAAGAACCCCCTGACAAATCTGAGGTCATGACATTTTACTCCTGTTTCCTTCTAATACTTTTATAAGTTTTAGCTCTTATATTTAGGTCATCAATCCATCCTAGTTAATTTTTTTACATTGAGTGAGGCGGGGTCAAAAATTCATTCTTTTTTTTTTAACGGCCATGGCATACAAAGGTTCCCAGGCTGGAGATCAAACCAGCACCACCACAAAGACAGCACCAGATCCTTAACCCACTGCACCGCTGTGGGAACTCCCTCCAAACTCATATTCTGTAGGCAGTTATTCAGTCGTCCCAGGACCATTTGCTGAAGAGACTATTTTCCCCCATTGAATGATCTTAGCACCTTCCTTGTAAATCAGTTGGTCCTAGAGGTTTGGGTTTATTTCTGGACTCTCCGTTCTTTTTAAAATTTTTTGTTTTTTGTTATGGCCTCATCCGCAGCAGATGCAAGTTCTCAGCCCAGGGACTGAATCCAAGCCACACCTGCGGCAACACCGGACCCTTTAACCCGCTGCGCTGGAGAACTGCGGTCCAATTCTACCCACCGCGCAGCAGCTCTGGTCCGTTGGCCCATAGGTCTGTCTTTACGCTGGTAACACTCTATTCTGATCACTCTAGTTTTGTAATAAGTTTTGATATTGGGAACTGTGAATTATCCAGCTTTCTTCATTTTCAGTACTCTTTTAGATACTCCAGGTCTCTTTATAGTTCCATGTCAGCTTAAGTATGGGCTTTTCTATTTCTGCAAAAAAGCCACTGTAACTTTTGTAATTTTTGTGTGTGGTATTTGTCTTCCCATCCATGTACATGAATGTCTTTTAAATTCCTTGCAGGAATGTGTTGTAGTTTTCAACATACAGATCTTTCAACTTCTTAGTTAAATTTATTCCTAGGTATTTTATTCTTTTGGCTGCTATTGCAAATAGTATTTTTTTATTAGTATTCATTGATGATGTCTACAGACACAACTCACTTATTGGTGCTGATCCTGTAACTTTGCTGAATCTCTTTGTTAGCTCTAGTAGTTTTTTTTGGTGTGGATTATTTGGGATTTTCTATATATAGAACCACGCCATCTGAAAATAGAAACAGTTTTAAATCTTCCTTTCCAACTTTTATACCTTTTGTTTCTTTTTCTTGCTGAAGTGCTCTGGCTAGAACTTCCAGTCCAACCTTGAATAGCTGTCTGGAACCAGGCATCCTTGCCTTGTTCTTGATTTCAGGGTGAAAACCTGCAATTTTTACCACTGGGTATGACGTTAGCAGTGAGTTTGGGGTAGATAAGCTTTATCATGCCTTCTAGACTTAACTTGAATGTTTTTTATCATGAAAGAGTGTCAAATTTTGTCAAATGCCTTTTCTGCATCAAGATGACTGTTTCCTTCACTTCTTCAAGTTTTACTGAAGAATAGTTGATTTACAATGCAGTGATCGTTTCTGCCGTGCGGCATGGTGACCCAGTTATACATGTACACACACCCATTCCCTTTCAGATTGTTTTCCCACAGAGATTATCGGAGAGTACGGAGCAGACTTCCCTGTGCTCTACAGCAGGTCCGCACGGCCGGTCAGCCCCTGCTCCTCATGGCGCACACGCCAGCCCCAATCTTCAGTTCCCGCCCCAGGGCCGGGGAGGCCGGGAGACAAGAGTCCTGGCCGCAGGCGATTCACAGTCAGGGCTGCTCCAGGACAGAGGGCAGGTTTAAGTGCAGAACCACTTGGAGCCGGGTGGGTGACTAATGAAAGCAGGCGAAAGCCCATTTACAAAGATCCTGGCGTCCCTGAAGGAATTAGGTGAGTTAATCCTGCCAGCATCCGTCTAGGTATTAGCCCTTTCACAGCTCACAGGAGTGGACAGCCTGGGGCAATGAAAGAACTCATTTGTTTCCAAAAGATTAGTAACTTGCCTTTGGAGAACCCAGTTTCGGATCACCAGAGCAAATTCGATAAGATGTTCTGAACTTGACTGTAGACTAGGTTGAAATTACATACTTATTTAGTGACAAATCTTAAGAAAAGCCTCTAAGCCCATTTTAAGACTTTTAGAAGGAAATTTGCTGGCCCTAACACCTGTGTACCAAGG
Organism: Catagonus wagneri; assembly: GCA_004024745.2. NCBI lineage: Eukaryota > Metazoa > Chordata > Mammalia > Artiodactyla > Tayassuidae > Catagonus > Catagonus wagneri. The sequence continues at coordinate 92,738 of PVHT021183654.1, read as the reverse complement.
CCAGGTGGAGACACGTGACAGGTCACAAACAAGCCAGGACGCGTCTCTGTGGGGCTTCCGGGTCCAGCGTCCTGGGGTTTGCACCTGCTCTCGCTGATGTGTCCTCAAGCTGGGAGCCCGTAGGCCCTGAGGTGGAACTCCCACTCGGATCAGTTGTGGGAAGCGACTCAAAACCTCGTCCAGGACCGAACGAAGGGAAACATCTGGCCATCTTTGACAGCTCCGGCTATGGGCTGAGTGTGTCTCCAAGTTCACATATGAAGCCTGCCCCACGTGTGGTGTGTGTGAGGGTGGAGGCCCCCTGATGGGATCAGTGTCCTTAGAAGGAGAGGAGGGACCGGAGCCTGCTGTCTCCCTCCCAGGACCCAGGGGGTCTCGGGGGCACCAAATCTACCGGGCCTCCAGCCTCCCTCGGGCTCAGTGCCCCTTTCGCTGCCCGAGCGGACCCTGAGCCACTGTGTGCTGTCACTGCCCTCAGAGGGTCTGCAGTCCCTCCCCCAGCACAGGAGGGGTCCAGCTGAGCCAAAGGGCCCGGAAGAGCCGGGCCCGTCTCCTGGGCGGAAGGAGGAAGATGCCTGTTAGACAGTTTTCAGCCAAATCTCGCTCCCTAGCTTTTCAAAGATGCCAGACTCAAGAGTTCCTGTCGTGGCGCAGAGGAAACAAATCCGACTAGGAACCGTGAGGTTTCGGGTTCGACCCCTGGCCTCACTCAGTGGGTTAAGGATCCAGTGTTGCCCTGAGCTGTGGTGAAGTTTGCAGACACGGCTCGGATCCCGCCTTGCTGTGGCTGTGGCGTAGACCGGCAGCTACAGCTCCTGTTAGACCCCTAGCCTGGGAACCTCCATATGCCGCGGGTGCGGCTCTAGATAAGGCAGAAAGACAAAAAAAAAAAAAAAAAGCCAGACTAAGAAAGAGAACGGGTGAGAGGGGATCTCCATGTTACAGACAGAGAGGTTAGAACTCCCTAAGACTAAGCAATGTGTTTAAAAAGGAGAGAGAGAAACATTTTGATGGTGACGCTAAGACTGCTTTTCAGATGGTTTATCTCCAGCCGCCTGCTGCTGACAGTGAGGGTGGGGGGCTTGCTTTTCCAGGCAGGGGTGCATCAGGAAAAGAACACTGTTTTTCCAGCCGTACAGACTGGGTGCAATTCCTAGCTCCTGAATAAAATGATGTCCAATATTGAAGTCAGTTCTTTGAACTTCAGACTTTGAAATTATTAGTCAAGTTGTGAAGACAGAATAAAGACGCTTTCCGGGCATTCAAGTTTTCAGAATATTTTCCTCCTCCCAACACTTTTATTTTTTATTTTTATTTTATTATTATTATTATTTTGTCTTTCCAGGGCTGCACTCATGGCATATGGAGGTTCCCAGGCTAGGGGTCAAGTCGGAGTTGTAGCTGCCTGCCTACGCCACAGCCACAGCAACGCGGGACCCTTAACCCACTGAGCGAGGCCAGGGATGGAACCCATGTCCTCGCGGATGCCGGTCAGGTTGCTTAACCGCTGAGCCACGACGGGAGTTCCCAACGCTTTTTAAAAAGGAAGTCACTTGAGGATGTGCTTCGCAAAATGAAGGTGAAAATAAAGAAAGAGAAAGACTTGGGATCCACAAAATAGTGGCTCCAACTCAGAAATACATGTGCCGAGAGGCCGGAGGTGACAGCTGTGCTTCAGTCCAGAGAATGACCAGTGGTCCTGACTGGTCCCCAGGCCGAGACCTCGCGGCTGCTGATGGATGAGCAGGAGAACAGCTGGCTCCGGGGGAAGGGCTGGGCTACCTGACCAGACGGAGGAGGAGAAGAAGGCGCACATTAAAGGAGCAGGAACAAATGCCAGAACGTGTTATAGGGAAAAAGCTAAAGAGTCGGGGCGAAGCTGGAGACAGGGTTTACAGAAGGAAAACTAGTCACAGTGCTTCTTGGCTCGGCAGTGAGTGATATTTACATAACCATGAACATGTAAATACTATTTGCGGACTTAACTAAAAACACTGATAAAATTACAGTGGGAATAAGGGAGTGGGGGAGATGAAGCTAAAACGTGATCACAGCAAACAAGAAGTTTTGTCTGTGACAAGTCAAGAAATAAAAATGGAAACGTGATTTGGTGATAGAAAAGTAATGACCAGAAGAAGCGACCAAAAAGCTAAAGTTGGTGTCGTGAAAAGAGTGAAGACAAGGGTAAGAGAGAGACTTCGTCAGTTCCAGCCAAGCTTTTGGGTCCTGTTTTACTTTACACTGTGATTGTGCTATGGGCATACAGTTATTTGAATTAAAATGTAATAAAATAATTAAATTATAAAAGATGAAATAAAACCGGAAGTCAACACATCGGGGCCGGCTATCTGCAAAAAATATGACCCCAGATATTCACAGCTGTGAAAGCACTTGGGTGTGCAGTTGCTGTGGGGCACACCCGGGGCTGCGCGGGGAAGACCAGGTCCTACCAAGGCGCCGCGCGACCAGCTCGAAATCACTGCGGTGACTGAGGAAACACACGTAAAACCAGACCGTGCCCCACTTCCATTCGATGACTGCAAACATGAACTCAGGGCCAGGAACTGAGCTGGAGCGTAAAGTAGGAGGTGACAGGAAAGTGTCTTATTCCCGCCCGGGAAGCCAGTGGACAAGACGCAGGGGGAGCTACGGAGACTGTGGCCTTTTACCCGTCAGACCCGTAGGGAACCGACTTAGCGGATAAACAGCAAAGCTGTAAGTACCAAACAGAAAACAATCCAGAATGTCCAGCAGTAAACAGCTCAGTAAATCAAGCACATCTGTTTTGTGACTTGTTTTCACGGACAACTGGTAACACATACGTGTGCAAAGATACAAAACACTTGGTCTAAAGAAAATCAGAACGTTAAATACAGTATGAGCAATAATTGTGTAACTATATGTGTATGTACAGTTAAACGTGAAAGAAATGAGGAGAATGAAAAATATGTAAGTCTGGTAAAAAAAAAAGCAAGCAAAATGATGTCCTCAGTATTTTAACAATAAACGTCTTTTTTATTGATTTGTAGAAGATTAAAGCGGATGGTTGACAGCATCTAGTCAACAACCCCACTTTTCAGAAGAGGAAAAGTGTTGCTCACACCACAAATTAATGGGCCAGAGTGAAGATTCATAATTGTGGCTCAACGCCTGCCCCACTCACCAGGCGCGGCCAGGACAGCTTCTCAGGCCGGGCTCCCTCCCGCCCCTGGAGCTTCACGGTCCTGCTCATTGGCCGGGAGCTGCGGTGTGGGTCGCAGATGCGGCTCGGATCCTGCGTTGCTGTGACTGTGGTGCAGGACAGGCGGCTGCAGCTCCAAATCCACCCCTAGTCTGGGAACCTCCATATGCTGTGGGTGTGGCCCTAAAAAGACCAAACAAAGAAAAAGCCTCACCCGCCTAACCACTGTCATAAAACGTTACCTCCTGCAGTGAAGGCTGGATTTTTAACGGTCACCCTCCAGGTTAGGAGGGACGTGGCAGGGTTACGGGGCCTCTTCTGACCCCAGGGCCCTCCGCTGCCGCCCCCCTCTGCAGTGGGGTGGCGTCCCCAGGACAGCGCGGGCAGGTGGACGGGGCAGGACAAGGGTTGTGCCGCCAGCCGGCAGTCCCCGCTCCTGCCTCGGTCTCCCTAGGGCTCCAGCCTGCGTCTCCCTTGCAGCAGGAGCAAACCTACCGCCTTCCTAGCATCTCGTAGTCAGTCAAGAGCGTCTGCTGGGTTAAACTCCACATGCACCCACGAACGAAGAAGCAAAAACTTTCAAGTGGATTTTCCACTGTAAAGCAGCCGTCTCTGCAGCCGGGCTGACTGCTGGCCCTGAGTGGCGGTGGCTGCGTGGAAGTGGCCACATAGGGAGCTTAAGAGAAGCTGGCCCCAAGTGGCAGGCCGCCCAGCAGGACTGCAGAAGAGGCAGGGCCCGCTCTTCCAGGACGGGCCAGGGGGCTTCTTGGAGGAGGTGGCCAAGTTTGTGGGGGAGCCCCACTTCGCATTTGGAAAACGCTGTGGTTTTTTTTCTTGAGCAGCAAGAACTGAAGGAGGAAACCGCTCTCGTCCCCGTTTAGAAGGTTAGCTGGAAGTGGCCTCTCCTAAGCCGCCTGCTGCACCACTTTGCCATCCGGAGCAGCGAGGCGGGGAGGCCCGGAGAAGGGACGCTGGCGAAGCAGAGGGAGAGCTCGGGGTGGCGCCCTGCTGGGGGTGTAGTTTCACAGGGAGCAAAAGCACAAGCCCCCGGCCTGTCTGCCTAGAGCTGACGCGGGGGAGAAGGCAGAAGAGAACCCAGCTGTGTGGCCGCAGCGCGTCTGAAACGGAGCCTCCTGACAGGCGACAGGGAGAGCCTGCTTCTTGGCCAGGGCTGACCCTAAGCAGCGCTGGACGCAGCAGCGCTCACCAGCGCGCGGCTGCAGTCTGGGCACCCACCCAGCTGGCCCGGGGCGCTGGCCGCTGGGCGCTCCGGGGCTCCCGGGAGACCCCGCGGCCTCTGCCGAGGACTGGAGCGGAGAGCAGACGCACTCTGTCCTGCAGGAGAGCCCTCGGGGGTCGGCTCCAGGCCTGAGTCAAAGCCGCCGGGGTGGGGTTTGTCAGACACGCTCTAAGATGACCCAGATGCGCTTTTAGACGCTCAGCCTCACGGGGATACAAACACTTGGGATGACCTTTGAAACTTATCGAGCACTTGCTACGTGCCAGGGACTGAATCAGCACGTTCCGCGGCTACTCCGCCCGCGGGGCCCTCAGCGACCCGCCGCGCTCCGGACATTAAGTCATGCCCCCAGGCGGCTCGGATGGCCGAAGGATGAGGTAAGAGCCACAGCCTCTCCCCAGCCCCCGTTTAAGCTGCGGCCCTGAGCCGGGGGAGGGAGCAGTGCTGGTCCCAGGGACAGTGACACGGGCCAAAGTGGGGTGCCCACCAAGGTGGCCTGGGGGCCATTGCCTCTCAGGACCCTCAGGTCAGTGCAGCAGAGAAGGAGATGAGCCGAGGCGTAGGGACGGACACTCAAGGCGTCACTCCTTAAAAGTCCTCGTGAGGGTTAGTGAGGACGCACCCCTGCAGAAGGCAGCACAGAGCCCGCGGGCCCCCTGGCGCCCGGCACGCGCTTCGGGGACGTGCCTGTCCAGGTGGCGGTGATGAGCCTGGCCGCCACACCCGCGCCAGCCACATGCTGAGCCTCCAGCCGGCAGCGGTACCTTCGACCCCTGTGCCAAGAACCACACGCCCACGCATTTTTTCCAGAATGTATTTCTACAGAGCTTCTATCACGTGGGCCATGACTCTTAACCCCACCGTTCCTGGAAGCTGGTTTTCATTACTGCAGCTCCCGAACCGCTATCCGGCCGCCTGGCCTTAGAAGTGGACTGGGGTCTCCACATGGAGAAGCTGGGGCTGAAACAGCTGAGGTGGGATAGCCGCGGGGGGCGTCCTGTGACTGTCCCAGGGCACTGTCCTCTCTGCCCTCTGCTGGGGGCTGTGATGACAGAGGCGATCCGCCAGCAGCGCAGAGAGCCCTTTGAGCGACCGACATCCGGCCGTCGGCGCAGGCGGCCCCCAGGCAGGCTCCTCGCCTGGCCTCTCGGGGCTGCTGGCGACACGGCATTTCTTTTTTATTTTTTTTGGCCTTTTATATAGAGCCACACCCGCGGCATATGGAGGCTCCCAGGCTAGGGGTCTAACAGGAGCTGTAGCCGCCGGCCTACACCACAGCCACAGCAAGGCGGGATCCGAGCTGCGTCTGCAACCTTCACCACAGCTCAGGGCAACGCCGGATCCTTAACCCACTGAGCAAGGCCAGGGATCGAACCCTCAACCTCATGGTTCTTAGTCGGATTCGTTAACCACTGAGCCACGAAGTGAACTCCAACACGGCATTTCTAAAGGGCTGGACGCCTGCTGTCGCTGCGGGTCCTAAACAGCATTTCCTCTCGCTCTGTTACCACGCGGACTCTGCAGATGAGAGGCTCATTGGCGCTGTGACTTCAGGCCTTCTGCTCTCACAGAGCCAGCTTTGTGCCTGAATCCGAGCTGTGCGAAAGGGCCGCCCCCAGCCCCCCGGTCATTAAATTCCAAGGTGGGTTCCTCCCAGACGGCTGGCAGTTGGGGCGCCGGGCCGCAGTGCTACCCTCCCGGCAGGGCTGGGGCCCCTGGGGCCTGGCAGGAGGGACCACCGCCCCCTGTGCAGCTGCTCACAGTCCAGGTGGCCGGACAACGCCCAGCAGACCGGGAACCCTGGGCCGGGGGCGGCCCTCTGACCGAGTCTCCGTCTGCCGACTTCTCTTCCCTTCCTCGTTTCCCCAGCCTCTGGTGGCTTCGCCGCGGTGCATGGCCTGCACTGGGCAGTCCGGCTCCTGGTGCCGGGGGTGCGTGCCGGCCGCGCTCCGAGACGGGCCTGCGGGCAGTGACCCGGGACCTCCCTCCCGCCTTCCAGCTGGAGAAGGGCTGCCTCGTGTGCCCATCGTGGGGATGACATGGTCCCCGGGCCACTGTACGTTAAGCGCTGCTTGAGACAGTTTTCAACTACTGTGTCCAGAGGAGGAGAAAACGAAGGCTGAACGCGAACCCTCTGTCTGTAACTCGCCGAGCTCAGTCAGCTTCTGGCGTAACTGGCCTTAAGTCCTCTGCCGGGTAATTGAATCCTGCTGTAAGCCTGGGCTCTGCTCGCCAGAGGCTTTTCTGAGTATTACCAAGGCTTTCGTAAGCCCTACTGTGAAATGTCCAGATTTTTCAAGCACTTTCTCCGTGCGGTGAAGGGCGTGTTGAAAGCGCTGGCAGACCTGTCACTGCAGCCCCTCCAGGAACCGCGGCACAGAGGGGCCTCAAAGCTCCGGCGTGAGTGCTGACACACCGTGGACCTTCCAGCTGCTGGCCGTCCGCCCGGAGCCGCCCCCCGATGGCCCTGTGGTCTTCCGCCTCCTTGGTTTTATTTCCTGGGAAACCGCCTTCTACGATTTGGGACCAAATTGCAGAGGAAAGTCCCAGAAATGGAGCAGGGTTATCTAACCGGTTTGCCAAGGACATGCCGCTCTTCTAAAATCCTCCTGCAGTTTTTCTACAACCAAACCATGGGTCAAAAACTCAGCGGCCATCACGCAGTTTGAGAAAGACTGACACTAGTAGGGGGTTTCATCGGCTGTCATTCTGAGCCACCGGCACCCTGGGTGTTCCGGTGACGGGAAGGAGCGTCTCGACGGACAGCGTCAGGACCCACCGTGAAGCAGGGGCGCCCTCAGCTGTGCTCTCCAGGGAGCAGGGGCTCTGGTCAGGGCGGCTTTCTAAATGCAGCCATAATAAGTGACTTATAGTCAGCCAGGAAACAAACGCCCTCAATACATCTGGGTAACGCCCCCCAGACGCTGTGGCTCCCGGCGCGCCGGGGTGGAGGGGGCCGGCCCTCGTCCCCACTGGTGGGCCGCGCGGGCAGCCAGCCCCTCCGGCCCCCCGCCCCCCGGCAAGCCCCACAGGGGAGCCTCTGACCCCGGCGCAGGGGAGCATTCTTTCCGACCTAGGGATTTGTTTGAACCGAGCATGAGCTCCCCTTCCATTAAACACAGCACACAAAACTGTGTACAGACGCGGTGAAAGGGATTAAGGAAATATGCTGTATTTATTTTGTGGATCCCAAAGTGGATACCTGTAACCCTTTATGCGCCAAGAGTCCAAATGCTGAGCGCGCCACCTCGCTCACGAGCTTCCTGCAGACACGCAGCGGCCGGGCACCACTCTCTGGGTGGCGCTGTGGGCAGGGCTCTGCACAAGGGGCCTCGGGCCCCGGGCCGACTGGTCAGCACAGAGCAGGTCTGGGCCTCGGGCCCCGGGCCGACTGGTCAGCACAGAGCAGGTCTGGGCCTCGGGCCCCGTGCCGACTGGTCAGCACAGAGCAGGTCTGGGCCTCGGGCCCCGGGCCGACTGGTCAGCACAGAGCAGGTCTGGGCCTCGGGCCCCGGGCCGACTGGTCAGCACAGAGCAGGTCTGGGCCTCGGGCCCCGTGCCGACTGGTCAGCACAGAGCAGGTCTGGCTCCAAGGACCCCGTGCCGACTGGTCAGCACGGAGCAGGTCTGGCTCCAAGGACCCTGTGCCAGGCTCTTGCCGGGACGTCACCGCAGGTGAGGCACCCATTGCTGCAGGCGGTGTTTCACGATGTGTTCATGGGTGAGTTTCCTCATCCATGGAGAGGGCGCTTGCCGTGCGCTGCGGTGTAGTTCAGCAGGTGAGGCTCAGATATGGTGCTGCTGTGGCTGTGGCGCTGGCCGGCAGCTGTGGCTCCGACTGGACCCCTACTCTGGGAACCTCCATATGCCGCGGGCTCAGCTCTAAAAATCAGAAAAGAAAGAAAGAATGGAAGGAAGGGAGGAAAGAAGGAAGAAGGGGAGAAAGAAAGAAATCAACACACACACATGCACGCAAAACATCTCACAAAACCAACAGTTATTCAAGCATAAGGCAAGCACCAGAGGTAATACATGAATTTGGCAGTGCTGCAGGATTCAAGAGCAACATAAAAAATCAACTGTGTCTTTATGTATCAGTAGCAATATACCTACATATATATGGTGAATTCATTTTCAACGAAGTGCCAAGATAACTCAATGAAGAAAGGAGAATCTTTTCAGCAAACGATGCAAAGACAGATATTCACATGGAGAAAAAAAAATTGATCCTTAACTCCCAATAGACACAAAAATTAACTCCAAATGGATCATAGCCCTAAATGTTAAATAAAAAAATATATAGGATGCAACTTTGGTGGGGAAAAAATGTGCACTTTTGGAACAGGCAAGTATCTCTTAGCTAGGGTACGAAAAGCATGAACCATAAAAGAAACAATAAATTGGACTTCACAAAAATTTAAAACTTTTGCTTTTGGAAAGACCCTATTAAGGAAACAAAAATTTAAAAAAAGAATATTCTTTGGCTTTTTCCACCTGTGCTGAAAAGGCATTGATATAATTTAGCAACATTATCTGATGAAAAAAAAAACATTGACAACTAGAAATAAAAGGAAGTACCCTAAACATGCTTTTGCTCTTCTAATTTTCTGGGAAACTCTGGACTCCGCTGTACGTGCCGGCCTTCAATTTTCTCTCCTGGCTGCACATCCAAGTCATAAATCCTCTCTCCACGAGAACACGCCTGCCTCTACCTGGAAGCTGCCCAGATGTTTTTACCTAGCACATTTCAACATCTCCTTAGACTCAGAGATAAGTGCAGAAAAAAGGGGAGGAGAGGAAACTTGCTGCATTTTGGGGCCACTGCCCAGGACCAGTCCTTCTGCTGGGGCGGGGCACCCTCCAGCAGAGAGTGCCAGCCGGGCAGCCCTGCCACGGAGCCAGCAGGGGTCTGGGCCCCGAGCACAGCTGGTCCTAGAGGCTCCCCGGACCTGTGCCGAGCAAGGTTGCTGTGCGATGCCCTCCACTGAACACACAGTCCGTGCAGCACTGAGCCTGGACATGCTCCCAGACCATGTCTGTCGTGAGCCGGCCCAGGCTCCCAAGTGGAGGAGAGGAGGCGGCTTGTGAAGCTTGTATCTTGAGGGACTGCTGAGAAGGAGCTTGAAGCAGGGGCGGGCAGCTGCAGCCTTGGGGTGAGGCACCCAGCTGCCCGGCGTCCGGCTCGGTGCCCAGCAGTCCAGAACGCCTGCCCACCGCAGTACGACCAAAACGACAGAAACGAGAGACCCAACATTCAGAAGAAGAAGGGAAGGTGAGAGAAAAGAAACGAGACCGTCACTATTCACCTGTGACAGCTCTAAGACCGCCTGTGTCTGAGAGTACCCATAATCGCTGTTTACACAGCCTGTTTAGTGTCACTGCCACGCTGGTCCCATGAGCTGAGTCTTGCCATATACATTTTACAGACGCGGAACCAAGGCTTTCAGAAGGTAAACAGCTGTTGGAAAAACCCAGTATCCGCAAGGAAAAAGAAGGATACTGGGCCCCATCTTACATGATACACAAAATATAACTCAAACTGGATTAAAGATGTAAATGTAAAACCTGAAACTTTAAAACTCCTAGAAGAAAATACAGGGGGAAAGCTCACTGATGCTGGTCTGGGCAAAGATTTTTTGGATTTGATACCTAAAGTACAGGTGACAGAAGCAAAAAATAAATGAGGGCGATGATTACATCAGATTAAAAAGCTCTCGCACAGCAGAAGAAACAGTCAACAAAGTAAAAAGGCGACCTGTGAACTGGGGGGAAATTGTCGCAAAGCATATGTCTGGTGAGGGATAAATCCATGAGGAAGCAAAGCAAATAATCCAGGTTAAAAATGGGCAAAGGACCTACACAGACTCCATTCCAAAGACAACACGCAGAGGCCGCAGACACCTGGAAAGGCGCCGAGCGTCACTCACTGTCAGGGAGACGCGAGTCAAAGCCGCAGCGCGGTGCCACCTCGCACCTGTTGTATGGTCACAATGGGAAAGACGGGAACCAGCAAACAGCCGGGGGACGTGGGGGAGGGGGCCCCGAGCCCTGCCGGCGGGATGTGCCGTGAACTGAGGCCGCTGCGCGGAAAACAGCGCAGAGGGGCCTTCAGAGCTAAAATCAGAGCAACCACATGACTCAGCGACCCCACTACTGGGTACATAATCAAGGGAAATTAGATCATTGTCTTAAAGAGGTATCCGTAACTGCATGTTGGCTTTGCAGCTTTACTCACAAGAGCCCAGATGGGGAAAAAACTTAAGTATCTGCTGACAGATGAATATCACATTCATGGACATATATATATATATATGTAGCATTTTCTTTGCCCTTTCACCCTATCTTATATACACACAATACATATATTGGGTAATTGTGCCCATATATAAAATGGATAATTATTCAGCTATAAAAAAGAAGGAAATCCTGTCATTTTCCACAACATAAGGGCATTATGCCAAGTGAAATAAGTCAGAGAGAAAGACCGTATGACCCCACTTGCATGTGGAATCTAAAGCGTCCCGCTCATGGGAAGAGAGGGGAATGCTGGTTTCCGGGGGCTGGGGGCCGGGGAGAGGTTGGTCAGAGGGCACAAACTTTCCGTTAGGGATGAGGTAGTGCTGAGGACCTGGCGCACAGCATGTGACTGCAGTGAGCAGTACATATTGCACACGCGCGTGAACTCAGAGACCGGCTCTCACAACTCTTCACACACACCCACGCACACGCACACCCCGTGGCAGTCACGCGAGGCCGTGGTCGCTGTCACACGTCCGAGCAGCAGATCTTCGGGGTGCTCAGCTCCCCTCACACGATGTCATTTGTCAGCCGCACCTTAACCACGAGAACATGAAGGCTTGCTCGAGACCCGACCCAGCAGACGTGGGGTCCAGAGGGTAAATACAGGTCTGATTATTCCCAGAACCGGAACTTCAAGCCACAAAACTTCCTCAAACCCCCAAAGAATGGACTTAAAATCAGTAGAACTGAGAGAGGGAAGTTACAATGATGGACAGTAAAGTTAATATGCAAAGCCAGTAGCATTTCCAGATGCCAGCAATAACAAATTAGCCGAGAATGCGAGGGCAGAGGACCCATTCAAAATAGCAACACAGTCTATTAACTGTCCAGGGTGAGTTAGGTCAAAAAAATGTGTACAAAATCTATACTGAGGAAACAACAAATTCTGTAAGAGCTACTGGAAAAACCAGAGCCAGCTGAGAGACGTAAACATAATATCAAAAGTGGAAACCCGAGTTGAGGCCTGGCAGATTAGGAAGTGTAAAAATTATATAATATGTAAAAACTACAAAACCCCACGTTTGTAAAGCAGATGACAACACAAAACTGCACTGAGGGGCGGAGACAGGAGTGTGGCTGTTCTGAGGAACACAGCCCTCTCTGGAGACTCTTATTCTTGGAAATATTTGGTCAGATAAGTGAAAACCGGCAGCGAGGCGGAAAGCCGTGGCAACGATGCTTCGTCTCAAATGTTTTGTTCTAACTGGATGTCCACGCCGGCTCACGTGCGAGGGCATCTGGACCTGGTGGACACAGAGCGGAAAGTGCCAGCAATTCTGAAAGTCCCGTGGGCAGCTGCTCGCAGATAAATTCCAATTTCCAACCAGGAGATACCACGGAAACTTTGAAACGATATTTCAGAAGGGTTTTTAGTGAGCTTGAAAAGTGCCAAATAACACTATGGCTGAGTAGAAAAGGCGTGTTACACAACTCAGGGCAGAGCGGAACACATTTTTGCAAAACTATGTGGGTTGACTCAGCACAGAGATTTCTGCACTTCCATGTGTGTCAGGAAACAGTGATTGTCCCTGGATGAATTTAATTTCCTTATTTGCGTTTTTCAAATGGTGGGCCGCACCTGCAGCATATAGTGGTTCCCAGGCTAGGGGTCGATTCAGAGTTGTAGCCGCCAGCCTACACCACAGCCACAGCAGTGCCAAATCTGAGCCACGTCTGCAACCTACACCACAGCTCACAGCTATATCAGATCCTTAACCCATCCGGCAAAGCCAGAGATCAAACCTGCATCCTCATGGATCCTACTTGTGTTCGTTTCTGTTGTGCCTCCTATAACAGACTTTTAGGTGGTACATAGATAGATGCTTTTTATTTTAAAAGTCACTAATTTCTTTCAGTGTATTATAGAAAAAAAGTACAGCCAGAACAACAAATCTGTGATTTTACAGATACGGTTTCAGTTGGCTCTAGATGGATTTACATTTTAAAATTTAATCTATTAAAGATGCATTAAGTAAATAATAAAAAACTCCAGATGTACAGATGTGGAAAAACTCTGAAATCACATGAAAAGACTGAAATGTGGGAAACACTGGTGCATGAAATAATGCCTGGGCCTCATGCTATAAACACAGCATGTTGTGTCTGTGTTTTCACTGCTCACAAATACCTTTTCAGAGTGTCTTCTCTGCATACACCCCTCGTTTTATTTAGAAGATACTTGATTTCCCTCTGCTACTGTATCTTTTTATCCTTTACTTTTCTTCGTTGGTTTCAACGTTATTGCAATATGATACCTTGAAGTTTTGCAGAATTTATTCAATGCAACCTTACTTCCTAGAACCAATTATGGTCACCTTCTTCTAATTATTACAATTTTGAAACAGAATGAACCCCACCTCATCAGCATAAGTGGCTTTTAAAGAATCCACATTGGCGTTTCTGCATGGCTGAGTGACCAGCCAAGCCCGGACAAGCCTCAGGCCACACCTGACCAGACGCCGCCCGGAGACACGTCAGGCTGGCCTCACCTCGGAGGGAGCCGCTCTCGTGGCTACTGGGACGTCCAGTCAGAAATTCCTGGGGGCTGGTTCTCGTTCCGCTCCCTGATCCGAGAGACTGGACTGGGTGCCCTGGCCCTGGGCCTGTGGCGGCCCTGGGTCCGAGGTGGCGGCAGGGCCGGGCCCGCAGGGGAGAGGCGTGGGGCCTGCCCAGGCTGTGTGCCTGCGGAGCCCCCACCTCGGAAAGGAAGCTCCTCCCCGGTCACTCTCATGTCGGAAGTCTAATGAATCCTGAACTCTCAGACGTGCCCTCTCAGTTCTCGCGGGTGTTCCCGGGATTCTCCTTGAAATGTAAAAACTCGACAAGTGGGTGCCTGGGGTTGGAGACAATTTCTTTTAAAACCGCTCTGGGGCAAGGCCTGCCGCGAGGCCCATGCCGAGACTCTCGCTGGGCCGGGAGGCTGATGGAGTTGACGCCGGATTCACGTCCAGCGCTCGCAGGGCTGGGAGGTCTGTCGGGCTGCCACGCGGCCGCCTCCTGCTGATTATCTGATCTGGACCAAGAACGATCCTTTCCTCTAAATTCCTTGCTATTTGGGGAGAGTTCTGTGTTGGACCTTTTTTTAGAAATATTCCGTTTATTTATTTATTTTTCTTTTTGTCTTTTCAGGGCCGTACCTGCAGCGTATCGAGGTTCCCAGGCTAGGGGTGAAACGGAGCTGCAGCCACCAACCTATACCACAGCCACAGCAACACCAGATCCGAGCCGCGTCTGCGACCTACAAGACAGCTCACGGCAACACCGTATCCTTAACCCACTGAACAGGGCCAGGGATCGAACCTGCATCCTCAGGGTTCCTAGTCGGGCTCATTACCGTTGAACCACGGCAGAACTCCTGTGCTGGACTTCTGTTAGTTGCCCTTCCTTTTGAGCATCACCCTGGCTTTATCTGAGTGTTTAGCCCAAGAAAAACTATCCTTTTGGCCATTGTCCCGAAAGTCTGTCTTTCTTAGATGCTACCAAAGTGGCTGCCCCAATAAGGCCGTGATACTTGAAGTCACCGATGGGTCCTCTGCCTTCGGCAGGACAAATACTTGGAAGAAGTGAGGGGCTCCCCCCAGGGAGACAGACCGTGGGGGCTGTTCCGGGGGTTCACAAGGACGTCGCCCCAGCAGGCAGATCACCCGGCCTCTGCCACGAGCGCACGGGGAGCGCGGGCACCGAAACGATGGAGGGGCTTGGACATGGCTCACGCGTCTCCGGGAGCGACACCGGCTGGCCGAACCCACGAGCCCCGGTGAGGGCTTTGGTGGGACGCCCGACCTGCCTGCACCGGTGCCGGCTCCGTCCGCTTCCGCAGCCGCACCGAGGGGGTGGCCCGCCCAGCTCCGCAGACACAGCGGGGCGACCCCCGCGAGGCCCCCGCGGGGAGAAGCGCCCGGGAAACGGCGCCAGAACAACAGAAATCAACACGCACCCGAGCAGAAAACGCCCACGATGCGCAGCCAGTGCTGTCTGGGTGGTTTGACGCTGTACAACGCTCGTCACAGGACATTCGGAAAGTAAAACGAAAAAAATGAAAAAAAAGATAAATCTTAGTCCTATCACCCAGAGAAAACACGGTGAACCTTTTTGCCACATTGGCTCTGAGAACTTTTACACTGTAGTTCAAGGGGAAAGAGCTGTTCTCACACAACACACACATAATCTTCCTACTGCACTGAGCACTCGACCGTAACCCGTGGGTGTGTGAGTGAAAGTCAGAAACTACTGATAAGCCTCAGCGTGTGCTGTTTTCCCGTCACCTGTGAGGAGACTCCACCTTGGTCCCCGGACAGCCTCCCCGTGGACACTGGAGCTGCTTACACGGTTCACTGTTACAAACAATGCAATGAGTATTTGCGGCACAAAGGTTTTTCCATACTTTGAATTCTTTCCTTTGGATAAACTCCCAGAAGTGGAATATTGGAACAAGCAATATTCGCGTCTCTGAGACTCTCAATGTATGTTACCTGCTAACCTTACACCAAACTGGTGCTTTTAATTAAATACCATATATGTGCAAATACTGAAACACTGGCATTTTGCTGGCGTGTGGGGAAGAGTTTGTTATTCTGCTCTGGAGGGCTGCACAGAAAACATGGAACCGTGCCTTAGTTAGCGTTTAAAAACTCCACTGTGTGGGTCACAGTTTTTCCCACATTCCCGGAGCACCCACTGTTTGCGGCCACTGTACTGGGTGCTGGAAACCACAAAGAGGCTCAGAGTCGCCAGTGAGGGCGAGGCCCCTCGAGGAAGTCCGCCCTGGAGGAGGCACCTGCTGGGCTGCGCCGGCCGTGGCCGGAGCGGGGCTCTGAGCCCCAGGCCCCAGGCCCGGAAGGGCTCACGCAGAGTGCGAACGAAGCCCGCACAGGAGGCAAGGCCCCTCCTCCTCGCCTTCCTGGCAGCCGGGCTCTGCTTTTCAGTTTCCGCTGCTTCCAGGGCAGCTCGATCTATTTTGTTTCCGGAAAGGCCCCACAGGTCCCACAAGCGGAAGAAAAGGGCGGCGCTGCAGGGCACGCGGGGGCCCTTGCAGGTGGGGCTCCCGGGTCTGAGCCCCGGGCCAGCTCCGTGGGGTGCCGCGTGGCTCCGCCTGTGGTCCCTCCTGGGTCCAGCCTGCGGGCTTGCGACAAAGCCCGTCCTAGCTCGCGGCCCCGTTAGCGAGGCTGTGACCTGCCCCAGACCCGTCAAGCTTGAAGCAAGAACCCAGGCCCCCGTGAGCCAAAAGCTTCCAGTCTGTCGACAGTTCGAGAATCTACAGTCCAGCTTCGCCGTGGGCAACACGGCTTCTCAGCAACCAGAATCCCCTTGGAGGAGGTCAGAGAATTCTAAACACCCTGCTGTTTGGGGGTCCCAGCGCCGGCCCCCAGGCCTCCTGTGACGTGGAATCTGCACCCTGAGCGGGGCCCAGGTCCGTCCACCTGTTGTGAGAGGACCTGGGCCTCGGGCCGCTGTGCGTCCGCCTTGGTCCCCGTCCATCCCGAACCACGCGTCTCGCATCCCCAGTGCTCACGGTCCAAGGGCAGGACGCGACCGGGCCGAGCCAAGCTGCCGCGGAGGACCCGGCTAAGGGCTCTGGGGTCTCTCTAGGGCTGGCCTCTCTCAGCCAAAACTAGGTTCTGCTTAAAGCTCCGAATTGTCAGTTATTCTTTGGAATGATTTCCTGCCACACGAGTGTCTTCCACCTCCTTACATACACCCCAGCCTTTAATAACGGAAACGTCTGGTAACCTCAGAAACAACTGCTCTGGGCAAATCAGTCTCTAAACCTTCAGTGGTCGTTGTTGGTTTGAAAAACCTATCTCCATGGCCAGGCTCTGCAGGCTGTTAGAGGTGGGTGTCTGTTCCGCTGGGACCTGTTTGTGTTTGAGTGGCAGCTGCTGCCGACCCAGGGGACAAGGTCTGGCCCTGAGGCCGCAGCCCACCTGCCCAGCTCCACTGCGCCGAGAGGCTTACCTTCCAAACATCCAAGACCTAGCGTCACCTTTGCGGGTCCTTTACCGAAAGGACAGCTCTGCCGTCCCCCGTTACTCTGCTGGGGCCCAGCGGGAGCTGGGGCCGCCTGCTCCGGGTGTGGCAGGCAGGGGACAGGCCACCAGTGGGCCACTCTCACAGCCTGTCCACCGCTTCTCCCGCCCCTCATTCAGTCCACTAACTGCAGACGCCTGAGGTCAAGGCACCGGTCTTCCGTGGGCGTCCACGCGTGCAAGTGCCTGGACCGGCCTGAGGGCTACGAGGACAATGGGGTGAGGAGGTCCCTAGAGCCCCGATGTTCAGTGGCTCTGCACCCACCTCTCCCAGGTAGTGGTGTGTGACTTCTGCGTGGGTCGGGAACCACGGTCGGTCAGCAGCCCGCAGACGTGGACGTGGCGTCACGCCCCCTGCTGACCCCCCGTGGACGTGACGGCAGCTGAGGGAGCCGCCTTCCCCAGGGGCCTCAGCTGGGAAGCCGCCCGCCAGGCCAGCTCCTCGCAGCCCTTCTCACCTCTCGCAAAGCACACTTTTTCCCACCACAAAAATATGGGGCCGTCCCAGCCACCAGCCAACTCCTCCCTGAAGCAGAAATCTTCCTATTTCTTCCAACTTCTCCATCTGAGTCCAAATAGCATCTCGAATAGCGAAATGTGATTCGGAAATTAACCGCAGGACCTGCTGTGGCGCAAAGCCGGACGGGGCGCAGGTGCAGCCGCCCCAGGTCACGGCGCCGCAGGTCGTGGCTCGTGTGGGAACGGCCGCAGGCAGCAGAGCCGCCTACCAGGCCACTCCAGACCCTGGACCCAGAGACCGTGCGGCCCCTTGAGGAGACACAGCTCCCAGCGGCCAGGCGCGTGGAGGTCAGGTGAGGGGTTCACAGCTGGGAAGGGATCGGGGTCGGGGCGTGGAGCCTGCAAACCTGACTGGCTCGGGTTTACACGTTTCAAGCTTTGCGACCTTGATTACCTTACTTACCTGATCTCAGACGCTTTGTCTGTGAAATGGCTGTTGCAACACTTACAAATAACGGTGAACGCTGGGGGTTCAAAATAAAATATTTAAGTGATAAATTATTCAATGAATGATACTGGGACAATCAAGCACCCACTTGGGTAGAAGAAAATTCCACTCTTTATTCTTCATCCCACGTATTAAAATACATTTCAGATGAACTGAAGATTTGCATTTAACAAAAGAAAGAAAAAAGATAGAAGGAAGGGAAAAGAAAGAAAAAAGATAGAAGGAAGGAAAAAGAAAGAAAATTAATAGACGAAAACAGTATTTTTCCATTCTTGCCTATTTTTACATTTTTACAGTCTTGAAATGAAGAAGACTACTTTAAGGGAAATCTGGTCAACTTTTTGGCCAAAAAATTCAGAGACAGAAAAAGCCTGGTACAATGAACAGCATCGTGCTTTTTAAGCCCTGTTTTCAGATGATACCCTCATAGCCGCCAGAAATAGTTTGCTTTTGGTATTGCACGTACAAACCGGACATTCTCTCACCCAAACGGCCTTTTGAAATAAACATAAGAAATAAAGAGAAATGGGGGGGGGGTCCGTACACCTGACGAGGAGGTAATTCCCGTAATGCACAAGAACAGAGAAAACAACAGGCTCCTGGCAGTGACAACAGCTCCTGTGACCAGCCCTTCCTGTGACCGGCCCTTCCAAAGGTGACAAGAGCCAGTTGTGGACACACACACGAAACCACACCGAGGCACAGCAGTGTGACTGAGAGCAGGCGAAAGCCAGGACCCTTGTGAGGCTGGCGGCTCTGAATTCTGACGCTGCTGGTGTCCCGGCGGGACTTCTTCCAGTCTGACCTCCGGACGGAAACTAGGCAGATGGCACAAGAAGCTCTCGGTGCCACTTTTTACAAGTGAGTGTAAAACTAAAGTTTTAATTAAAAGTCAAGTTTTGTCAGTTACAGGGTTATGGGTAAAAGCTTAATTCCTAAGATCATTTTAACAGTTGTATAGAAAAAAATTGACAAAATCCAACAAACACTGGACAAACTATGGCCTTTGTGGGGACAACTGCTGACAAACGCCATGGACTAGGCAGCTTACAAGTGACAGGCTTTGCTGCTCCCCTGCGGGAGGCCGGAAGCCTCAGGTCGGGGAGTGTCGTGTCCCAGTGAGGGGTCTCCGGGATCACAGCCAACCGCCCCCTGGTCCCAGGTGAGAGCCGGCCGCCCCCTGGTCCCAGGTGAGAGCCGGCCGCACCCTGGTCCCAGGTCAGAGCCGGCCGCCCCCTGGTCCCAGGTGAGAGCCGGCCGCCCCCTGGTCCCAGGTCAGAGCCGGCCGCCCCCTGGTCCCAGGTCAGAGCCGGCCGCCCCCTGGTCCCAGGTGAGAGCCGGCCGCACCCTGGTCCCAGGTCAGAGCCGGCCGCCCCCTGGTCCCAGGTGAGAGCCGGCCGCCCCCTGGTCCCAGGTGAGAGCCGGCCGCCCCCTGGTGTCTTCAGGAGCAGAAACAGGGCCTCGTGACCCCATCTGACCCTAGCCACTTCCAAAGCCCCCGACACATCACACGGGCAGGCGGAGGGTGTCAGCATGTGACGTGGGGGTCACACCACCTCCAGCTCAGGTCTGGGCTTTGTTTGGGGTCTAGGGAGCGTGGTGACCCCACCTCCATTTCCCTGGGCCGGAGCCCCCCGCACCTCTCTGGGGATTTAAAGGAACGCTGGTGAACACAGCATCTGCCAGAAGTGGACACCCACCCCTTACCTTCCTCAGAGCTCTCCCAGCTCCCTCAGGATGAGTGAGTTTGACTCCTTCAGCTCCATCCGGACACTGAGGATTTTAGCCCCCAGACGGTCCTGAAGCCCCGTGCCCGCCCCGTGCCCGCCCACGGCCCCCGCCGCCCCGAGTCCATCTCCCCCCAGACAGCCAGAGCACCCCCGCCACCCCGCTGGGGGGAGGCAGGCAGGTCTGGTGGGGCCCCCGCTCCCCACTCACACACAGCGCCTCCCTCTGCCGCTGGGCAGGGAGCACGTCTCCGGGCGGGCCCCTTCCCCGGACCCCAGCCCTCCAGCCGGGCGCTCGGTCACGCCACGCGGGGCGTCGCACACGCCCTCGCCCACCTTCGCCGTTGGGGCCCCTCATCCCCAGGCTCTCCCCCTGCAAAGTGGGAGGAGGGCCGCCTCCCCGAACCCGGCTTCTCACAGCAGCGGTGGGGCCAGCATCCCGGCGCGCCACATTCACCTGCATAATCCACGGGCTGAGACCGGCCCAGGGAGCGGGGGCCTTTGAGAAATGCGGCGTCTGCATTTCCACTTCTTGTCCCTGGTCTCCTCATCTCCCACGGTCCCGGAAGATAATGCAATAATGACCCGATCAGTGAAGGGCGGTGAGAAGCCAGGGAGAGGCTGGGGCAGGGAGGGGTCGGCGTGTCCAGCTCGGACAGGAAACAGCAGGGCACCTGCCACCCGAGGGGGCTAGCGAACCCCGGCGCACAGCTGACAGCCCCCAGCTCTCTCAGAACTGACCCCCACCCTGGGGAGAGGTGACGGCAGCCACCCTGAGACCCGAGTCCCCCAGAGGCATGGGCGACTCCCGCTCAGACTCGAGGCGAAGTGAAGCACCGCTTCTGGCGGAGACGGACGCGGGCGGCAGAGCAGCTCCCTGCCCGGCTGGTGGGTTCTCCTTCATACCTTGCAGCGCTGACAACGCAAAGGGTTACCTGGACGTGGCCTTGAATCGTGAACTATCTCATCAGCACAATTCCAGCCACCATCAGAGGAGCGTGGCTTGGGAAGTCCCCAAACCCACGTCCACCTTGGGTATGTCCCCGACCGCTTGACACAAAGTTGTGTGGTGTTTGTGGGTGAGGAGTGACGACCCCCTGAGACCTCCACACTGAGTCCCGGGTGGGGGACTGTGCCACCTCGCAGCAAGAGAGACTACGGACAAGATTCAGTAGAGGGTTTTGGTGTGAGCAAAGGTCCTGATTTCTTGGGGGGCGAACCTCGAGGGTCTGGTGAGGGGAGGCGGGAGGCTGGAGGGTCTGAACCAGAGAGACGCCGGAGGTGCTGTTCGTAGCCGGGAAGGTGCCTCGGCTCAGGACACAGGCGCCGGTGGAAGCTGGAGAAGGCAGGTGTTTCCACCTGGAGGACAGGAAGGAAGAACCTGCCACCTTCGCTTCGGACCTCTGAGCTCCGGAGCTGCAGACAGGACCTCTGTGTCCCCCGAACACCCCCAAAGCCCAGCCCGTCCCCGACGTGGACTCCGCGCCAGGCCAGGGCCGGGGACAGGCTCCCCGCAGCGGGGACGCCGGGCGTCGGAGCTGGCTGAGCCTCCTTTCTGTGCAAACCAGCCCCCACCTCGGGACTCCGTTCTGGGCTAACGGCAAGGGCGACGGGGGCCAAGTTCAGCGGTGGGGGCGGGTGGGCAGAGGCCCCGTGATGAGGGGCGGCGGGGGCCTCACAGGCCCTCAGGAAGAGAGGCTCCCGAGCCATGGCTCCCGGTCAGACCGCCTCCTCGTGGGGACTGCGTCCCAGCAGAGCTGCCAGGACCCTGCAGGGTCCCAGCCCCTCCAGACGCACAGTCCCCGCACGGCCCCGCTCCTGGGCACGCGGGTCCCCGGGCAGAAGGCCCTCCTCTTTGTCGCGTGCCGCTCGCTGGGAGGGTGACCGGTTCCCGGCGCTCTGGGGCTCCGGTCCCCGGTCCCCCGGCCCTGCGTGCGCGGTGTGCTTCCCATGAGCGCCCCGGGCAGCGCCTGACCCCTTTCCCTGACCAGCCCCGTGCGCAGCCCAGAGCCGGCCCGGAGCCGAGAAACACCGCAAAACCGGCTACTTTACAAACGGAGAGACCACCAGGAAACCTGAACGCTGATCTCTGATGACTGGAAGGAAGCACTGCCAACTATTTCAGCTGTAAATATGGAATTGTGGTTCTGTGGGGTTTTTCAGTTCTTATCTAACTTTTAGAAATACCTTCTTAAGTATTTATGGATAAAACAACATGACGTCTGGGACTGGCTTAAAATAACACATGAGGAAGTGGGTGGGGTGTAGACATAACAACGCCAGCCTCAGCTGCCTCCTTGCAACTGCGGCGGTCCCGGGCTGGTGGCGCTCCGGCCCTGCCGCGTGTCTGAACCCACACGGCGAGCATCACCCCTCCCTGCGGCCCCTCGCCCGCTGACCCCGCGGCCCCGCCGTGCTCTCGTTCCCGGCTCTCACGTCTCGGAGGTGACACTGACGGCGTGTTGGGCGCACACCATCCCCACGTGAAGCGGGGACCCCCGAGGGGTCAGACATGCAGTGTCTGCCGCTGTCTAACCCGGGCCTCGCCGACGCCCAGGCTCGTGTATCCCCCACGTCTGTCTCCGCCTCGCCTTCCTGCCCCGTCCCCCGTCGCTGAGCTTGGGAACAGAGCGACGCAAGGCGGCCCACATGTCCGGGGGGAAGGCCACTCCGCGGAAGGGCTCTGCTCGCCCAGCCCCCCGGGCCCCTCACGTGGGCGTCTCACGTCCAAACCCCAGCAGGGACAGACGGACACCGCCCCGGGCCGGTGCTGACCCGCAGCCCCCACGCTCACCAGCTCCGCCCGCGAAACAGGAAACAGCCTGTTTTGACAACACAGAGCTACAAGCTGGGCGATCAGATAAGCCGGGCTGGACACAAGCCCTTCCTCGGCCGCAGGCTTTTCACGTCTCTCCCTTGGCCCCAGAGCCCGGTCTCCTTTTGGCAAGGTTAGGGGAGCCCAGGGCCATCTCAGAGTGTGGGGGCTGCTTGGCGGGCCTGGGGCTGTCCGGGGGCTGAGTCACCAGGGGGGAACATAGCCGGCCTGGGGCCAGGCCACAGGTCACAGCGGCTGTGGGACTTTGCAGCCCTTTTCCTCCCTTTTCACCACCGTTTTCCCTCCCCAAGTCCCCAGAGTGGCAGCAACGGTCAAAGGCTCCCTCTATCCACTTGCTCTGTCTCATTTGGTCCAAATCTCGGGAACAGAAATAGGAGGCATCAAACAGAGACTTGGATCAGGTTGAGATCGATTCTGGCAGCCCCAGAGGACAGGAGTGAGCGCAGACTCCATCGGCAGTCTCCCAGACACAGCCTCTGAACTGGGAGGCCAGCACAGGGTGGAGGCTGGCGGGAGGCGCAGGCCAGGGCACCGGAGGGGCCTGAGACGTGAGCAGACGTGGACCGGGCTGTGGACGTGGACAGGGGCCACATGGCCAGGCGAGCAGCCGGGGGGCTGCCGGGGTCCCCACGGCCAGAACACCAAGCTGTGTCTGGAGGCCGTGCACCTCAACGGCACGGACTCGGGTTCCTGTCCCTCCTCCGTCGTGTTGTCGGCCGGGGTCAAGGCCACGCTGCGGCGGGGGGGTCCCGCATTCACAGAGGCTGTCAGGGGACAGAGGTACCAGGCCCAGCGCCCGCCACTTCCCCGGACCTGCCCTCGTGGTGGACGCCGGCGGGGGGTGCCCCTGAGGGGGGAGGAGAGAGCGGGCGCAGAAAGGGGCACCGCCGGGACCCCCCCACGCTCAGCTTGGAGCCAGGGGCGCAGGTGGGAGCTCTGAGCACACCCAGCAAAGCTCTCCGCGACGCTTCACACAGGATGGAGGTGACTCCGCAGTTACGGCCGACACTGTGATGACAGCGTATTCGCTACGACGACGACGACGAGGGGACCTCACTGCCTCCAGGCCTCCCCTGCGGCCCCCACCCCAGCGGTGACCACGATGGGCCTGAGACAAAGGGACGCTGTGTCCTCTGGAGCCATGAGTTCAGGTGTGTTTGTAACAGTTTTTCTGGAATGTTTGTAAAACGTATTTGAGAAAGATACTGAAAAACTGAAAAGCAGTATAAAACTTACAAAGTGAGTAAAATAAATTATTTTATTTCTATCAAAAAGAAAATTTATTACAATTTAACTTTACTGGATTTAGTGGAATAGAAATGAAGGCATTCATAATATTTTCAAAATGCACTTCTGACAAAAAGTTAGCTATTAACTGAAAACAGACACATGGAAATACAACCAAATGCACTGAGCACACTGGCGCTCACAGCAGCGTCCGGTCACAGCGCCAAAAAGTAGAAACAGCCCAAACTCTCGTCAGCAGATGAAGAGACACAGTGTGGAGCGTTCTTCAGCCGTAAAAAGGAGAACGCTCTGCAGGTGCCGCGGCGGGGTGAACCCCGAAATGCCAGCCGCGCTAGCAAGCCGCTCACAGAGGACGGCGCCCTGCGTCCTGTGCTCTGGAGGGCCGGGAGGGGCCGGCCTCGGGGACGGGGCTGGCGGAGGGGCTGAGCGCCGACCAGTGGGGTCTCACTGCGGTGATGGAACTCCGGACAACACAGGGGTGCTGGCTGTGCCCCCCAAATTCACCGAAGGCCACACGAGAGGCGCGGTCTCTGTGACCCTCATCCCAGTGAACTTAAGCGAGGTTCACCCACAGGACGGCAGCTTCCGACCACATCCCGGACCAGCGCGGGGCGCGGCTGCCGGCAGCAGCGAGCACACGCCTCAGCATGGACACGGACAGCAGCACGCCCCCCACGACGGCCAGGAGGGCTGGTGCCACCGCAAGGAGGCGGGAGAGACGGGGACCCCCACAGAATTGGATTCAAACTCAGTTCCACCACTTCTGCCTCCGACTCCAGGCAAGGCGTATGCTCTCTCTGAGCCTCACACCCTCATCTATAAGATGCAAATAAAAGCAACGTAGCGGCAAGCGTTCAGAACACAGTAGCCTGGGCCACGGCCACCTCCGCGTCACGGTGGGTCTTGTGTTTCCAGCGCCCGCAGGAGGCTTGGCTGGTCAAGCGCTCCAAGCCGCTCCAAGCTGCAGACAGGCGGATTGCAACCTTGGGCTTCCAGAGCTGCAGGGCTGAGGGGTGGGGGGGTGCGACCTTGGGCTTCGCGAGCTGCGGGTGTGCGGGGGGTGACTAAACACCAGAGCACCCCCAGAGGGCAGTGTGGGGGCACGGGGCCCAGAGAACGGAGGGGGGGACTCCAGCCTGTACCATGGAGTCGCCTCAACGTTTAAGGGGGAGACAGGCAGGCCTGGGGGAGCACAGGCTCTCCTGCCCGGAGGAGCCGTGGGGTGAGAAGCCAGGCTAGTGCGAGCGCGTGCAAGGGCCACGCTCAGCCTGCATCTGCCTGCCGGGCTCCGGGAGGCTCAGCTCGAGGTCCCCGGCGCCCTGAGCAAGTGGACGGTGCAGCAGGGGCGGGCGGCCTCTCACTGTGGATTCTAAGAACTTGACCGAATACGTTTGTGGTACCTGGAGTGCATTTTACAAATGCAGTGGCCTAAGGCTCTATTCTTGGCTCCCAGACAGAAATTTCAACAAGAATTTGATTCTTCTCTGTTAAGAATTAAATAAAGAATCGCTGGACAAGCAGGCCATCCGTGAGGCCCGGTGGTGCCCAGAGAGAAGGGCCACGCCCCACGCACCAGGGGGCTGTCGGTCACCACAGCAGACGCGTGGACGTGCAGTGTCACTGGGAAGGACCGGGCCTGGGAAATGCTCCCGGACAGGCCCACCTTCCGACCCCGCAAGGACTCTTCAGAGAGGAGTCGCCATCCACATTGAGAAAGTGCCCCAGACGCGGAGATTTGGTCAGACTGAGCACGGCAAGTCCCTCCCTGTCACGCTGTCGCCTTCCGCAAGCCCTCCAGGGCGCGTCTTCATTTCAGTCAAGTGCCCTGTGGTTGCAGAGTCGGGCCCAGAGTCACGCGTTAACTTTCCAGATCTTTCCTGGCGAGGGGCCCGGTAATCGCTCCCCAAGGGGAGACGGCCCCCAGTCTGCCGGCGCAGCGAGCACACGCGACGGCGGTCCCACGCAGAGCGAACGAAGTGTGCACGGGGCCCAGGCCGAGGGCGGAGGGACCCCGCCCCCAGGGATGCAGGGGGACGCCTCCAGCCTCCCCGACAGCCTCTGAGCTCACTCGGGGCCCTTCCCGGGGGCCAGGCCGCCGCCGGCTCCGCGTGTGAGATTCCACGAGCTGTCTCTGTCCTCAGGGACGGTCCGCCACGAAGACAGACGTCGGCATAGTTTGCTAATAATAAACTAAGTTGTATGACTTTTCAAAGATGCCGACGGCTGTTACAGACAGAAGTGACCCAGCGATCCAGCCCAGCGGACAAGCAGCCCCGGTTACCTCCGAAACCAGGCCTCTCCGGCCTGACCCGCCCGCTCCCGCCGCACTCGCACGGGCCCAGCTTCCCCGACGCCGGGAAAGGGGGCCCAGGAAGTCACCTCACTGCGTGTGCGAAGCCCGGTTCCCACAGAGCGGCCGGTCTCAGCGCTGTCCCCTGTCGCCTGCTCAGCCTCCCCTTCCTGAGCACGAAAGGCCCTCTCTGCACCAAGGCCGCTCCCGTCAGAGGCCTCGCCAAGAGCTGATATTCCCACACTCGTGACAACAGTAGCACACGCTCATCGCAAAGGGTGGGGCCTGTGCAGAAACATAAGAACAGAGCAAAAATGGGCTGTCCCCTCCCCTGCCACAGGCGGCCGCTGTCCACGGTGGCCAGGCCAGGCCACCTCTCGCCTGCTGTGTAAAACCTGCATCTCTGTCCCAGTGACAGAGTTAAAAGTCCATCTGAGTTGGGGGGCAGTGACGTCACCCCCGCCGCGCCCCCTCTGAGCTGCCATCGGGAGCACAGCAGGCGGACGCACCCGCTCGGCACGGCGGCCCGCGAGCTCTTCCCAACACAGTCTAAGCCACAGCCATATCTTTCTAACAAATGTTTTTATCAGCCAGAAGGGAAAAAAATGTTCTGAAAAAAAGTTACTGACCCAGAAATTCTAAAAATGTAAAC
Source organism: Catagonus wagneri (assembly GCA_004024745.2). Lineage (NCBI taxonomy): Eukaryota > Metazoa > Chordata > Mammalia > Artiodactyla > Tayassuidae > Catagonus > Catagonus wagneri. Next base: position 66,271 of record PVHT021183654.1, on the reverse strand, counting down.
TTCCCTATCGCGGCGCTTTCGGCTGGGCCTCCAGCGCAAAAGCTGCTGCTCTTTGCCGGCAACCTTCCCACCTCGCAGGCCTGCCTGCCCTCGGGGCTGCCGACCACGCCGTCCAGCCAGGGCCGGCCCGAAGCCCCGGCTCCCACACGGGGCCGAGCCGGCCCGGCCCGCAGCTCCAGTGGGAGCCCCACAGCGTCCTCGGATGCGAGAGCGGGGCAGCCGCACCGCCCCGGCCATTCCTGCAGGACACGGGGACTGCAGGGGTGCAAGTCCCATGGAGGCCTGGCGTCGCCGGGCCCTGAGGTCACTGCTGGCCTGGATTCTCAGCTACCCAACCAGCGGGCTCCCTTGTGCGGCCACGCTGGTCCGATGGCCAGCGCTCTGAAAACGGCAGGTGTCCTAGTGTTCCCTGCAGGCGGAGGCCCAGGGCTCGTGCTGTGTCCCGGCCACCCCGTCTCAGCCCCCGGCCCTGCACGTCAGGGCGCTGATCCGTCCCAGGCACTGTCGTCTGAGAGCCACGGGTGTCCCCGACCCCCTGCCCCCACGAGGCCCTTCTGCCAGCCGTGTGCCGCGGCAGCCCTTCCACCGGACCCGCATACGGGGCGCTTTTGGACTGAACTAACACCTGCTTCACAGCAGCCCGTCTGGCGACAGCCACATCCAACACAGAGACAACCGCCCCTTCTCTGCTAAGACCGGCCGGGAGTGGGATGGGAGCTGAGTGGCCGCCGCAGGCCCAGGGACCCACGGCCGCGGCTCCCCTGTGCAGGCTAAGGAGTCCCCGTTCACGAAAGGCTGAGCTCCACGGGGGCGGCAAACGGCCCCTCAGCACAAAGGCCCTCCCTGCCGCCACCTGCTCTGCAACCTCGCCAGGCCCAGGACTGCGGCCCAGGCCTCAGGCTAGGCTGAGGTGCTACGTTTCAGACAAGGAAGGGTTAACCAGCCTAGGTAGCAGCCTTGCCTGGAGATGGGTGCCGTCTCTATGGCAACCCCAGCAGCAGAACACACTCTGTTCTGGATTAGGTGTGGACACTTCCCACAAAACCCTTGTAGGTCGCAGGCTGTGCGGGCCCCCAGATGCAGTGTTTTTCAGACTTTTGGACTATAACCCAGAGTAATAAACACATTTTACACGGTGACCCAGCGCATACTCAAAAACAGATACAGTGGAAATAAGAACTCACATCTATAAAACCCTGATACCCTCTATCATTAATACTGCAGGTTAGTGGAACACTGAACCCTTGCAGTGGGCTGCAAACACGGCTGAGGAAAAACAAACCTTCATTATCATGTGGCTGGAGGCGTTCGCCCCCACAAAACGGTAACAAGGACTAGATTCGCCTTCCTGCCTGAAACGAGGGAAACGCCAGACAAACTCACGAAATGACAGCACGCGAGACGCATCGGGCACAGGGGAAGTGGTCCTGAGGGGTAGGACCGCCCAGCTCGCGGCCGGGGTCCCCGGGGAGGCTCCCCTGGGTGGAGGGGCCGTGAGCGACGAGCTCCGAGGTCTGCGGAGGTCCCGGCCGAGTTGTCACGACCCTGGGAGGAAACGCCCGAGGCCGGGGAAGAACCGGCTCAAAGGACTGGTGGGACATACCGCGCAGTTCTCACGGCGGGAGGTTCCCGCGTCTTCTGCCAGAGTGCGGGTCCCACACTCGTGGGTTCGGAGAGCCTGGCCCGGGCTCTGCTCTGGAACGCCACCCTGAGTGTGCCTCGCTCCGGCCGCCACCAAAACCAGTTTCAGGAAAACCTCTGGAGATCAAAACTACACATCGGAGATGAAGAATATGCTGGCTGGATTAACCGACAGGACACTGCAAAAGAAAAATCAGGGGACTTGAAGGCATAACAATAGAAAATACCAAAATAACACAGAGAGAAAAAAACTAAACACAATGAAAAAAGCATAACTGAGCTCTGGGAAAACGTAGCAGGCGGGACGTAGGTGCCGCCAAAGTTCCCAGAAGGAGAGATTGAGACACAGGACGCTATTCGAAAAAGTAATGGCCAAAAGTTTCTGAAATTTGATGAAAACTGTAAACTCATAGATCCAAGAAGCTGAACGATTGCCAAACACAAGAAACATGAAAGTACAAAAGGCACATCATAATCAAGTTTTTTTTTTTTTAATCAGTGACAAAGAGAAAATCAAAAAAACAGCCAAAGGACAAAGATGTATTATGCACACAGAGGAGCAAAGAAAAGGACGAGGTGGGTTTCTCACTGGAAACGATGCTAAAATACAGGGCATTAGGCGATGGAGGGCGGTCACCTTGGAATTCTATTCCCAGTGGAAAAAAAGAGTCTTCAAAAAGGAAAGTGAAATAAAGACATAAAAGACAAGGAGAAATTAAAGGGCCTCATCGGTAGGCCTGTACTCAAGAAAAGTTACGGGGTTTTACTGAGACAGAAGGAAGTGACACCAGATTGGGGCTGGCTTTGTTCAAAGGAACAAACAGCCTGGAAACGACAGAGGTAGGCCAGCAAAAAGACAGTGACTTAATGTTTAAATATTTTTAAAAGAACTGTTTAAAGGAAAAACAATAACACTGTGTCGCACGGATTGTAACATCTGCGGAAGCCGCGGAAGCCGAGTGTGAGGGAACCACAGCAAAGCAACGGGAGGACCAGGAAGAGGCACACCTGCTAAGTGAAGACACGCAGCATCGCTGCAGGCGGGTCAGAGCAGGTCCTGGGCCGCAGAGCGGCCCTCAAGCCCACGACAACAAAGATGAATCTGAAAATAAATTTGCTGAGCAAAAGAAGCCAGGTGGAAAAGTCTGCATACCGTATGATCTTTTTTTCGCATAAAATTCCAGAAAATGAAAGTGAGTCTATAGTGCCAGAAAGCTAATCAGTGGTTTTGCCTAGAGATGGGGAAGAGGTTGGGACAGGGACACTCAGGAAGGAGGAATCGTGAGAGGGTACGAGGACACGTTTTTGAGCACTGGGTGTGTTCTGAACTCAGCCGTGGCAGTGGCATCTGTCACAGATGGAGCAGAACTTACCTGCGCAGTTTATGGCACTGCCATCACGCTTTAATAAAGCTGTTAACGAAATCAAACGACTGGTTTAGTCAATACCCAGCAATGCCTCTTGAGACAAAACAGAAAGTACTCAACTCACATTTACTGAGCGGACACAAAACCAATGGTTTTATTGCCTTGAAATCATCGACAGGCGGTGAGAGAAGGGAAAACGCAGCAGCTCATTTCCCTGCGTGCCTCACTTCCCACCCTCTCACCGTACCCCACCTCCACACGTCACCCCAGTTTATCCCAACAGGAGGGGCCACCTGCCACTTAAGGCACCCACTGCCCTGGGTCCACCTGGTCTTTGGAGAGATGAACTGCCAGCCTCATCATTGCTGTTTCAGGTTGGGTGACACAGAGCCTGACAGCTCTTCCAATTTTGGAAAATATTATCCAAATTACTTCTTATCCATTTTCTGTTGCTGTCTTAGAGCGAATTTTCTGTTTTAGTAACGAGGTGGAAAGTGTTGGAGTTAGCTTGGCCAGGTACCCTCCACTGCTCAACGATGCCGTCTGCCTTCTGCAGTCATGAACAGGTGTGTGTGCAGGCATTTTATTAAACCCGGTCTCTGTGATGGCAGGTGCTGTGACTACCGGGAGCCAGTGGCAGAAGGGGTGAGTGGGGGTTATGGGGACGGGGACTGAGCTCCAGGCTAACAGATGAGGGGACTGAGGGCTCTGTCCGGTGGGCACGTGCTGACGCCCGGTCACCTGAAGCAGTGAGTCCACCCCCAGTGCAGACCTTCCCTGGGATCAGACTCAGAACTGCACCAACCCCACAGACTCGCTTCTCCAAACACACAAACCAGGCAGCCAAGATTTCTAGATGTTCACACTCTTCTTGAAACGTATCCCCGGGCTGCTGATTTGGAACCCGGAGAATTTTTCGCCTCACCCAGATGTTTGAAACCAGTGCTGCTCCTTAAGGACAAGGAGGATCAACGCAGTCAGTACTCTATGGAAGCGCCTTGCGTCTGCAGCCGCCTTGAGGTCACTGGGCGTTTGAGGGGCCAGCTGACCAGGGGGCGCCCGGTAACTAGTTCCTACACAGGTGCGGTGTGTGTGGGGGGGACTTAGCTATTAAAATGTTAATTCTCCCTGTAGAGCTTTCTGGAGAATTCCTTTTCCCTGATTTTAACATATTATTGCTCACTGGCCCCACCTTCAAACTTAGGACCTCAAAGACACTACCAGCAGCGCCTTTTCTTACTCCCACAAGGGAAGGCGAGGAGAAACAGGTGCGGACTCTGGGCGCTGAGCCCACCCAGCAAAATGACCGCCCCTGGGTGCGTGCGGTTGGGGCGAGGCCTCGCTGTCCCTTTCATCTTCACGCTGGGGGCGGGGCTTCCGGAGCAGGGCTCCCCAGGGTGCGGGGTGCGGAGTGCGGGCCCCCTCCCGCGGTGCCGGGCTGGCTGCCTGCTTCGGTCCCGTGGTGAGTGGTCTGCTGTGTTTTGGTTTTGCTTGTTTGTGTGTTTTTTGCCTGTGACTTTGCGAAATACTCTGGGAGGAGAGACAGAAAGTCTTGGTCTCCGAGAACAAGCAAAATATTTCCTTCGGTTTAAATATGCACTGGGAAGCCTCAAGTTTTTCAATGTCATCATTATGGAAAAGAGATTACAAAAGGAAATAATTTAATCTCGCTCCCTGGACCCCAATGGGACTCGGTTTGACTTCAGTTTGTATTTTCTGCGGTGGGTTTTAAGTCGTAGAAAATATGTCCTAGAATGAAAACACCAAAAAGGATGTGGTAGCTTTGGGTGGCGCGGTGGGACGGAAAGCGGTTTAAAACCGGTGAGTGGTCGCCTGTACCTATGCGGCTGCACCTGGGTGCGACCTCTCCGCGTTTACACCGTCCCGGCGGAACAGCCTTAAGGCCGACTGGGGGAAACTCCCTGGGTGGAGTCCCCGCGTGCCCACGGCCGGCTTCCCCTCCGCTCTTTGATCTTCCCGGAGAAAACCGGCTGGGCCCGGCGGCCGCGGCGGCGCCCGCTCCGCCCCGCCCCGCCCCGCCCCCGCCGCCGCCGCCGCCGCCGCCGCCCCCGCCCAGGCCCGCGCGAGCGCCGAGGTGCTGCCGCCGCCGGGATGTGACCTTCAGAGCCGCCTGCTCAGGATGACCGGAGCCACCGCCCCGCGGCTCCCGCGGCTCGCCACCGGCCCCGGGGCGCTCTGACCGCGCGCGCCCGGCTCCCGGCCCCGGTCTCAGGCCCCGGCCCCCGGCCCCCGTCCTCGTCCCCGGCCCCGCCATGCCGCCGCCGCCCGGGCCCGCCGCAGCCCTGGGCACCGCGCTGCTGCTGCTGCTGCTGCTGGCCTCCGAGTCCGCGCACTGTGAGTACCGCGCGGGGCCGCGGCGCGGGCTGCGCAGGGAGACCCCCCCGCCAACACTCCGCTGCCCTCGGGGCAAGGGGAGCCCGGGAGCCCGCACCCCGGCCGGTGCGCTCCGACCCCTAGCGCCTCGGGCCGCCAGCGCCGCAGCCCCGGGCCCGCAGCGGGGCGGGAGGACCGAGCGTGCGGGCCGCGCTGACGGCGTGTCCCTGCTTTCTTCCCGCTCCCCGCTCCTCCCCGCTCGGCCCTCCCGCCCGCGCCCGGGAAGCCGTGATGCTGCGGGCGCGCGAGGCGGCGCAGTTCCTGAGGCCCAGGCAGCGCCGCGCCTACCAGGTCTTCGAGGAGGCCAAGCAGGGCCACCTGGAGCGGGAGTGCATCGAGGAGCTGTGCAGCCCGGAGGAGGCCAGGGAGGTGTTCGAGAACGCCCCCGAGACGGTGAGCGTCCCGGGCGGGGCGCTCGGGCTCCCGCGGCCGGCGGGACGGAGCGTTTGGGCAGCCGGGTCCCCTCAGCGCCGTCCCTGCAGCACCGCGTTTCTGGGGACGCACGTCCGTGCGCGCCGGTGGGGAGCCGCGGGGCTCCTCCGCACCGCAGACTTCCCTTCCCAGACTCGGCGCGAGTCCGCCAGCTGCAGGGCACACCCGGAGCCCTTAAACAGGGAGGCGAGGCGTTCAGACAGGGCAGCGGCCTAGGGTGTCGGCCGGGCGCTGTCAAGCCTCCTCCTGAGCCCCAGTTCCCCTGGTGCCGCCGGCAGCTCCGCTGACGGGCCGAGGAGTGGCAGCTGTCTGCCTGGGGCCTGTGGACGCCCTGCGTTGCTCCCTCAGCAGCCTCTGAAGGCAGCCGCTTTCAAGGAGACGTGCAGTGGTATGACGGCTCCAACAGAATGCGGTAGGGCCTGCTTTCAAAGGTAAAAGAAATAGGAGCTTTAAAAGCTGGGACAGCTTCCTCCCTCGCCTCCGTCTTGGCTGGACTGGAGGTGAGACGGAGCTGTGCTCAACTCCGCCACCAGCGCGGGGCGGGATGGGCTTGCCTGCAGCAAAGCGCGCTCTCAGAAGCAGCTGGTGGCTTCAGGAGCCCCACGTGCTGGCTCAGGGAATGTTTCTGTGAATAATGTCCTTGGAGAATATCCGGGGCCACTGCAGAAGGCGACCCACGTGTGGGCTCCGCGTCTGCGTGGGAGCTGTGCCGCCTTAAGGAAGGGGTGAGGTGCTTTAGAACGTGGGCGGCGCCTGTGCCTGGCGGGACCTGGGCTGCGCATCTGTTTCAGGCAGTGACTTTGGAAGGTAGGAGGGCGGAGATGGGAGGGCTGACATGGCGTCACCTTAGGCTGGGAGGTCAGGGTGCTTTCACAGCTGTGTTTGGTTCTACCGGAGTTTTTCTTTTAGAAAATTCTTCTGGGGTGAAATAAACGTCACGTGTCATAAACAGTGGGTTGAGGGGTGTAGGCTTTTACTTTGACTCGCCTTTCTGAGCTGTTGGCTGGCCCTTCTGAAACAAGACGTAAAGACAGGGTCTGGCTGTGCCATTCCCTCTGGCTGAGCTGTGATAGGTGCTTTTACGGAGCTGCCGCCCTCGCGGTCTGACCCCGGGGCAGCGGTTCTGCCCGTCTCTCCCATTTCTTTAACGGTCAGTGCTGGCAGCCCAAGGGCCTCACCCCAGAGCATTTCCGAAGGCACCAGGGGCAGGCTGCGCGGCTGGGGGCACTGCCCAGCTGGGGGGTGTGTGTGCAGGGCTTGCAGGTGACAAGACTTGAGGGCAATGAAGCCACCACCCACCCCCTGCCTGTGGGGGGTAGAAAGGCCTTGTTGCCTGGACATACTGCACGCTAATCACTGTCACACTAAGCGCTGTGTCACCCTTCCCAGAGTGTGGCCCCTTTTTGTGTTTTAATTATAACTTCACAAATGTATGCAATGAAGATGAGAAACAGAAGGTCGTGCCCACAGCCTGCGGGTTGGTGCGCCCGCCTTTTCCGTGCAGGGACCTCGCCCTCCCTGCGGTCCCGAGCCCTCCCTTCCCGGTGGGGGGCACTGTCCTCCAGCAGGTGACCTCCTCCGTCAGAACCGCAGTAGTTTTCCAGCATCCGTGCTCCTGCCCCCCCCATCTTTTCCTTTCTCTGCCAGCCGCCCGGGTAGACCAGCTCCTTCTGCGGCTCCGGCCAGCAGCTGGGATGCACGCCCTTCACTTTAACCCGCCCCTGCGTCCTGTGTAGACTGCTGTAGACCACTTGCTCTTTTGTCTGGACTTGGGCCTTGGTGTGTCTTCCTTCTCCCTGAGAGGCAGGTGGGTTGCTGAGAGGGGCCGGTTGGGGTCAGGCGGTGGGCTTAGGGCTGGGGTTGGTGATCTGGGGGTCGACCAGGTGTCCTGGGGTGTCCACTCCATCCCCCCTCACTTTGGACCTGGGGGACCCTCCCGACACGGCTCCCTGCTGCCGCACCTTTGGAAAAGAAGCTCTTTTGAATGAGCCGGTCCGCAGAAACAACCCACCCACCGGGGCAGGGCTCTCTGGAAACCTTCATTCCTTGTTTTCCAATGTTTGAGCGTCAGTGTGTGTGACGCAGGAAGCGGAGCCCTGCTCTGAGTTCAGGAAGTCACCAGGACCCGGTTGTGTGACGGGACCTCCCACCAGTGCCCTGGTGTCTGACGAGAGGCCTTGGAATCCGCTTTCTCTGAGCCGTGACTCGTTGGGCAGCCCAGCGGGTGCTGGCAGGGACAGCCAGCCTCGCCGGCCGGAGCCTCCTCTGGGGCTGATCCCACGTGGCCTGCCGGTCCCCCATGTCTGGCTAGTTGCAGCCACTCGCCTGGCGGGGCGTGGACCCCGCTCCTCGCAGATGGCAGAGAAGGCTCCCATTCGCGCCGCCCCCGGGGGCCGGGGTGCGAGCTGGCGGGCTGGGGCACCTGGAGCCTGAGCGGCTCCCTGGGCTGCAGGCGCTTCCTGGAATTTGGAGGCTGTGCTGGGGAACAGCTCTGCGTGCTGGATGTGCTCCAGGTCTTGCTGCCCGTGGCTTGTTCCAAGGGCGCCACTTCCCCTTTCGGGAGGGAGGGGCCTGACCTTCAGAGCTCCTCCGAGCAGGTGGCCGAGGGCACCTTCCTGATTCCTGGGGCCGTCGCACACCGGGGCTGGAAAGCAGGGCCCTGGGGGTCTTCCCGAGCCACGGGTCCTTCCCGCTCCCCTCCTGGGACGGGCGGTCCGCTCCGCATTCTTTCTGCCAGGGAGGGTCCCGGCTGCGGCTAACGCCCTGCCCTGCCCTCCCCTCCCGAGCAGCGATTAGATTCCCCCTTATCTTGTTTTCCTTTCGCATTGTTACTCTCTCTTCCTGGCCTTTCCCCATGCTGGCGTCCGTTCAGCACTCTGGGCCGCCAGCCCCCAGGTGCCCTGCTGTCCCGAAGTTCCTGCCCGTGCTCCCCGGGCCGGCCCAGCAGACTCACCTTCCACTTAAGTCCTTTAAGGCGGGTGGGCTCCCTAATTGCCCTTGGCTCCCGGCAGGGATTCTGGACCAAGGACTTAGCCAGCCCGACCTGCAGTCCACCCCCCACCTTCACCACCGGGAGGAATTCCAGGTCCTCGTCCTTGACTCTCCCCAGGGTTCATTTGAGATGCAAACGGCAGTCTGCGCAGTATTCCCAGCAACTGGCCGCTGCCCTGCCCCGCCCCGGCCTGACCTCTGCCCCGCTTGCTCACTCCTCAGCCCACATCTCAGCTCTGCTCCGACTCCCCCACCCCTACACCTGGCCACCCCCTCCTCAGATGTGGGGCCCCATGGCGGTGACAGTTCTCTACCTGGGAGGGATTACGGGGTGCAGTCGGCTTCAGAGCCCCACAGTGCTGCCAGCCTTGTCTTGAGCCACCCTGGCTTCAGGACAGCTGTCCTGGCCTGGGGACGGGCTGGGGACGGCGTGGGAATGGGCTTCCCAGGAGATGAAGGCCCCTCCTCCAGTCTCCCCTTGCTGGAGTGGCCAAAGGGGTCTCCTGGGTGATGGAAGTGGGGTCCCAGCGGTGAGGGGAGGGGACCTTGTCACCCCAGTGACCTCCAGGGCAGCCTCAGCCCGCCGTCCCCCAGCCCCCAGCAGACACTCAGAGGCCCACCCACACCCGCCACGCTGCTCTCTTCCACGTTGGGGCCCGCACAGGACCAGCCCTCGCACTGCGCAGACCCGGCCCGGCTCCTTTCCCGCCGGGGCAGCACTGACCGTGGCTGGACCAGGCCCTGTCACCCCGGCTTCCTCCGCTGGGACCTGAGAGCCGGCGGGGGCTGCACTAGGCACTGCTGTCCGACCGGTTGTGTGTTGTCCGGAGTTGGCTCCCGAGCAGCTCTGAGGCCGCAGACGGCTGCTTAGACCAGAGCAGCGCGCAGGTCCCGCCCGGGCTGCTGTCCCGGGGGAGCCTTGAGCGGGAGGAGCTGTGTCCAGCCGCTTGGCTGCCCCTGTGCCTGCAGAGGAGCTTGCTTTCCGCACAGACCCAGGGCGAGGCTCTCCAGCACGGTGACAGAGCAGGCCCCTAAATGATGCCTGGTCCACACCAGTGGGCTCAGTGCCTGTGGAAAATCTATTAAAACATTTTGAAACACGCTGAAGGTCTGCCTAAATTATTTAGGGACACAACCCCTTTAAGAAGCCGATGCGTTTCTTGAGGTTCCCAGTGACCGGGCCGGGGCCCTCCCAGCACTTCCCCGGGTGTTATTTCATTCCAGCTCTGCTGGCAGGTGTCTGGATTTCTTCATGCCGTAATTTCTGAAGTCGAAGGCGGGAGCTGTTTCTGTCATGCAGGCTTTGTTGTGGTTTGAGGGTCAGTATTTGATGTTGGGAATACTCTGGCCCTTCAGTGGTTATTTTGGTCCAGGGATTTCATTGCAAACCTGATGCATATGCCTTGTAAATTTTGATCCTGAGTGCAGTTCGTTAAATTTTAAAGTAATTTTTAAGGAGGAGTTGGACCTGGCAGAAGTTCTTTATTTCCCCCTGAGAAAGGCACTTTGCACTAGTTAAAAGCTAAGGAGATAGCAATCTGTTACTGTCATACTTGTTAATTTCCCGGGCTTTTTCTTTTTTTGCATATATTGGGTGACATTGATTTCCTTCTAGTTAGTGCATGTGATACTGAAAATCCCTTCTCCCACGTCTGCTCCAGCCCTGCTGTCTAGACACCATCCCCTGAAGAACTCCTCTTAAGAGTGTGTGCTCCTTGGCTCCCACGGTGTGGCTGCGCTGGGACGTGGGTGGCCGCGCGGTCCCTGCGGCTGGTCTGGGCTGTCACCCCCTGGCTGGAGGCTGCAAGTGCAGCCCCAGGCCCTCGGGTCTGGCCCCGGGGGAGCCCGCTCCACCCGCCAGCGCCCAGCTCAGGGCTGGCAGGTGTGTCTTTGTTGGCGGCACTGGCACCGCTGTCGCCAGTGCTGCCCGAGGTCCGCAGGACCAGCGGCCAAGCCTCGGTGGAGGCAGAAGTGTCCCGCTGACGGTGGGGAGATGGGCTGCTGCTGTAACACGTCGGCACAAGCTTCCCCTCTGGAGGCCCGAATCTAACCCTTCTGGAGCCCCCGGGGGGGTCCACGCTGGCCTTCTCCAGCTTCTGGAGGCGCCACAGCCCCAGCGCGGGCCCCCTCTGCCTGCCCAGCCAGCAGGCGGGCTGTTCTTTTCATGCCGCCGTTTCTGGCTGCCTACTCTTCCACGTCCGAGGACCCTGGGTCCCCTGAGCCACCTGATGATCTAGGAGACTGGCCTCCTCCCAGGGTCAGCTGGTCAGGAACCTCACTGCCCCACGCTGTGCAGCCCGCCTGCCCAGACGTCTCTGGGCCCTTTCTGTGGCACCACAGAGAGTATGGGAGCGACCTAGCCGGGGCCTGGCGCTCAGAAATCCCTCAACACAGCAAGGCCAGGGTTTAAATAAAGTGCTGCTGGTTCAGCTCCGTGAATCTCATTTCCCAGCGAGGAAGGGGCAGGTCCAGCAGCTGAGGCTTAGTACCCCAGGGAGGTTTAGTACCCGGGGAGGCTCAGTACCCGGGGTGGCTCAGTACCCGGGGAGGCTTAGTCATTTCCTCTCCTGCCCCTGAGCGCCTCGGCCACTCAGCTCGAAGTGAGCGGCTTCAGTGCTTTTGGCCTTGAGAACAAAGGCGTTTCTAAGCAAAGCTGTGGATGTGCGGTGAAGAGGGACCCGCTCACAACTGATCGGATTACAGAGGGAGTGTACAAATCAGTCTTGAGGATGAAACTGTAAATTATAAAAACAAGTGTATTCCATTGCATGCTTTATAAAACTTGGATTATAAGTATAATTAGGCACCAAGTTTTTAGAACAAAGAAAGATTGGAGTGAGATTTTAGGGAGGAGCAGGGCGTGTTTTTTCAAGACAATGATTTTTAGAAACTTGACATTCTTCTTCCCATAAATGGAGATATTTTTGCAAAAGATGTTTGATGACTTCACCATGTTCTCTGGAGACTTTCTTAATCGTAGATAATCAGGTTGTTCTCTCTTAGAGCAGCCGTTCTGTGCTACTTGCAGACGTTCTCCTCTTTGATTGTTAATTGGCCTAAATTTTATTTATCAGTGCCGTTGTGGTAGATGGTTCCCAAAACATCCTCACTGACTCGTGTGATTTTCACTCTTGGTTGACTTGTGATTTTACTCTGCAGGTCATTACAAGTCTGTTTGCACTAATTTGTCAAATTCAGCTAGCCTGGAATTTTTGCCTCATACATTTGGAAAATGCAAACCACAGTGATTTAAAAAAGGAGTTTACTTATATCGCACGTAAAAGGGAGGAGACAGGCTGCCCAGGAACTCACATGACCTACTCGGGCTCCACTGCCCTGTGCATGGCCTATGTCTTACAGGCCTCCTCACACGCTGGGCAAGCTGCCGGAGTACCGGCCGTCACATCTACATTCCAACAAGGAGGATGGAAAACCAAAGCACCACACTCTTTACTCAGTTTCACCCTCTGTTTTTTACCTCATTGGCCAGAATTTAGTCACAATGCCACCTCTGGTGTCAAGAGAGGCTGGGAAGGCTGGTCCTGTGGCTGGTGCATTGCAGCCTAAGTAAATCCAGAGTTGTGTTACTGAGGATGGAGGGAGAATTTTGGATATTGAGTGGCCACCACGAATCTCTGCCATGGGGGGAGGTACTTGAAGCAAACCTGTTTTATAATTTCCTAGAGTATTTTCATGCTGAAAGTAGACAGCGTAACTAGCCATGTCCGAGAGCTCTCACACAGCACGCCTCTCGTGCAGTCTTTCGGCCTCACTCACACCCTGTGCTGTAGCTCTTACTCAGTGCCTGGAGGGGCCAGCTCTGGTCCGTGCCCCACGCTGGCCTCGGCAGTCGCGCGCCAGCCCTCAGCCTGCCGCGGGCGGGGAGGGCAGGCTGCTACGTGCTGCCTTAGGGCCGGGCTGCTGCTGGCAGGGGGTCCAGGGCACCCTTGCCCTTGGTCCCCTGGCAGCTGCGGTGTGGTGGCTGCCCAGAGCCAGGATGTGCCACGGACGGGTGCAAATAGCAGCCAAAGCCGAAGCACGCAATAGGTGGGGGGACACTGGTGAGGGGACCAGGGTGTCCGCGCCCCCGAGAGCCACTGCCCACACTGGGCCCTGAGCGTCCGAACAGTGCTGACCTGGACAGGTCTGGGGAACCGGGCTTTCCCTGGGCAGTAGTGGCTCCCCAGGACCCCCAGCTTGGCCTCTGTCCCTGTCGCACGCGTGTGTACTGGCTGCTGGGACGGCCGTGCGGGCAGAGGACGAGTGCAGCTGGAGAAAGCACGCGTGGTGCAGCGCTGCGGCAGGGCCTGGGCTCGGCTGCCCCGGTCACCCTCCCACTGGGTGGGGACCCCAGAGCTTGGCCCCATGACCTTCCCAGTGTCTGAAGAAGGGGGGGCAGGTCGCATGGTGCGGCCTCGAGGGTCCTGCCGCGGGTGCTCTGGGCTGGAGCGGGGCCGGGAGAGCCCCAAGGCCCGTGTCCTTCAGTCGTGCAGAGCGTTTTGCACACTTTTTGGAGACTTAGGAGATGAATTTGGGAGGAAGGAAGGGAAGAAGGCTTTTATATGAACCGTGCTAGGAACGCACATGCGGAGCGGGGTGACGCCAGCCCCGGGTTACGAGCCCTGGGGTCCACGTGGGGGCAGGGCCGCGGGGCTGTGCGCCAACCTCGGGAGAGGGCTTCACGGTCTCAGGAAGCCGGAGCCTCGGCGATGGCAATTGCGGCCGCCATGGCCTTGACTGTCTCCCGGAAGACGTGTCTGCTGGCAGCACTACGGCCAGAGGTTAGTCGGTCCTCCCTGCTTCCTGGGAAAAGCCGTCTGCGCGCATCTGGTCAGCAGGCAGCGGCGCCCGGCGCTGGAATTTCAACCCGCTTTATTGAGAGTTCAGGTTCTTGAACCAAAATTTCAGGCCATTGCATATTCAAGGAAGTAACAAATCCCTAGTTTGCGGTTTGAGAAATCACCACGTTTGTCGTGTGCAGTGCGACTCCTGTCGCGTTGTGTCAGTCCAGGTGAAGTCCCGGATGCCCCACGGCGAAAAGACCAGTGCACCGCCGACGCGCATGTGCCTGCGAGGCAGCGTCCACAGCGGCCAGCGGGGCTGGGCGAGCCCCCCAGGGCCTCCTGCGCACGGGGACAGGAAGGCAGGACAGCGACCGGCTGGAGGCGTCTTGGATTCCCCCCGGTGCGCAGCTGGCCTCTGAGGACTCTGGGGTCAAGCAGATCTGGCCGCCGGGCTCCAGAGCCTTCCTGTTGCTCGTGCTCCCGTTCAGAAGCCGCAGTGGGCAACTGCTGTCAGGCTCTGAGCGCGGCCGGTGACGGGAGACCAGCGGGAACCCTCACCGCTGCAGCGGAGGCCCTCGGAGCTGGGGGCGGGTGGCTGCCCAGAGGGAGCTTGCCCGAAGTCCCCGGGGAGGCCCAGCCCTCGGGGCTGCTCCCTGCTTTTCCGGACCTCTGCGGGGGAGGGGGTGGTCGCTGTCCCTGCACAGACCCTGCAGGGCCGTTGGGGCCTGGTGATCAGCGCGGGGCGGAGGCTGGTGGGCGGCCGTGTCCAGGCCGGGGTTCTCCACCCCCTGCCGGTGCAGGCTTCGCTGCCGTTTCCCCGTTCGGGCACCGGAGACGGGTCCGCTCACACACACGCTCCTGAAGTTCTGGAACAAACTGAGGCCTCTCTTTAGACCCCGGCTGCCCTCGGGCTCGGCTCCTGCGGGAGCTTCGGGCCACAAGCTCCCAGGTTTACAGAAGCGCGGGGAGCAGGTGGCACCGAGGGCCGAGGAGCTGGTTTTCTATCCTCGGCGCTTTTTCATAGCAGTCGAGCTGGGTGTTAAGACACATTACACGTCGCTGTTCATGGCTTTGAAAAGTGCGACATCCCTGTCTGTAGGGCTGTGCTGTGGAGACGTTCCTGTGCCCCGAAGTTCGAGTCGTGTCCGGTCCCTACTCTGACCCTGACCCTTGGCTGCCCGACCCTGAGCCGCAATCTCCGCAACCACCCTAAATGTTTCACTGGAGAACCACACCCTCCCTTGTGACGAAGCCCGGTGGCCTCTGTTCTCCCTCTAACCCAGAGAGGAGCCACTGCCCCAGCGGGTCCCAAGGGACTGAGACCCCCAGAGCTCTCGTCACGGGGCCCACCTTGCTTGTCTGTCCTGGGCGTCGGCCAGTGCAGGATGGAAGCCCCCGAGGGCCTGGGAGCCGAGAGGAGGCACCCGCCCCGGCTTCCGCCTGCCTCTTTGTCACGTTTGCTTGAGTGTCACCTTTGCAGCTGCCACACAAGCTGAATCCCAAATTTGCTCTTTCAAAGGAGTTGAGTTTGAAAAGATCACATTTTTACCAGAATGTTCCTCCCTAAGAGCACATCTGAATGCACCTTTGCAGGGCGTCCCACCCACCCAGGCTGAGGGCTCAGGCCAGGCGTGAGCAGAGGTGACAGTTAGGTTGTGTGGAACCAGCCAGCGTGAAGCCCGGGTCCTGAGGCTGAGCGCCTTTGACGGGACAAGCCACACAGTCCACCTTGAGCTTCCGTCCACTCGTCTGTGACAATGGGGCCAACTGGGCCTCCTGGGAGGGCGGCTGGGAGATAGGACACCAGCACGCAGGTGACGCCCCACTTCCCACCACTGGCTCCATCAGGGATTTAGGGCCAGCCCGCTCGGAGACGGGCCTGAGCGGGGCCTCGAGTGCTCGGGTTGACAGTCGCTGCACAGCGCCAGCCTCTCCATCCACACTCGTGGATGCGGGGGTCCCCGTTCATGCCCTCTGCTCGCGCGCTACCTCCCTCGCCGGCCGCTTGTCTCATGAGTGCAGTCGGTGCTCAGAGCCTGACAGAGTCTTATGAGCGCAGTCAGTGCAGTCGGTGCGCAGAGCCTGACAGAGGCCCGTGCGTTTCCCCGGGAGCCTGCGTCCACGAGGCGTAAAACCCGGCTTTCACTCGACGTATTTCTCGCCCTCCCCAAAGACGCGTTGCCCGTGCACAGCGACGGCGAGCGGCCCGGGGCTGCTGCGGCAGGTCTGGTCTGTACGCAGACACTCCGCAGAAGCCACGTGGGCGCCCCCGCACCCCCGAGACCTTAGGGCGCAAGGCGGCCTCCTGGGCCCTGTTGATCCTGCGGGCGCAGAGCCGCTTTCCGAGCGCCCGCCTCCCGAGCGCCGTTCCTGCCGGGGCCGCGGCTGACCAGCTGCCTCCGTGCCATGATGCCTGCTGCCGTGCTGGGTAACTGCTGCCTTTCCTTTCTTTTTCGCAGGAGTACTTTTACCCAAGATACTTAGGTAAGTGAAATCCCGCTTCCTTAGGTGGGGAGATGTCCGTGTTGGGGGAGTAGCTGGCCAACCTCGGCACCAGGCGCGGAGCGGGACGCCAGACCGCACAGCAGGTCCAGAGCCACCCGGAGCTCACAGGCCAAAGCCTTTGGGTCTTTGTCCCTCAGTGACCGTGCTGGCACAGCCTGAGTCCAGTGCCACGTTTTGCAGGCCTCTGCACCGCCCTGGTTCCAGGCTTAGCTCCTTGTTTGGGAATGTAATTGATTTAGTGGTTCTGGGGCTTTTTGGTCTCAGGACTCCGCACCTGTGAAATTACTGAAGACCCCAAAGAGCTTGGGGGGGGGGGTCTGTTTATTGAAACCGTATTATTATGCTGAGGACACTCAAAATGACATTGTTTAGGATTTCCCGTTGTGGCTCAGTGGCAACGAACCCGACCGGTATCCATGAGGGTTTGGGTTCCATCCCTGGCCTCGTTCAGTGGGTTAAGAATCCCGTGTTGTCACAGACCTATGGCTGTGGTGTAGGTCACAGACACAGGTCAGATCCTGAGCGGCTGTGGCTGTGGCTGCTGTAGCTCCGATTCGACCCCAGCCTGGACACCTCCATATGCTGTGGGTATGGCCCTAAAAAGCAAGAAAAAAAAAAGGGAAAGAAACTTTGTTTAACTTGAAGAACTGGAATGTACGAGCAGACACCCTGGCCTTGAGGCAACTGTGCCTCTGTGTATGGGGGCCTCTGGAAAGCCCCGCTGAGTGCTCGGCCGAGGACGAGAGTCAAAAGGCAAAGGCAGCCGGGTCTCACCAGGACAGGCCGAAAGTTCCCCCAGGAACTGCTCCTTAATCAGATCTGTTTTCAGAGTTTTTTGGATGCCTGTCCCTTATAACGAGCGCCATGTATTCCAGGCCCTTCCTTTTTACCTGTGTAAAGTGCATTTGGGTCACATTTGCTGGCCTTACAGCCCAGCGGTGCTGCCCTGCGTGCACGTCTGGTCCGGGCAGTAGACCGCGGCTCTGGGCTGCCTGTCGGCCCTGCCCCGGGCGTGTGGGTCCGGCCCCCAGGCCGCATCCGCACGGATGAGCAGCACAGACCCGCTGTGCCCAAGGTCAAGGTCAGACTCTCCAGATGCCCGTGATCGCCCCCGGGGGGGGGGGGGGGGGGGAGCGCCCCCGGGAGCGCCCCCTTCAGGCAGCTCGGAGCTCTCCAGAGACCGCCCTTTAGATGGGCCCAGTGGAGGCCGGCTCTCTGACCACTGCTACCCGTGACCCTCTCGCAGCAGGGGGCGCCCACCTGAGAGGCGTCTGGGGGCGGGGCACCGCCATGCTGGCGGAGGCGTCCCCTCTTGCCGTGTTAAAGGCTCTGTCAGCAGGAGCTGGAGGATGGTGGTCCCCCGTAAGCGTGACCAGCCCCCTTCCCAGGTGTCAGGTCTGGCTGGCCCCGGGACAGGGAGTGACGCTCGGCCTGCCCTGTCTTGCAGAATGCATCAGCAAACACGGATCTCCGTACGCGAAGAACCCAGATTTTGTCACCTGTGTGCAGAGTAAGTGTCCCCTTCCTCGAAGCCCCTGAGTCTGGGTGACTTCGGGCTTTGCTGTCTTTTCAGGGGTGTTGAGTGTTTCCATTGTCTTGGCCTGAGGTCTGCTCTGAATTCCCTTTTTTAAGCAAGTACGTTTTGGCGTTTTGAAGAGGCAAGAAATACACACGCGTTGAACGCAAGCCACGTCCAGCCCCCACCTCCTGGTCAGCCAAGTCCCCCTCCACCGTGGCCACTGGCTCTAGAACATTCTAGGTCCTGTAGAAACACGCGGAGTCTCTTGTTTCCGCAGTGATGGAGGCCGGCCGTACCTGTGACCCAGTCCCTGCCCCCGGGCACCTCTCGCGTCGGCTGGCACACATGCGCCCTTGGCAGTTGGAAGGAGCACCCTTGTTTAACCAGCGTGTGTCAGCAGACTGAGCTGTTTCCAGCTCTGATTATAACAAAGCCAGCCTGACGCCCTTGTCTGCATGTATCTGCAGGGGAAATGACTGGGAACAGAGCTGCGGATGGAAACCTGTGTCTCTGTTTTGAGGCAGACCCACACCTGTGCCAGCCTCAAGTGTATCTTTTTACTTTTTTCTTTCTGTAGAAAAGGTGAACACTGACCCCCAGTCAGTTCAGTCTGTGTTTCTTACTAACGTGTGAAGCCGAGTTTCATGCATTTGGGAACCTTGTGTTTCTTTTTCTGTGAATGGCTTTTCCACATTCTTCGTTTGCTTTTCTTGATGTGTAGGAGCTGTTGAGAGATTTTGCAAATTAGCCATTTGTACTGAAGGTAGCAAAAATTTCCCTCAGCTCATCATGCATCTTTGTGATGGTGATTTTAAATTGTGATATGGTAACACTGACGTTTTTGGTGTCCTGCTGCATGAATTTTAATCCACACGTTAAACCGTGTACCCATCTCAGCTGAGCCTGACTCGGTGCCTGGCTCTGGCCTGAGGGCTTCGGGGTGCAATCACTTGGCCCAGACCTGCCCTGCGGGGTCTGAAGGGAGGGCAGGGACCCAGGGCTGCTCCAGGGCCTGCTGGCCGGGGCTGCAGCCCGTCTTCTGCCTGCCACGTGCCAGCCACTGGCCTTGCCTGACGCCCGGGGTCACAGGCCCCAGTCCTGGCCCAGACGCAGAGGAAACGAGAGCGGTGAGGAGTGGGAGGGGAGGCTGGCACTGCCTGAGACCCAGGCGCCCTGCTGACTCTGGGCAGCCTCACGATGGCAAGTGCAGGCCAGACCAACTGCTGTCACTTGTCACTTAGAAGGGACCAGAACCCAGGGCCACACACTGCGGGCCACTGGAAACAAGCCCTGCCCACCAGCCTCCCCAGGGTCCACCGTGACCTCAACCGCCCAGCCCTCACCCTGGCCTCGCTAGCCTCCGGCGGACATGGAGCACGACAGCCGTCTCAGCTTCCTGGTTCTGGCAGGTTTTTGTTCCTGTCAATTTGCCAAACCAGTTCCTTCTTTAGAACTTAGGTATTCAGATGCATTCAATTCTTTTCATCCCTGGGTGTCAGACGTCCCTTTACTTGAGATTTTATATAAAAACTGTCTGATGTTCTGGTTCTGGATGGGCCTCGAACGCCCCTGGCACGTGAGGAGGGGGACTCTTTGTTCCAGCACCTTCCCCCGGGAGGGGCTGCGGCAGTTCTGGGCCCTGTTGCCACAGGGAGGTTTGTGTTGGTGACATAGCTGCTGTGACTGGCAGAGGTGGTCCTTGACGGCTAGGCCTTCCTCTCCTCCTGCGTGACACGGAGCGGGGGGTTCCAGGGCTGTTTCCCGAGCTGATGCTTGGGACGAATCTTCCAGGCCAGGTGCATCAGGTGCAGTTTCCAGCAGGTTAGGGAACCAGGAGTCCCTGGCAGGAGCCCCTGCCCAAAGCAAGCCTGGCCCCGCCGGGGGCCTCTGCGGGTGCCTGGGCCTGCACCTGACAGCCACCTGGGCGTGAGGACACGCTCTGAAGCCCGAGCTTTGCACCAACAGCCTCCCTTCTGCAGAGCCCATGAGGAAGGACGCCCCTCCCCCGGGCCCGAAGGCACCTCCAGGCCGCGTGTGCCCGGATGGCTCGGGCTGCTTTGCCGGGTCCTCCCAAGGGAGAAGGTTGTTCGGTGTTCGCGGGCAGCTCGTGCCGAGGCCCTGTCCTCTTTTGTTAAAGTCGAAGCCACGGCCTCAAAGGGATCGACTCCGGTTCTCCAGAAGGTCCAGATTCGGCCCACAGGCCCTGGGGCCCCAGTCCTGCAGACGGCCCCGTTCCCTGTTCACAGACACCCTCCTGGGCCCGAGGGCCGGGCTCTGAGGCTTTGCCTTTGGGTTTTCCAAGAGCCTCTGGCCAGGCGGTCCGACGGTCGCTTGACCTTTCTCTCTCCTGGCGTTTCCATGAGTGTCCCAGGTTGTAACTTGCCGTTACCTGACATTCTGGAGGCAAGAGCAAAAAGCCACCGAGAAAGGCGTCTGTGGCAGCGATCAGGTGCCCAAGGCCAGATAACCCGTCACCTGAGCAGCTCTGTCTGTCAGGCCTGGTCAGGGCGGCCTCGCCTGTGTCCACTGAATTCCTCAGGAGTCTGCAGGCGCTGCGGGCGTCCTTGCTTCTGTCCTAGGAATAAGCTTCCTAACAGGGCGCTGAACCCAGGCAGTGGTGGCTGGGTTCTCTCCAGAAGGTCTTGTCTGGCAGCCGGGGGCGGCCCCACCCAGGGAGCTGTGTCAGCCTCTTGGCTGAGGCCCCTGAGTTTTTTAAAGGGGGTTGAGAATTTCTAGGCAAATTCTAGATGAAGGTAAGGAACCTAGGTGTGTCCCTCTGAAATAACTTGACTTTAGGCCAAGCTGCCAGTCCCCACCCTGGGCTCCCTGAACCCTCGGAGCTCTGTCCTGCCGGGTCGGGATCAGGAAAGCAGACCCGTCCCTTCATCCTGGTCCTGGCGCTGGGCTTGGTCCTCTGTCCCTGGAGTGGAGCCAGCAGTGCGGGGAGCTGGCCGGAGCAGCCGCAGCACCGACCCTCCGGCTCCGGGCAGCGGTGGGCGGCGCGCCCCTGGACCCCTCCCTCACGCCTCTGATCACTGGACCCAGGTCCTACCGCTCCGGGGTGGAAGGTGCTCACGGAGCCCGACACAGACGGCTGTGCAAGGGTCCCAGAACTCCTGGGAGGTGCTGTGTTTGCTGTGTACTCAGAAGCGTCTTGTTGGCTGTGATTGTGCAGGACAAGCAAGCTTCGAAGTGCCCCGCGAAAAGGTCATGAAAAGACCTCGATGAGACGTGGGTCCCGGTGTTTCAGACACAGACGTTATGCAGGTTCCCGAGAAGCCCAGCCCTCTGCGAGGGTCCCCAGTGACAGTGACCAGGCGCCCGGACCCGAGACACAGGGTTGGGTCTGTGGCAAGGACAAGGGCTGACAGGAGACTGGGTGAGATGGGAAACATGGGGACGCGCTGGCCTCCCGTGACCCGAGCCGGCCCCTGGTGGAGGCGCGGCCCCCAGGCTGGCGTTTCTAGGCAGGAAGTGCTAAGCGGGCGGCGAGTGCCCACCTGCCAGGCCTCCACCGGGGCAGACGCCGGTGCTCTCAGCGTCAGCGGCCCGTCGGCCTGGCCTGTTCCTGGTGGTGGGGCCGTGGGCTGAACCTGACCTCAGGTCTGCACCGGGCAGGGGCAGAGGAAAGGCTGGAGAGCCAGGCGGCTGGGCTGCCCTCAGACCTGCCTCCAGCGCTGGGCCGGGTCCCTTCACGCAGGAAGTGACAGGCACGGAGGTGCCTGGTTCGGCCGCTGCAGGTGGCTGCCTGGCTGTGAGGTGGCCAGGGCGCCGGGTGGAGAGAAAGACAGGTCACTGGCCTGAGGTGGCCGGGCCTGGGGGTTCTTGGGAGCCAGGCCTGGGTGGCCACAGCCTCGAGGGCCACTGGGCAATGTGTCTGGTCCCCACACTCAGGGACAAGACAAAGCAGCAGGGTTGCAGTCTGATGTCGGCCAGCTCAGGTCCACGGCTGCGGGCTGGACCCCAGCCATGGACCCCGTGCCGCCAGGGCCTGGACAAGGCCCGTGTCCACCCCCCGCGGGAGGAGGGAAGGGACACAGGCAGCCGGGGCCGTTTGTGTGTGCGGACAGTCTGGGCAGAAGCAGCCGCTCCCGAGCCACCGGCCACTTGGAGGCAGGAAGTTGCGAGCGCTCTGGTGAGCTGGATGCCGGGCCGGCCTGCTGACGAGGGCTCGGAGAGCCGGGCCACCGGTGGAGCCTCTGCAGACCCTGGGCGGGGGCAGCGGAGAGCGTGCATCTGCTGCTGTTCTCCAGCCTCCCTTCTGCAGACACAGCCCTCGCCTGCTTCCAGTGTCCCCTCCCTGTGTCCCTGCGGTGTCCCTCCCCCTCCCCCGTGTCCCCTCCCTGCCACGCCCACTATGCTCGCAGAGACAGCCCTCCTCTCAAGTCCCTGCGTGGGGAGGCCGGTGTTCCCCTGCATTTGCGACAAGCCCCCCCTGTGAGGGCCTGAGGCAGGCGAGAACCTTGCAGTGACTGAGGGCCAGCCGGGTTTGCTGGGCGCTGGGAGGGGCAGGGAGGCCCTGGAGGCCCCACCCGGGGGCAGGCAGATCTCGGGCACGCCCGGGGCGAATGGAGAGAATGCGGCAAAGGTTTCTGGGGGTGAGTGGGCGGGCGGACATGGCCGCCGGGTGCGGGATGCACGGCATCTTTCTGGCGGGCCTGTGGGCCAGCGGGGCTCTGCAGACCTGCTCCCTGGAGGTCCGAGCTCCCAGGGCCCCGCCAGGCCCGCCGCTCCCCTCCGCTGCCCCAGCCTCTGGCCAGGGGATGGCCGCCCGCTCCCTCCCCGCTGACCTGGGTTCCCTGGGTCGGCAGGGGCCCGGCCAGCCCGTCCCGTGACCCTGTCCTGCACGGAGGTGGGGGTTCTGTGTGGCCACCTGGGGCCCCGACCTGCCTTGTGGCTGCTCCCTCCTGCTGACCAGGACCAGCTCAGGGCAGTTTTTCTCCTTCCTTCTGACTCAGAGCTGCCTGACCAGTGCACTCCAGACCCCTGTGACAAGGAGGGGACCCAAGTCTGCCAAGACCTCATGGGCAACTTCTACTGCCAGTGCAGAGACGGCTGGGGGGGGCGGCTCTGTGACCGAGGTAAGGCCTGGCAGCCTCGGGGTACAGGTGTCCCAGGCCCCCGCTGCAGGGCTGAGAGTCCTTGCTCTTCCTCTCACTGCCTGTCCCCCACCCACCCCAGTGGGGACTCGGTGCGTGGGCAGACGGGGTGGCGAGGCCGCCCGGGGAGGCAGCCCCCACTCAGCTCCGGGGACAGGTGGCGGCCCCCCCCAGGTGCTCCAAGAGCAAAAGTGCTTGCACAGCGCAGGGAGGGCGGGTACCACCCAGCTTGAAAAGCCACCGTGCTGAGCCGTGAGCGATGCCGCAGCCAGGCCAGGTCCTGGAGGCACCGGGAGGCCCCGCAGTGCCTGTGGTCGCGGTCCCCCGACGGAAGAGGAGGCGGCGTTCACCTCTAACCTCCCTGCAGTTGTGCGGGGTCAGCAGAGAAGCTGCAGAAACCCCCCAGCTGTCGGCCCTCGGGCGGCCCCTCGCCGCGGTGGGGAGCCCTGCGCCCTCAGCGCCTCCGTACGCCCACGGGGCTGGCATCGTGAGCCACCAGCGCCCATAGCACAGCAGGGGCCCTGTGCCCTCCCACTTACCACCTGAGGGTGGATTCACAGGGTCGGGGAGCAGACGCTGCTGCGGCCCCAGGCGGTTTGTGGGTCACTCTGGGTCCTCCACCCTGTGCGCTGTTCCCAGATGTCAACGAGTGCAGCCGGCAGAACGGGGGCTGCAGCCACGTGTGTCTCAACAAGCCGGGCAGCTTCCACTGTGCCTGTCACAGCGGCTACGCGCTCTCCCCGGACGGCCGGACCTGCCACGGTGAGCCCCTGGAGGCCCAGCCTGGGCGCCCCCCCGCCCCCGTCTGCCCCTCCGCCTGCACTTCCGCGGTCGCCCGATTCACCGCGGTCACCGCGCTGCAGGAGGCCGCTTCCTGGGGTGGGGGCAGACTGCCTGTGCCCGGGCATCTGCCTGTGCCCGGGCATGTCCGCGGCCACAGGGAGCTGCCCCAGCACCTTGCAGGCTGACTTGCTGACTCACCGAGCCCTGGACAAGCCGGCCCAGCCGGGAAGACCGTGCTCGCTGCCAGGAGGGGGAGCGGGGTGGCTGCCGGGCCTCCTTCCAGGGCCGCGGAGTCTGCAGGCGTTTTCCTGCATGTGGGGCCCAGGGCTCTCTGGGGCCGTGCGCAGGGAGCGGGGCGGAGGCTGGCCCCAGGGAGCACCCACACCCCTCGGCTGCTTCCCTCGGGGCAAGGCCGGCTCCTGGGGTTCCCCAGGGGCCGCTGCAAACGGGCCCCTCCTCGGAGGCACCGCACTCTGAGCCCCGCTCTGCAGGGCGCCTCCCCACACCTGCCCTGTCTTTCCGAGAATCTGGGCTCGTCTCGGAGCCGCGGGCTGGCTCGGCCGGGAGCCAGATCGCGAGGGACGGCCTGCGCTCAGAGCTAAGCCGCGCGAGGGCCCGGGCAGGCCTGGCGCCAGCACGAGTCCGAGTCAGCTTGAGGGGCAACTTTCCTGCGCAAGCAGCTTCCGTTTCTGTGCACGCTGGTGGCGCCCACCCTGACGCGGTGCTCGCGCTGCGGGGCCTGGCCCCCCGGCTGTGCGCAAAGCCCGGGGAGCAGCACGTCTCAGGCCGAGCCGGCAGGCCTGGCAGGCCTGACATGCCGCTGGTCTCCCGCAGACGTGGACGAGTGCGCGGACGCAGGCGCCTGTGGGGAGGCCCGATGCCAGAACCTGCCAGGCTCCTACTCCTGCCTGTGCGACGAGGGCTACGCCTTCCGTGCCCAGGAGAAGGCCTGCCGAGGTACCGCCCCCACCGCGCACGCGGACCGCGTGGTGCGACTGGGCGCCTTCCCCACCCTCCAGAGGCTCAGGGGGGCCCGCCGTGTGTGCAGCCGGCCTCTGCCCGCGGTGCTGCGCTGGGGACGGGTTTGCGGGTCCTGGGGGCACGGAGGGGTCCTCCCCCACCCCTTCCTGCCTGGGGCCGGCGGGGGCAGAGCTGCCCTACCCGGCCTCCCCATCTCCCCTCCGCCGGCCACAGGCCCACGCTGGCCTGGCCGTGACCGCTTCCCCAGGAAAGAGCCAGCCGGCCAAGAGGGGGCCGAGGGACTGGGGTCTCCAGGGTTCAGGCTTCAGGATTCGTGTCCACGGCAGTGGGATTTCAGAGCGGGCACTTGGTGGCGCCAGCAGGCTCAGGTGTGTCCTTGTGGCCGGCAGATGTGGACGAGTGCGCGGAGGGACGCTGTGAGCAGGCCTGCGTCAACTCCCCAGGGAGCTACACCTGCCACTGTGACGGGCGCGGGGGCCTCAAGCTGTCCCCAGACATGAGCACCTGCGAGGTAGCCCCGGGTGCGGGGGTGTTGCCGGGAGCAGTGTGCTCGGGCCCCACCTGACACTGGCCGCCCCGTCTGACAGGACATTCTGCCCTGTGTGCCCTTCAACGTGGCCAAGAGCGTGAAGTCCCTGTACCTGGGCCGCATGTTCAGTGCGACGCCCGTGATCAGGCTGCGCTTCAAACGGCTGCAGCCCACGAGGTGAGGGGGCCCACGCGGGCAGAGGGGACGAGGCAGGACAGGGCCCGGCCGGACGCCAGCCCCGCATCTGCAGGCCTGAGGCCAAGGCCCGGCTGCCGTGCCCACGGTCCCAGCACAGTGGCGTGGGCCTCTGGGTCAGTGCTGGCCGCTCACCTCCCCCAGGAACCCCTCTGCCGGTGTCGGGGTGCCAGGCAAGTTTTTGCGGGGAGGGGCCGACAGCCAGGGCCTGGGCTTAACCTGCTCCTTTTTCGGTGCTCAGACTGGTGGCCGAGTTCGACTTCAGGACCTTCGACCCCGAGGGCGTCCTGTTCTTTGCCGGCGGCCGTCAGGACAGCACCTGGATCGTCCTAGGCCTTCGGGCCGGCCGGCTGGAGTTGCAGCTCCGCTACCAGGGCGTCGGCCGCGTCACCAGCAGCGGCCCAGTCATCAACCACGGCATGTGGCAGACAGTGAGTGCGGCCGCCGTCCCCCTGGGCCGGCCCGGGAGCTCCTGGCTGAGGACCCAGCATTGGCTGGCAGTCGCTTGCTCAGCAGTTAGCGCCCCGCCGCAGGAAGCCTGCGCTCTGATGGGTGTCAGCGTGGCTCCCGCCACAAGGGCCTTGCTCCCACTTGGCTGAGTCTTCTGTGTGTCACGGTGGTGGGGTGGGGGCAGGACTCCCGGCAGCTGGGTTGAGGCCGGGGCTGCTGGCCACCAGACTCCCCACCCGAAAGCCCCCGGTTCAGACGGTTGTTCAGAGGCTGAGAACCCGGCCGAGGTCCGGGGCCGGCTCCCACCTGACGTGGCCAGCAGGTCCCGGGGCTCAGCTTACAGTGTGGGCGGGTCAGATGTGCCCCGTGGCACCATCCTGGGTGCTGGCCCCTGGGCCTGTCCCTTCCGTGGACACGCAGGCGCTCGTGCTCAGGGCTCCGCGTGGGGAGCGCCCTGCTGGCCCAGAGCCTGTCCCGGGGCTCTTGGCGTTGGAGCCCTGCTCTGCCCTGCGTCACGGGGCCCAGAGCAAAGCCGCTGCCGCACTCAGGCTCCCTCCCAAAACTCGGAGGCCCCTAGTTGGAAGAAGGCTTTTAGAAGTAAATACTGAGAAACGGGAAAGGCATTCTTTTTCCCTCCAGAAGTGAAGATAAAATGGAAAAACTTGCCCTGGTCTCTGCAAATAAACACTGTAGACATTTGCTAATATTTCCACCGCCGGCGACATCCAGCCCCTCTCCTGAGCGCCCAGCGCACAAGTGCGTCCAGATCGCGGGGGCAGGGGCGGGCGGGCCCAGCAGAGCTCCAGCTCCGGCAGTCGGTCGCGGGAAGCAGGCGTCCCCCGGCACGCGGTGAGGGCACCGGGGGTCCCGGCGGGGCCGAGGCCAGGGGATGGACACGGCTGCTGGCCCGCGCCAGGTGTGAACTGTCCCTCAAGAGGAGGGCTAGCTCGCGCGTCCCCCCCCACGCCCCGTACAGCCGTCGGGTTCTCCGACCAAATTCAGGCCCGATACCGAAGCGTTTCCCCACCTGAGCCAAAAGGGAGTGGATGGGCTTCTAGGGCGTGGGAAGACGTGCGGTGTGCACAGTGATGGTTTTGAGTTTTCCTACAGGAGAACAGTGGGAAGTTTTAGAAATAATTCATAAGTTCGCTCAGCACTCAGTCCAGGCCAGGCCCTGAGTAGCTGCTGGAGATTCTGAAAGAAAATATGTTCTTCTGGCTTCAACACGGCCAGGCGGTCGGGGAGGCACAGGACCAGGACAGGAACAGAGCTGACCCCGGGCGGTGACCTCGGACGGAGGTCCCAACCCCCAAGGCGGTTTAGTTTAGGGCCCAGAGAAGGGGCTTGACCCCAGGTGGCTCACCTGCGGGAGGGGGGCAAGGGGAGGGAGCCGGCAGGGCCCTGGCCACACCGTAGACGGGGTGGGGGTGGGGGGCTGCATAGGGGATGAGCACAGTACCCCTGGGCCCCCAGGGGTGACGGGCGGTGGTCACCGAGGCCGGGGGTCTCCTGTCCCCAGGTGGTGACGGGCGGTGGTCCCTGACGCTGGGGGTCTCCTGTCCCTGAGGCCAGGGGTCTCCTGTCCCCGAGGCCGGGGGTCTCCTGTCCCCGAGGCCGGGGGTCTCCTGTCCCCAGGTGGTGACGGGCGGTGGTCCCTGACGCTGGGGGTCTCCTGTCCCCGAGGCCAGGGGTCTCCTGTCCCCGAGGCCGGGGGTCTCCTGTCCCCAGGTGGTGATGGGTAATGGTTCCCGAGGCTGGGGGTCTGCTGTCCCAGGTGGTGATGGGCGGTGGTCCCCGAGGCCGGGGGTCTGCTGTCCCCGGGGGTGGCGGGCGGTGGTCCCCGAGGCCGGACAGCCCTGCGCAAGTGCCGGCTGCACCTGCCCCCAGGTCTCCGTGGAGGAGCTGGAGCGGGACCTCGTGGTCAAGGTGAACAGGGACGCGGTCATGAAGATCGCCGTGGCCGGGGGCCTGTTCCAGCGGGACGGAGGCCTGTACCACCTGAACCTCACTGTGGGGGGCATCCCGTTCAAGGAGAAGGACCTGGTCCAGCCCGTGAGTGCCGTCCTGGCCCCTGGGGTCTGAGCCCCGGGCGGGTGAGGTCGCGCTTAGCTCTGAGGGGCCCTGGGCAGCACTGACCGGTTTTGGCAGAGGGCCTGGAGGAAAGCAAACATTTTCCAGACTTTAACCAGCCGCAGGCGCGGCCGTATCCTTAGCCTCATCGTCTCTTTCTATGAAACTCATCTGAGTTTTTGTGTGAATTGATTATAAAAATGTCTATTTTGCAGAGGAGATAATTCACAATGAAATTATTCTTTAAAAAAAGAACACTCAACTTTTTTGGACAATTCCCAAGAACATTTGGGTTGTTCACCCTGCCGGGATTTCCATAGGGGAAAAAAGACCCAATGGGAGGTCAGTGCTGGTCATTTCTCAAAGTCCTCTCCCTGCGAGCCCCCCCGCCCCGCATGCCGATGTCCACGGCCAGAATCCCTGGCACCGACTCTGATTTCCACACCAGAGACGAGAACCGAGTCCGCGTGGAGGGTGGTGCCAGCACCGTCTCCCGGCCGGAGGGGTGAGGGTGGCCCGCACCCAGGTGCCCAGCGTACCCTTCAGGCCCCTCGTTCTGCAGTCGAGGTGGAGGTGACCTGACCCGCTCAGACCGAGCGGCAAGGGCACGTCCCCAGTGGTCCCAGCCCGGACCAACATGCGCCCTGC
Organism: Catagonus wagneri; assembly: GCA_004024745.2. NCBI lineage: Eukaryota > Metazoa > Chordata > Mammalia > Artiodactyla > Tayassuidae > Catagonus > Catagonus wagneri. The sequence goes on along the minus strand of PVHT021183654.1, from coordinate 37,883 downwards.
TTTGGGTGCCAGGTAGGAACACCAGCCACGGCTGCTGGGTACCTGTCCTCTCGTCCCGCGCCCCGCAGGCGGCGGCAGCGCCCTGTCTGCGGTGAGTAGGGAGACCAGGTGCAGACAGGGGCGGGCGTGTGCCGTGGGCCTGGTGTCCTGCCGTGAGTCGCTGTCACGTGTAGAGCCCTGGAGCGAAGCGGCCGCCGCCGGCAGCGGGATAACCCACGTCCGCAGTAGACGCCACGTGCCTGAGCCCAGAGGGCGCGCGTGACCGGCGTGGCCCAGGGACGCCGCCTGCGCCGTGGTCTCTGGAGCACACGTAGCTCCCAGGAGGCCACTGGGGTCTCTGTCTTTGCAGATGAACCCCCGTCTCGATGGCTGTATGAGGAGCTGGAGCTGGTTAAATGGTGAGGACACCGCCATCCAAGAAACGGTCCGAGCGAACGTGAAGATGCAGTGCTTCTCCCTGACGGAGAGGGGCTCCTTCTTCCCCGGGTCCGGCTTCGCCTTCTACAGCCTGGACTACGGTGAGGGCCCAGCGGCGGGGTGGCCGCGCCTGTCCTGTCCTTGCAGCCGAGATGCACCCGGAGCAGGCGGGCAGGCGACAGCGCTGGGGGCAGCAGGGTTCTGGGGCGCGGGCATCTCTCGGGCAGCGAGGAGGAAGGATGGGGGGGCTCCTTGCTGGCGTTGCGGCAGCTGAGCCGGGCAGGCAGGCGACACCAGGCTCTGAGGGAACTTGGCAGCAGGTTCTGAGACCAGACAGGCTTGTCCGCGCGGACGAAGACGCTCTGGGAGGGGCCCGGCCTGGCGCTCACGGGGCCGCCGGCAGCGGGAAGCGCAGCACCACGAGCAGCCGTGAACTCGAGGGTCGGGGGAGAGGCTGCCTGCCGGGAACAGGCCGGGGCCCAGCCCTGCGGCTCCCCGCAAACGGGGGCTTCGGGAGCCTCCCCTCTGCCCGGAGGGAACCGGGAGGAAGCCGCGGGGCAGCCAGAGTGAGTGTGGCTGCACGGGACGCGGGGCCCTTAACTCTTGGGACACAGCACGGCTAGCGCCTTCCTTTTACGGTTGCTCGGTGACAGTTACAGTAAAGACAGTGACACTCAGGCGCTAACACCCGAGCGCGTGGACGTCACCTTGCGTGAGACAGGCCGCCACGCAGTGCCAGCTCCGTTCTGCGGGCATCGGCGTCAGCAGTCAGGCCGCGGTGGGTGGCGGCTGTTGCGTTTGACTCTGGAGCCAGGATTTCCCCTAACTTTCCCTCGGGTTAGAGTTCACCGTGGTTTCCCAGCCACACCGCTGCCCTGCCTTGTCCCCCACCTGGGCTCAGACCCGGGCTCTCGAGGTGTCAGGAGGGGCGCGTGTCCCGGCCCGGGGGGCACCTCGCACGGGACCGCAGGTTGGCAAGGCCGCCAGAGCCGCCCCTGGAGCGGCCTCCACACCTGGGCAGTCGTGCGCCTGCTTCCTGGGTCTGTGGCCCGAGGACACCCACCCCGGGAGGCTCTGGGCCCCTCCTCCCCGCCCACGCCCCCTCCCTGCCCCGGCTCCCGGCCTCGCTGCCTCCCCCCGTCTCCCAGGGCCAGCCCTGGCACTGCGCCCCCTGCCACCCCACGTGCTTGCCCTAGGAGAGCCCCCTGCGGCGCCCCCACCCCCTCTGTCCCTAAACCCTGAGCCTTCCGTGGGTAAAGGCGCAAATGACTTGCCCCACCTGGTCCGCCGCGAGGGCAGGCGGCAGCCCCCCCCAGACCTCGCCAACGCCCGCGGGCTCCCACCCAGTGGGCTCGCCCCCTCCTCCTTGGCACAAGGGCCACCCTGCAGACCTTGTCACCACCCGTCTTAGCTTTCGTGGTCAAAAGCATCACCGTGTGCTTGGAGGTGGGGGCTTTTGTTCTTGTTTATTTTGGCTGCAAAGTGGCCTTCAGTGCTGTGTTAGTTTCAGCGTCACGGAAAGCGTTTTTAGGAAAGAGCCGTCACCCCACCTGACACAAAGCCCACGGCGCGCCTCTGGTCTTCGTCTCATCTGTGCAGACGTCGTTGTGTCATGTGACACGAAGTCACAGAATGTAAACCTTCAGTCCTTTTTTCACTTCACACGCTTGCGGCACGGTCTCACTGGCCGCGTTGCCCGTCCCGTGCCCGTCACGCCTGCTCGCCGTTTTTTGCTGCCTGATTTTGATCTGTCTGTTCTACGACAGCAAAGGCCAAAGGCAGTTAGAACTCTGTGCATTTTTACTAAATATAAACTGTACCATTAAGGCCCATGTTACAACACAGAAAGCACTTGTTAGCAAAGCGGACGGCGTCCTCGTCAGGCCAGGTGGGTTTGGAGTCCTGGTGTGAGAGGCAGGCACTGTAGGCCCCGTGCGGACGGGCGTGCGTGTGGCCCACACGTGGCGTTCACAGTCCCCGACGGTACCCACCGCGTGCGGGGGGCACACGTCTGGACCAGCCTCACCCAGCGAGGCACCAGTTGTCTAACAAGTGCGGACGTCAGCTGTGCGTGGTGATGGACGCGCTGCGGCAGCTTCCGTTTTCATTGCGTTTGTAACCGTTCAGAGCTCTTGGGCTTGTGGAGCTGAGCGAGGCCGCGGGAAGAGCTGTTGCGGGGAGGGTTAGGCTCAGCGGGCGCCGGGGAGGGGGCGCTCAGGGGAGCGGGCGGCCCAGGCCTTCAGCCGGTGGCGCAGGCCCGCGTCCAGCGCCCGGGCTCCGCCACCGCCCAGCCCTGAGCTGCCGGCTTCCCTCCCGCGCGCTCGCGGCCGCTGTCGCCCCCCAAACGGCCTCGTGATGCGCCTCCTTCGCCGCAGCTCGGACGTCGCCAGACCTCGGGACGGAGCCGACCTGGGAGGTGCAGGCCGTGGCTCGGATCCGCCCCGCTGCCGACACGGGCGTGCTGCTGGCGCTGGTGGGCAGGGACCAGGCCGTCGCGCTCTCGGTGGCCCTGGTCGACTACCACTCCACCAAGAAGCTCAAAAAGCAGGTACCGCTCGTGGCCTCGCCCCCAGGGTGCGCTGCTGCCTCGGCCCGGCCGCCGTTGCCCCTCTTGGCCCGCTCCCCGCCCCTGAGGGCCCTCAGCAGGGTCTGACCAGCCCCGCGTGGCTCGGGGATGGTGTTGACACAAGGCCACTAACTACGGCACCTGCACTGGGGGACCCACAAGCCACTTTGGTGCTGGGGAGACCTCCCCACCCGCTCGGCTGTGCAGACAGCTGGAACGAATCGCTCGTGTTTAAACCAGACACTTTCACTGTCAAGTCAGAATTTCTCTGGAAAAGTTAGAGGTGCGAACGCACCGCGGCCCCTGGTCGTGTTGTCCCCAGGGTGACACGCAGCTCTGAGCACTCGCCCCCTGGACACGCCCCACCACCACGTCCACGGAGTCCCCACGGCTCCATCTCCTGAAGCCGTGTCAACACGGGGACCTGGGACTTGCTATTTTCTCAGAGAGCAGCTCAGAGGTGATGGGAAAATGGTCGCTAAGAGGGAGACGTGCACTCACCAAGTCGGGCCACCCACGAGGGTGTCCAGCTCTCCCCTTAGTGGGCCTGGGAACCGAGGGGCACAGATCCACACCCTGCCAGGCCTGCTTCCACCGCCTGGCTCAAGGATAAACGGCCCCGAGGCCCACAGCTGAGACCAGCTTCAGGGGCTGGGGGCATCATCTGTTGGTGCGTCTGCCCTGTGTGGTCGGAGGTGTGTTCTGCCCGGCCTGTGTGCCCAGGCTGCCTCCTGGAAAGCTGGCACCTGCTGCCCTGGCCCCTCTCTAAGCTTCTGTAGCAGCTCCACATGGCAGCCGTGGACGCTGTGTCCCAGACCTGGATGCACCGGTGGCTGGGTCACCTCTGCCCAGGCCAAGGCATGCGTGTCCATGTGGCTGGAACTTGGCCCCCGCCCCAGCTGCCCCCAGGGATGTGCAGCCCATCTGTTGGTCCTGCATCGCGCTGGATGGAGGCCAGGACTTCAGAAACCGACTCCCCCACCGCTGGTGCCCCGAGGCCGCAGGAGGCTGCAGGCCAGGGCGGGACACGCAAGGCCCGCTCAGCTGTGCTTCTCCCCACAGCTGGTCGTCCTGGCCGTGGAGAGCGTCACCCTGGCCCTGATGGAGATCAAGGTCTGCGACGGCCAGGAGCACGTGGTGACCGTCTCTGTGAACAGGAACGAGGCCACCCTGGAGGTGGATGGCACTGGGGGCCAGCGTGACGTGAGCCCGGCGGGGCTGCAGGAGAGGCTGGGGCTCCTGGACAGGCACCTGCAGGGCTCTGTGCTCACCTTCGTTGGGGGGCTGCCAGGTAGGGCGCCCCCACTGGCTCACCCCCAGCCGAACTTGGTGTTTCTGTGCTGAAGGGAGCAGGGAGCGAAGGCGGGTCCGTCAGCCAGGCCGCCTGCCTCGCCGGCTGTCAGTGGGGGCGACGGTCTGGACTGGGGCAGGCGTGGGCCTGAAGCCGCCCCGCCTCCCGCACCCTCCAGGAGCCCCTCGCCACCGTGGGCATCCGACGGCTCGGACCCAGGCCATGGGTGCAGCCCCAGAGCCATCCAGGAGCCAGGTGGCCGGTGCCCCCCAGCCAGCCTGCCCCTGAGTCCAGCTGTCACGGCAGCAGAGCAAGCCCAGCGCCCTGCCGACCGGGGCTCCTGTGTCTGGGCGGAGGGGCCACCCATGGGGCGAAGTGGCGGGAGGCGGAGGGGGCCAGGGCCTCACATCGGCCCCGCTGCTGCCCGTGCCGGAGCGGGATTCCGCTTGCCACAGGCGGCAGGATTTCTGCCTTGCCGCCCAACTCAGAGTCCATTTAGTTTTAATGAGCAGCGTCGAGGAGGATGAGACCCTGGACGCCCTGAGCGCGCTGACCTAGGCCAGGAGGATAACACTTCCCTGCCCAGACTACCTGCGTGCACTTCCTGGGGGCCAGTTCGGTGCCCGCCTGGGGCGTGGGCCGAGCTGGGACCGTGCCCTCGGGAGGCCCGGGACCCCCAAAGCAGGGACACGGCGGGATCCCAGTCCCCGATGACAGGCTGCTCGCCCACTAAGCTGTGTTTGCTCTCTGCCGCAGATGTGCCGGTGACCTCGACCCCGGTCACCGCCTTTTACCGTGGCTGCATGACTCTGGAGGTCAGCGGCAAGGCACTGGACCTGGACGAGGCCGCCTACAAGCACAGCGACATCACGGCCCACTCCTGCCCGCCCGCTGAGCCGGCCGCCTAGGCTCCCGGCGCCGCCGGGCGCCCGCCACCAAGCCCTCCTCACGCTTTCTGCCCAGACCAGGAAGGAGGGCCGGGCACCAGCGCCCACCCGCCCGAGACACTGAACCTCGCCAGCTGAGGCCCCTCGCGCCCCCCCGTCTGTAACATATGTGTAAATAGCAGGCTAACCTCAGTGCTGCCGAGGCTTCCTGGGGGCCCGGGCCGGCACGCGCCAGAGCGACCCGGGAGAATAATTCTGTTATTTTTATTACCAGATGCTTCTTTCTGACCTAAAATATGGGAAAATAAAATATTTACGGAACCTTTCTAGCTCTGTGTTGGCGGTTTCTGCCCCTTGGCGCTCAGTGCCGTGGCTGTCACCGGGCCCAAGGCTGAGAGAGGTCCAGTGCTTGGGCTTCAGTGCAGGGCGGTCGCTGCTGCCGGCTGCTGCCCGCGGGTCCAGCTCAGCGCTGCCCCCGTGAAAGTGACGAGGCCGGGGATCCGCCCAGGCGTCCGCGGTCGGTGCAGCAGGTCAGCGCCGGCCTTCCCTCCCCGCGTAAAGCCACTCGCTGGGGCCCCGTGTTCTCTGGTTAAAGACGAAGCCCCTGTTTTCTCTGTTCCCAGAGGCTGCGAGCGGAGCCGAAATGCACCTGCTAAGGCGCACGGAGCGAGCCGGTCTGCAGGGGGCAGCGGGCAGTCCGCACGCTCTGGCTCCGGGAGGTGGGGGGCGGTCGCGCCACTGTGGGCGCCAGCATGGGAAACGCGAGGGACACACAGTCCAGGTCACGGGGGAGAGCAAGCCCACAGTTTGCAGCTGCAGCGGGACACGTCTGTGCTGTGCCTGGTGTGGGGTGTCAGGGCGCCCCCCGGGCAGTGGGTGCCATCCTAGCAGAGGGTCCCAGCTGAGTCGACATCTGCGGGGGGTTGTGCTCCACTCCACCACTGAGATTCCTTTTGTTTTTATATTTTGTCTTTTCAGGGCCGCACCCACGGCATATGGGGGTTCCCAGGTTAGGGGTCCAATCAGAGCTGTAGCCGCCAGCCTGCGCTACAGCACAGCTCACGGCAACGCCGGATCCTTAACCCACTGAGCGAGGCCAGGGATCAACCCGTGTCCTCACGGAGGCTGGTCGGGTTCGTCAACCGCTGAGCCACGACGGGAACTTTTTTATTTTTTTTTAATTGAGATTCTTTTCTAAATACTAAACCCTGGAGCACGCTCTGAGGCAGGCAGGCAGCAAAGCACCCTGGGCCCCGTCCCACCGCCCCGGCGTTAATCCCTCTGAGCTGCCGGGAGGTCTGCACCCCGCTGCTGAGTGTGCGTTTGCAGGTTGCCACTCGACCCGGAGGCGGGCGGGGCGGGAGGAGGGCAGCCTGGAGACCGGCCCCCACAGCCACGTGAGGCGCCCACGGGGAGCCGGGGGCCGTGGCACCTCCAGGGGAGGGGCTCCCTCTCGCTCCTGGATGAGGGTTCTGCCTCGAGGACTGTGTCAGCCCCACTGCCGGCCAGACTGGCACGACCCGGCGACCCAGGGAGGAGGCAGCTGGCGCGCCCTTGTAGGGTCTCCACGACCCTGGGGAGGGGCTGGCAACCAGCACGACCATCCGGAAGGACCCCGGTCATCTCAAGATGACCGGCCAGAGGCCTGAAGCTACAAGGGTGACCTGGCAAGGACACCGAGGCAGAGGTGCTCAGGCCCCAGGGCCCAGCAGCTGGCATGAGTAGCCAGGCTCGGCCCCACTGCCGGTCACCTGTGTCCTTGGGCTCCTGCTGACCCGAACTCACTTGTCACGACTGAGAGTGTTCATGTGTGTTTGTGAGTGTGTGTGTGTGAATGTGTACATGTGTGTGCGTTTGTGCTTGAATGTGCATGTGTATGTGCGTTTGTGTGCGGATGTGTGTGCGTGTGTGCGTGCACGTGCAGAACCGCCTCCACCCGGCCAGCAGGGAGCTCGGTGCAGCTCACTGGCGTCCCCAGGGCTCGGCAGCCTCTGAGCAGCTCTGCTGACCCAGGACTTGAGAAGAGAATCGAAAAGCTTCTTGAGGCGAGTCCACAGAAAGGACGGGAGTGTCCGGCGTGGGACTTGGAGAGCCGGGTCCTCGCGGGGCACCCACCTCCACCAAGGTCCCTGTGAGACACGGGCCCCACCCTCCCTCTGCGAGCGGCTGGACGCGTGTGCAGCTCGCAGCGTCAGTGGACCCCGACCCGGGCCCCTGCACTGGCTCTGGATGGGGGGCGGCCCAGCTGGGGCCTGGAGCGGCAGGACGTAGCTCAGGCGTCCGTCTGCACCCGGGAGCCCCGTTCCTGGGCACTGTGGTGCTGACCGGGAGACCGAGGCCGGGCACCGTCTGCTCAAGACCCCACGGCCCCCCAGCCGGCCAGGCACGACTCAGAGACGTGGGAGGCACAGACCCCGTGCCGCCCACCATCTGGCCACACGTGGCCTCAGGAGCCCAAGGCCACTCCAGCGCCTGATCCTTTTCTCAGCCCACCACCGTCGCCACAGCATTCCCGCCGTGCTCTCTGGTTTTCGTCCACCGGGAGGCGGCTCTGGAATGTTCTCACGCAGGCTCCGCTGGCCAGCCCCCTCCCTCAGAGGCCAGGGCGGCCAAGAGAGCAGGAAGGACACACGCCGCGCTGTGGGCCTGGGCCCGGGCCGCCGACCGCCTGGGACCAGCCCCTCTCCGCGGAGAGCAGCCTCGCATCTGTTTCCCAGTGTGGTTTCTCTCAGCTCGCGCTGGGCGCCAGGGCTCGTTCCAACCGCTGCCGAGAAAAAGCTTACAGCCAGTTCAGAGCCAAAGGCTGCAACGCATTCCCAGCTGTGCCGGCCAGGCTGGCGTCCCTGCTGCTGTCCCGCCCGGCAGGGCCAGACTGCACACGAGGCTGGGGCCGACGGAGAGTTCCACGTCTTCCGACTGTGTGCCGTGGGGAGAGGCTGGGCTGCTTCATGCCGCTGGCACAGGCAGTCTGAGTTGATCTCAGAGCTTTGCTTTCTTTTCGGATACCATTCTTACAAGGGTTTTGTGTAAAGGGCTATTCTGTGCATTTAGGACATTTGGTGGCAAGGCTACAACCTAGGCAGCTGCCCTAGACCCCCCCACACACAATACAGACACGCACACATGCATATACATACATACACATACATAGGACACATGTACACATACACACACATATGCACACACACTCGGGACGGTCAGAACGTCTTCAGACACTGGCACAATCACCTCATTGAAGAAACAGGAAATTTGACCCCAGTTCACATGACACAAAAAAGTGGCTCTAGGAGCTTCCAGGTGGCTCTGCTGGCTAGCAATCTGCATGGTCACTGCTGTGACACTACTGTTACGGCTGTGGCCTGGGTTCGAGCCCTCACCCTGGAACCTCCGCATGCCATGGGCAAGGCCAAAAAGCACTCTAGGTAGAGTATATATTTCCATATAAAATAATTATAAATCACGTAGGAGATATGCAGAACTGTAGCCTGTGAGCCCGTGTGATCAACCCTGTGTTTGTTAATAAATCTTTGTTGGCACACGGTCATTATCCATTAACTGACCACTGCCGGCATCTTCTCTGAGCAGAGCTAAGCCACGGCTACACACCTACGGGCCCTCAAAACCCAAAATATCTGCTGCCTGTCCCTTTACAGAGATCTTTTCTAACCCCTGTGATAGAAGAAAATTTTCATGAACTAAGGTAAATAATTATTTCTTTAAAATATGAAATAAAACAAAATGCCTTTGTGATAAAGAAAAATATTTTAGGCATTCCCATGGTGGTGCAGTGGAAATGAATCTGACTAGGAACAATGAGGTTACAGGTTCAATCCCTGCCCTCGCTCAGTGGGTTACGGATCCGGCGTTGCCGTGAGCTGTGGTGTAGACCGCTGAGACGGCTCAGATCTGGCATTGCTGTGGCTGTGGTGAAGGCTGGCAGCTGTAGGTACGATTAGACCCCTAGCCTGGGAACCTCCTTACGCCACAAGTACAGCCTTAAAAAGGAAAAAAAAGAAAAGAAAAGAAAAGAAAAATATTTTAAAATTAGGCTGCATTAAAGTCAAGAACTTCAAGAATAAACAAAGCTGGAGGATGGGTGCTATCCAGCTTCACGACTGACTGTGAAGTGACAGCGATCGGCACGCTGGTGTTGCCAGAAAAATAAAGAACAGACCAGTGGAGCAGAATAGAGAGCCCAGAAACAGACCCACGACGGGCCTTTGACAAAGGATCAAGGACAGCATAATGGAGCAAGGACGCTCTCCTCACGGACAGCGCTGCAGCACCTGGGCCCACCTGCAAGTACACAAATCTAGACACAGACTTTACCCTTCATGCGATCGGTTCAAAGTGGCCCACAGACCTACATGTAAAACACAAAACTATAAAACTCCCAGAAGACCGCGTAAGGGAAAATCTAGACGGTCTTGGATTGGAGACGACTTTCTAGAGGCAACCGCAAAGGCACAGCCCGCGAAGCTTCTTGACGCGAGGGACCGGCGCTCTGTAGAGAGACTGCCAGGAGAGCGCGGGGCCGGGACCCAGGTGACCGCACAGGGCGCATCCGACGGAGCACTGCACCAAAGTCTACAAGGGACGCTTCAAACGCAACAACAAGAGAACAACCCAGTTGAAAAGTAGATCAAAGACCTCAACAGACACTTCACCGAAGAAGACACGTGGATGGCAAAGAGACTCATGAAAGGCGCCTGGTGTTACACACCATCAGGGACACCGCGACACACCTGTTAGAACGGCCAGAATCCAGACACGCACGACGCCAAGTGCCAGCGAGGGTGTGGAGCAGCGGGAGGGACACTCGGCGCTGCTGGTAGGAACCAGAAACGGTGCGGCCGCTATGGCAGGGCTTCCCACAAAACTAAACACACTCCGGCCCCGTGATCCGGCAGCTGTGTTCCTTGGCATTTACCCAAAGGAGGAGAGAACGTATTCACACAAAAATGTGCACACAAATGTTTACAGCAGCTTTACTCATAATTACCAAAACTTGGTAGCAACCAAGATGCGCTTTGGAAGGTGCTGGATAAAGAAACTGTTCACACGGTGGATTATCACACAGTGATAAAAAGAATCAGCCATTCGGCCATGAAAAGACAGAAGAAACTCAAATGCATCTTGTAAGTGAAAGAAGCCAAGCTGAAAAGGCCACGTAGTGTAATTTAGAAAAATAAAACAGCTCTAAAAATAAAGTCTATTAAAAATAAACAAGCAAATCAGTCCATCAATAAGGCAAGAACACCTGTTGGTTAAAGGCCCACGAGAGCGACCAGACAAGCACAGACAGAGGATGCAGGGCCGTGCCCAGAACAAGGACAAGTCCCTGGTGCGAGTCAGAGGACGGAACGGCCCAAGAGAAGGGTGGGCGGACCAGGCGGGCACCGCGCAGGGCGGGAAATGCCAGCGACCGATCCATCGGGGGCCCCGCTTCATTGACGAGCAGGAAACCACAGACACTGCAGTGGGTGCCCGGGGAACCCTCCATCCACAGCGGAGAAGGCTCCCTGTGGGACGGCCGGGCCCTGGGAAGCTGGAGCCACACACGCAGGACACTCCAGCAGCAGCTGCGGTGGTTCAGCCGAGCGGGGACCGGCCGAGTGTCACCCCCAAAGCCAAAGGCCCCGTGCACCCCAGACTCAGGCCAGGAGCCCCGTGTCCACCCAGGAAACCCAAGACCCACAGCGAGGGGCAGTCGAGGGTCCTGTGTTCAGAGGCAGAACTGCAGAGGCCAGGCACCTGCTGGCGTTAAGAACAGGCCACACTCCGAAGGGACAGACAGAAGGCCGTCCCCGCAGGGCGTCCGCTGTGTAAGCAGTCACCACACTGCACGGGGTCGTCAGCTTACTTTTGGCACCTGCATTAAATTCCTAAGGATAAAGTTTCAGCCAACAGGAAAGGGACAAGTGTATGTAACCGGTGCCGTCTCAGAGCCGCTGCTGGGGCGAGGGTCCTGCCCCGGGCACACGTCCGCGGCTGGAGCCCCACCCTCGAGCCAGAGGCACCTCTGCTCAGCCACGTCTGTTCCTGCCCCCACCGCCAGAGGGCAGGCGAGGGCCGCAGAAGGGCCGGAGCCGCGGGAGGCGGAGGGCAGGGCGGGGCTGGGGACCACAGGCCGCCCCCAGCAGACCAGGGTGCCTCTTGATGCCATAGACGGCGGCTTCTGCCGCCTGGACACACGCGCTCCGCCTGCGAGCCGCAGCTCACACGCCCTAAAGCCCACCCGCCAAGGCCGCGCGGTTCAGCGGCTCTCACATCCGCAGGGTTGTGCACCCCCACCGGTGTCTAACTCCAGAACACTCCATCACGGCAGCGGGGAACCCTGCGCCCTTAGCAGCCTCCCCGCCCCCTCCCGCCCCACCACCTCCGCAGGGGCCCCTGAGCGCCACCTCAGGCCGTCACTGAAAACGAGGCGGGTCACTCAGCAGGGGAGGGGCCGAGGGAGAGGCCCCCCAAGACCCACTCCACGCTGGTGCCTGACAGAGCCGTGGGGCCAGGCCCCAAACCCAGCAGGACTCAGGAGGCCTGGCCAGGTCTGCTGTGAAGGGTGTGGCAGAGATGGCCCGGGGGGGCACTCTGAGGCCAGGGCTGTGCCCGGTCAGGTCAGGAGCTGCCCCTGGGGGCCGGGGGGCGGGGGGGACACGCAGCAGGCGGGGGGACCCTCTCGGGGACTGGGGGGGCTAGGAGCCGCCCCCAGGCTGGGAGTTGAATTGTCCGCATTCCTGCGGCTAGAGTGAGGGATAAAGACATTTTTGTGGGCGGGAGCGACGTTGCTGGCCTTGGAGTGCAATGCTTGGTGTCGACTCCTGGCTCCAGGGGAGTTTCGGAGGCCGGGCAGGGCAGACAGCGGGTCGTGCGCAGAGGTCGAAGGCACTCGGTTCCAGGAGGCACAGGCTTGCGGCCAGGTCTGCACCTGCTGTTTGCTGGGGGCAGCAACGGGCCTGATGGACCTGGGAGCCGTGGCCTCACTGCCGCAGGCTCGCTTGCACGGAGCCCAGGTCCCTCCGTGTCCAGGCAGTCGCAGGTCCCAGAACCACGGATGGACTGGGCATCTCGGACCACAGACCCTTGGTTGGAGGGTTTGGTTCTTAAACCCGGGCAGGTAAGGGACTTGCTGTTGGACCCAGACAGGCCAGCAGGGGGCTGGCAGGAGGCTCCTGACCTCAGCCCCTGGTGCATGCTCGTCTTGTGGGTGCAGGGGCTCTGGACAGGCACGGCGCCCCTTCCTCTGCTAAGCCAAGCCGAGAGCCCATGCTAGCAGGTGCTGAGGTCGGGCCCTGGCCCCCGCAGCCAGTTCAAGTGCCAGCCTCGAGTCTGTTTCTCCTCTGACACTTTTACCTGGCGTGGTTCCCACGGGTGGACCCTGAACGGCAGGACACGGGCGCCCCGAGGAGGATGGGGTGGGAGGCGCGGGCTGGGGACACAGGGCGGGCACGTCCTCCAGCCAGAGGGGCCCGCGGAGGCCCCGCTCCAGCCTGGGGCCAAGGGGAGTCTGGTGGTTAGACAGCTTCTCAGCCTTCACTGCCATTTCCAGGTGCAGCAAAGGTGGAAAGAATAAGCCGCGCGAAGACGCTTTCCCGCCGCCTGGCGGAGGCCCGCCCGGGCTGGACGGCAGAGCAGCAGGGCCCGAGCCGCGAGCTGCACCGTTTCCAGAGCCGTTCTCACGCAGCATGGCCGCGGCGCTGGAGTGTCGCCCGCCGTTGCACCTTGAAGCCACAGCGCCAAGAACGTGAAACCCAAGGTCCCGGAAAGTCACGCAGACGCAGGCGGAGCTCCGCCTAACCCGCCAGGCACGGCGGACCAGGGCCCGCAGCTCGAAGGGGCGCCGGCCCCCCGGCACGCCGCGCCCTGGCGTCCGGCTTTTTCTGACGCACTCAGGGCGGGCTGCGGGGTCCGGAGGGCACTTGCTGGCCCCCGCCAGGCGGCACCTCGCACGCGGGGCCCCAGGGGCCGTTGAGGTCCACACAGGTGTCCCAGTGAAGGCCGACAGGCGTCTCCCGACGGACGCCGTGAGGAAAGCGGGACTGGCAGAACCTTACCTGGCGTGAGGCGAAACAGACACGCGATGAGGCTGGAAAGGCAGCTGTGGCACAGCTAGCTCTGAGCCACTCCGCCCGGCCAGGCGGCAGCAGCGGGCGGCTGGTCTTCACCCACCTGGCCCACCCGACTGTTTATAAGTGCGCTCTAAAATCTGGACATAATTCTCAACGTAAAGTGCAGCTGTGGCTATTAAATTCCTAGATTTTATTGCAAGTCCTCGGTTTATACAAAAGTGTAACTTTTATAAAGCAATGAGTCGGCCTCCTGGCCTTTGCGGCGCGAAGCGGCCGGCTTTAGGGAGAAGGCGGGACCTGCCCGGCTGCTGCCCGACGGCCCCTCCCGGCCCCGCGGACCCTCCAGCTGGGCCGAGGACTTGAGCGGGCTGCCGAGGGTCGTGCAGGATTATCTTCTCAGGCAGAACAAGACCGTCTGGTCCTTACAAGGCTCAGGAATAAGAACGCTCCACTTCCCAGCACAGTCTCGGCGGGAAACATAATCACGAATCGCCCTTTCACACCATTGTTTTACACGACGTTCAAACCAGGTTTCTTTGGTGAGAAATAATCTCAAATCGCAGCACCAAGCCGGGCTCTTCCTGCAAGAGCCCACGTTGGGCTCAGAAACACCTGCCCTGGGCTTCTGGGGCGCCCACCAGGCCACCTCAGGCCCCAAACGCCTGCTTGTGGCCATGACGCCCAGAAAGGGAGCGCTTCGCCCAGGGGCCAGCTGCACCCGGCTACGAGCACAGCCAGGGCAGAGCCGGCTGGGGCTGTGCGTCTGGGTGATGGGGCGGACGGGGGCACTCCTGGAAGCCACGGGGCCGACGGCATCAGACATCCCCGGCAAAGCAGACGGGGCTCCAGACCGCCAGGTAAAAGTCAAGGCCAAGGGGACACACAGGACATTCCAGAACCTAACCTCTCGCTGCCTCTCAGTGGGGCCACGGGTTCCATCTCAGCCAGTGGAAATACTCCCACGAAAGCTGGCTAATTTTCTTATTTTTTTCTTTTACAATCCGCCCAAAGCAAGTCAAACAAGTAGGCAAAACTGGCCACTTATAGTTTGACTTAAGATTCCAAATTGACCAGGAGTGACCTTGCAATGTTCGTGGGCTTTGGAGCTCAAATTCAGGACAGCGGGAGGTGGGGCCACGTCCCAGCCACGGGGGCCGCGGGGACCAGGGCGGTGCCGGGCCGCCTGGACGCGCTGTGCCGGCAAGCCCGCATTTCCGTCGCGCGGCTGAGCTTTGCAGACGCAGCTTTGTGCACAGCCGAGGCTGGGGCAGCACTTGCCCGGCAGCCGTCGGCGCATTTTTCCAGCAGCGTCTGTTCCCATCCTGCCTCTGGTGCATTTGGCGACTCTCACAACTGTTCAGACTGTTTCTTATTATTGCACGTGTATGACGATTGCGATCAGTGACTGCTGACGTTACTGTTGTAATTGTTTCAGCGATCGTGTTTTTAATTAAGAATTACGTTTGTTTCCTTAGACACGGCACTACGGCGTGGCCAACAGACCGCAGTTCAGGGGACACCGTCGACTTTGGCTGCCTGGAAACCAAGAACGCTGTGACTGGCTCATCGTGGTACCGGGGTTAGGGGCCCTGCGGGGACCAAAACAATGCGGACACTGGCCCGTGACCAGGCCTCTCCTGCCTTGTCTGTGGCCGGTAGCATCCCCGAGGCCAAGAGGCCTGACCCTCCACACATGTCCATCCTTCTCCAGAGGAGACAGCCTACAGGGCCCAGAGGATGTGCCCACTGTGCCCAGAAAACGAAGGCTGGGGGCATTTTGTCTGTTTAGATGGAAACGCATTCTCGGCCAGCAGGGGGCGCAGGAGCCCGCGTCGGCTTCAAACCTACCCCCCTCCGCCCTCCCCACCTCCTCCCCCAGCAGCCCAGGGCCTGCGACTCCAGTCTGTCACTGACCAGGACATCAGGCACGGCCGGTCAGGAGCTGCTGGCCCGCCCGGGGCAGAGCCGCTCCCCGGGCTGTGGCCCCCGGGTCTCTGGGCAGGAAGCTGCACCCCAGGGAAACCCGTTCTGCAGGCCACAGACCGGGCTCCCCGAACGTCCCGACGCCGTGAACGGGAAACGCGCAGACACAGGATGCAGACCCGGGCCGCTGTGGGGACAGGGTCACAGGCCTCAGTTGACCCGCAGGCCTTGGAAGCAGCGTTGATTTGAGCCGGGACAACTTTTCAGTCGAGCGAATACGTGCCGGGAGGGCAGCGCACCCTCCCCAGGGACAGGCACAGATAGAGACCACGCAGCGTGTTCCCCCGAAAATGGCCCACACACAGGACACGGGACAGGTTCCCTTTGAAAATAATAGTTGTAACTGATCAGGGGGCAGCAGGGCGCGGAAGCTGTTTTGGGAGTGGGGACGGCAGATGAGGCTCCGGGTGGGAACTGGCGAGGCGGCCGGCGGGGTGCTGCCCGGCCTCAGCCACTCAGGCCTCTGTCCGCAGTGCCGTCCTGGCCTGTCCTTGCCCGGGCGTGCCCAGGGCGGAGGGGCGCTGGATGCCTCTAGCAGGCTGACCACAGAAGCGGGGTTTGCAGAGGCTGCTTTGTCTTTTACAAACAAAACACTGTTTTCCGTCTACCCCTCTGCTCAGGGTGCGTAAGGGGGAGGCTTCTCCCCGGGGAGGAAGCGGGTGGGAGCAGAGATGGGGGGCGCACTGGGACGGAGCCGCACGTCCTCGGACAGGGAGAGGTCAGCGCCAGGCGAGGCCGCAAAGGCGCAGGAGGGCTGCAATCAAAGAGAAAAGCCGCCCTCAGTCAGCGGGAGGACCAGCCACCCCCGGCACCCGGGGGAGCCTTGTGCACGCCTAGCAACAGCAGTGCCCCAGGGCCCGCCTGCGCTCAGGGCCCCCAGACCCAGGCCCTCCTGGTGGGTACTGCTCCCCCATCAGCACGTGTTCCCAGGGGCCAGAAGGGGGGCCAGACTCAGCCCAGCTGGGCCCCTTTGCACAAACTCTGCCCCCGGGCCGTTCTCAGAGATGCCCAGTGTGCGCTGTATTCCTCGAGTGCCCGGCCGCACCTGCTGGTACTAGTCTTGACCAGCCTGACACCAGGACACACGGACGTGCAAACATCGTGCAAGGAAAAAGCCGCTCAGCTTGTCTGGGGCCCTAGATTGACTCAACATATTTTTAAGGAAAAAAACATATTTTAAGGAAAAAAATAAGACCATCAACATTTTCAATACAGTGTGATGGTTAAGTTTATGCATCAGCTTGGCTGGACTGTGGTGCCCAGATGTTTGCTCAAGCCGTCCGGAGGTCATTTGAGGGGATCCGTGGCGGAGATTAACCTGCAGATCAGCAGACTCCGAGAGAACAGGCCGCCCTCCCGGTGCAGGTGGGCCTCGTCCAATCGGTTGAAGAGGGAAAGACCGAGGGTCCCGGGGAAGCGGGAATTCTGCCTCCAAATGCCTTCAGACTCAAAACTGCAAAATCGGTTTTTCCCGGGGCCCCAGCCTGCAGCCTGCCCTGCAGATTTCAGGCTCACTCCGTCCTCTATGTCTCTGGCCACATTTCGCTAGCAGTGTCACCTCCATCTGTAGGTACACCTGTGTCTGTGTCCACTATGTGCACACGTGCATTTATTTGGTTCTGTTTCTCGGGGACCCACACTAATACACAGATGCAAAAACTAATTCTGCACAGAAAACTTTGGGCACGGTAGGTTTTAGGTGAATAAAATTTCCAGTTTTTCTCCGCTTGCCAACAAACCTCTTAAATCCCTTCCTGTTTTTCCTCTAGTCCTAAGGGTTCAAAATGCCTGCTTAAAATCAAAATTAAATAAATAAGCAAGAGAGCCCTCCTATGATGGAACACCAGTGAGCTGGGCAGGCTCTGGTCTGCAGTGGGGCCGGGCGGCTCCTTTGCTCTCTGCCCATCGGGTGCCCAGGGCCCAGGCAGGCCAGCCTTCCCGCTCCCTCTCCCCTGAGCCCTGGATCTTCGGCTCTGAAAGATCATTGCCTCGCAAGCCGGGGCTCTCAGGATCCAAGGGCCCGGGGCCTCCAGGTACCTCCGTTTCTTTCTCTCAAATGCACACTTCTTTCAGACCTCAGGGGACAAAGCAAACCTCTAGAGAACACCCTCTGGGGTCTGTGTGGCCTCAGCTCCCACCACGTACTGTGTGCTCAGCTCTTCACCAGGAATGAGCAGCAAGAGAACCTGAGAGTAAATCATGTCAGACCGTGGAATAAACCAGCAGGAACCACAGAGCAAGCCCCCGGAACCGCAGGAAAAAACCACCAGGAACCACATGACACACCACCACGGGCCACAGAGCAAACCAGGCTTTGCCCACAAAGGTGACCCCATCAGGGCAGCAGACAAGAAGTCCCTTAGTTACGGCGTGAGGTCCCTTGGTTACGGGGTGTGAGGTGCCCTAGTTACGGGCTGAGGCGTATTCTTGCACGTCCCTCTTCCTGAAAACTCACCGACGCTGAGCCCCTCTGCTCACGTCCTGACCAGGCGGCCCTGGGTGCAAGCAAGCGGGGTCCCTTCCAAGGTTTTCCTTTTGACTAACAGCCCCTGCGGCTGCTCACCCCTTCCGTTACGGGGCAGTTTTCCACTGCTCACGGCTTTGACAGAACACCGAATATTCCCTTTCCCCTCTGCTGCAGGAAGCGCAGGGAGCCTCACTGACTTGTCATCTCCTGGAAATCTGACTAGGGGCACGCGTGCGGTTACACTGCTGCATGGCGGGTACGAAAGTCGATCAGGGCCTTGGGGGAGGCCGGGCAGCACCTGCTGTCTGTGAAGAGCCAGGGGCTCGAAGGCGGATGAGGACAGGGCCTGGCATGGGGCCAAGGCCATCTCTCCACAGCACGGAGCTGGAATGAGGCAGGACCGTGCGTGCCCCGCAGCCCAGCTCGAGTTCGCCTCCCAAGGGCACGGGAACAGGACGCCCGTGCGGCCAGGTCAGGAGTCAGAGCGCCCGGCCGCTGCCTACCGCCGGCGCCAGTGGGCGCCCAGGATGAGGCCTGTCCCCGCCAGGTCCGACCCGCGGCCGGGCTTGCGGGAGACTGGGGCTCAGGAGAAAGGGCCCGTGGGCTCACCTCCGCCTCCCGGCCGGACCGCGTGGCACACTGGGCCCGAGGGACATAGGAGGATGGCGCCTGGAAACAAACGGCCAGGGCCCGAGCACCCACCCCGATTCATCCGCAGCGCCCACCCGCTGTGCACAGAAACACAGCCCCTCCAACCTCCCAGGATCTGCCAGTGCGCAAAGCCCGCCGGCCGCCCCCCCGGCAGAGGCCGAGACAGGCTGTCTCCACCAGCCCCTGAGGACTCAGAGCGACATCTGAGGACACTGCCCATCGTGCTGGCAGCCGGAGGCGGGCCGGGCGCTGCTCTGTTAACAAGGTTTCTCCCCGAGCACCCCTTCCCACGGCGGCCCCAAGGCCCCCAGAGCTGCGTCAGCCAGGAGCCTGGGCAGGGGCCGCCTTCGTGGGTAAAGTGTGGTTGGATGTTGGCAAACCCAGGTGGGCCCACTCCGTCATCGTGCCGTGTCACAGCAGCCAGGCAGCTGGCCTGTCCCCGGTCACTCTGGCCAGGAAACTGCGGCCAGCCTCTGTGGGACCCGGCTGGATGTTAGACCTTGAGGACACAGAGGCACGGCTGGCTGGGTTGCCGGGACAACAGGGCACGGGGTGCCCAAAACGCCCCGGGCGTCACACGTTCGTGCTCCTCAGAGCAGCCCACCCCCCAGCTGGTGCACGCCGGCTGCTCACCCCACCACCTAAGTGGGGGCAAAGCCACAGGTCCCCCCACATCTGCCTTCAGTCCAGCCCCCCAACCCACGTCCCATCCGACTGACGCTGCCTGGATGACCTGGCCCGGGACGCCCGGCCTACCTGCAGAGGCAGAGGGAAGGACGAGCAGCGGGCGCCGGCCGGGGGCGCAGGGTAGAAGCCCGCGCAGGCCAAGATCTGCTGGGCGGGGTTGTAGAGGGTCTGGGGAGGTGACGACGGGCCGTAGGCCAGCTGGGACAGAGGGACCTGCCACAGAACACGGAGACACGTCAGCAGGGACCCCTCAGGCCCGAGCCCCCTGGAGCCCCCCAAAGCCTGCACCTGCCGGGTCCGAGCGGGAATCCGCGCCCTCCTGCCGGTCTCTCTGGCTTAGTTTTGCTTTGTTTGTTCCTGTTCACTGGTCCCAGGGAGCCACCGAGAGGCCAGATTAGCCCAGGAGCTCTTGGTGCTGTTTCGGGAAAGCGAGGAACCCCGGCCCGCACAGCTGCACAGGGAGGGGCGGACCCCAAAGACGCCCGCGGCGCTGGGCCTTGGCAGCGGGACCCTCTCCCCGCAGGGGCTCCAGCCGCACGGATTTCTGGAGGAGCAGGAGCAAGACCAGGGCTTCCCAGACTCTCAAGCTCCTCCTCGCTCACCCACGGGAGGCCCTGACTCTCCAGAGGGACCAGGACGTGGGGCCACCCCGGCAGACCTCCGGGACGGGGGCGTCGCCCCCTGCAGCTCTGGGTTCCCAGGCAGGGCGCAGCTCTCCCGAGGGGCACAGAGCCTGCGTCCCCACCCGCAGGCCCCGTGGGGCGGGGAGGGGCCGAGACAGCAGGACAGGGCGGGGGCCCGAGGTGGGAGGGGAGGGCGCTGGGCGGGTGCTGCCCCCCCACCCAGAGGCGACTGCAGGGGAGCCCACGCTCCTTCCTCCTGCGGCCGGCACGGGTCTTCTCCACAGGAGCTCAGCTCAAGGCCTGCACGTCCTCCAGCTGAACTCCCAGGGGTGAAAAGGCAGTTCGGAAACGGGAGACAGGGCTCCCCTTCAGCTCAGTCTTTTTTTTTTTTTTTTTTTTGGCTTTTTGACTTTTCTAGGGCCGCACCCGTGGCATATGGAGGTTCCCAGGCTAGGGGTCTAATCAGAGCTCACAGCCACAGCAACGCGGGATCTGAGCTGCGTCTGCAACCTTCACCACAGCTCACGGCAACGCCGGATCCTTAACCCACTGAGCAAGGCCAGGGATCGAACCCGCAACCTCATGGTTCCTAGTAGGATTCGTTAACCACTGAGCCACGAAGGGAACTCCCAGTTCATTCTTAAGTCATAACATCCATTAAAGTTATAAGAGCATCTGCTCATAGGTGTTAAATTTTAAGAGTCACCTTCCTTGCTTCTCATAACACCCCAGACTTTGAGTGAGAGAGAGTGGAGCCTGGACACAGCGCTGTCCCGTGTGACGAGGACAGGACCTGCCAGGAGTGCCAGGCCCTTTCTGGGGTGCAACTACTTTCTAGAGAGAACGCCCAGCAATCCTACTACAAACCCACTGACACAGGAGCCCCTTCTGGAAAACCTGTCCGGCTGAACGCCAGCCCAGGAGACAGCACAGCAACCTGCCCCCGGCTCGCAGGGCAGGCCTCCAGCAGACACACCGTCCAGCTAGTCTAAGAGCTTCCTGAGAAAATCTGCCAGGAGGGCAAACTCTGGCCGCAGTAGGAGAGGCGCCTGCCCGAGGGCCCTGCAGAGCGCGGGCTTCCAGCAGCGCTGTCCTTGGGGGATGGGACCTTGCCGTGCGCGAGCGTAGACACCTTGCGACCCAGGCGTCCTAGCGGCCGGGGCTGGGGTGGGGGTCCGGGGTGGGAGGGAGGGGAGGCTTGTGTTTATAGGGCACCAGGGCCTCCGGCGGAAGCTCAGGTTTTGTCTGGGGTCAGGAAACCTGGGAGAACTGTCAGATCCCCGCGGCTCCAGGCTAGGCTGAGAATCGTGGCCGAGGGCAAAGTCCCCAGCGTGGCAGGAACAAGCCGTCTGCGCAGGCGCAGGCGGGGCTGGCGTCTGGCCTGTGGGCCGTGCGCTGCCTTCCTGTTAAGACTGGGTGGCGGCTGTGAGCTCTCCGTGGTGTCGGCGCCCCCAGGAGCCACACCTCCCTCCGCAGACAGGGGGCAACGTCACAGGACCGCTGTCTGAGCCCCACAGGGGACAGGGGCGGGTCTGGCAGCCTCGGCCCCGCCCTGCGTGCTGCCCCCTCCCCACGAAGCACATTCCCAGGGGCTCAGGCCGGCATCTCCAGGTTTGGGAGGCCCCGGGGCTTCTGCCCAGCGGGGTGGAGGCGGCCCATCGGGCGCCGCGTCCTGTAGCTGAACCTGTGCCCTGAACGAGCGGGCTCAGGAGCCTGCGGGGAGGACAGTGTCCACGTCCTGTTTCCACCAACAGCCCCGAGGCTGGAGCTCTGCTGCCACGAGCCTCTTCGCATCCACGAGCCCGCCCAGCGCAGGGCAGACGCTGCTCACCATGTCCTTGAAGGCCCCCAGGACAGCCGCGGTGACGACGCCCAGGAACAGGCCCAGGACGTTGAGCGCGGCCGAGGCCCAGAGCAGCCGGTAGAGGTGGAGCACGTCCTGGCAGCCGCTCACGCCCACGAACTCGTAGTAGGTGGCAGAGTGCTCTGCGCTGCATGGGGAAGCGGGACGGTGTCACCACCCTGCGGGGCAGACCTGGAGGACGCGGAGCTGGGCCAGACGCAGGCTGGGGTCTCTGCTGGGAAGGCCCAGGAGCCCCTCTGGTCTGGAGGGAAGGCCAGCAGCCCAGCACGCAGAGCTGTCTGGGGAGCCTGGGGTCGTCTGCAGAGGGCGCCCCAACCGCTGAGCAGGAAAGACTGCCCCAAACAGGCTGGTCGCCCCCAGAGCCAGCAGGGTGTGGAGGCGGGCCTGCCGAGCAGGCAACACGGGGGCGGGGGTGCCCAGGGTCACCCCGGCCTCCGCCACCCCTGGTGGCCTGTGCGGGTTCCAGACCGAAGCGTCCTGTACCCCAGGCCTTGAGGAGCCTCCCCTCCTGTTTGGAGCTGGAAATGGGGGTGAATCTCTGCTCCGGGGGAGGGTGGCCGCCTAAGGTTTGGAGCTCTCAGCAATTCAGGGGGCCCCCAAGAAGCAAACATTAAGCTGCCTGCTTGCTGGCTTTAACGTAGCTGTTCAAGCTATTAACACACAATTTAAAGGGCACCAGGGGCTGCTCTGGTTCCCCAGACAAGGAGCCTGAAACTTGCTCTGATTCAGACACAAGCAAAAAGCTGGACGGACCGAATAATCACAGCGGGGCGCGGGGGGACAAACCGCTGCCTCCTCCCCAGCCCGGAGGGCCCAGCAGGCCCAGCGGAGTCCCGGCCGAGGAACAGAGACCCCCGAGGGAGGAAAATGCAGCCTGTGGTGGCCAACTGCTGGCACCCAGCACAGACACTTCTGAGGGTCAGAAACTCCGGGGACGCAGGGAGTCCTGGGTTCCCTCGTGCTGAGATTTACCTCTAGGATGGGTCCCTCCGTAAACGTCCCAGAACGATTCCCTCCGCCTCGGGCAGAGGTCGGGGAAGAGCCGCCCTGAACCCTGGACGGCAGGGGGACGAGGTGCAGAGCCCGCGCTGCAGGGTCCTCAGAGCCCCACTGACCCCGGAGGGGACACGCACGGCCCCAGCCCTCCCGCCACCCTGTCCAGCTGCGGGCACAGAAACCAGGACTCACTGGTGATGGTCCCCCAGGGGCCCAGGCTCCCAGAGACCCCTGTCCCCCACCCCTGGCCGCAGCCCGCAGCTCCGTCGTCCTGTCTGCAGCACCGAGCCCGCGCCCTTCCCTCCAAGGACCTCTGGGGACTGAGCCGTCGTGGGTGCGGTGTCCAAGGACGGGAGGGCAGGGAGTCCAGCAGCCTGGGGTCCCGGCCGCCACCCTCACCTCTGGCAGTCGTAGAGGTCACAGCAGTAGCACGTGCTGCCCTTCACCTTCAGCTGGCACCGGCCGTTCAGGGAGTGACAGGTGACCTGCCGCAGAGAGCCCAGTCAGGCGCCCGTCGCCCTGTCCCGGAGCGGACCGGGAGGCCCTCCTGAGTCACGCTCCCTGCTCCCCTTCATGAGCTGCGTCCAGGTGAGCGGGGCACGGGTGACAGCTCCGCACCCCTCACGGGAGGAGTCAGAGGACCAGGTGGGTGGCACCGCCGGACAAGGAGGGGGCGAGGGCTCTGGGCGCCGTGCCTCCCAAGAGGTTCTTACAGGTGAGCCCCCAAGGGACAGCTCCCCAGCCCCATCTGACAAAGCCGCCCCCCAACCTCACGGGGGCCTCCCCAGGGTGCCTGCTGCCGTGGGGCTGCAAATGTTTGGGGGACGCTTAATGTTAACGGCGCAAGACTGGGGTGCAAACGCACGCCACCCCTGCCCCCAGTCACGTGGTCGGGCAGAGACCACCCAGCTTCGGGTGGAGGACGGTGACCTTTGGGGAGAAGGAACTTGGAGGGAGGGTGGTGAACGAGTCAGGGAGCCCCAGGGGCAGGGCCAGACCCCAGAGGTCCTCAGAGCCTCCCTGGGGCCTGGCCCCCTAGAGCTGCACCTCAAGTGACCCTTGGGCACGTGGCCTTTCTTTCAAGGCTCTTGGCTAGCTCCTGAAAATCACCCAAATCGGGGGGTGGGGTGGAGGGAGACTTGGGCAAGGGTCATAGATTAATCTGGAAGCACATGGAAAACAGTGCCGACAGGTAGAGACCAGAGACAGGCTGCTGGGAGCGGGCAGTGGGCCTGACTCAGGCCAGGAGGGGGCTGGGCGGAACCGAGAGGGCGGGGCAGGCACGGGGCGGGGGGAGCCGGGGCCACTGTGCCTCTGAGCCCAGAGCCAGCTCGTGGGGAGGGCAGAGCCACAGGGCCGAGAGCTGGGGGTCAGGATACCTGCCTTAGCCCTGACCCACGTGTCCCTGCCGGGAGTGTCCCCTGCTGGGCATGTCCACACACGTCCTGGGAGTTTCCCCTGCTGGCAGTCGTGGGGGGCAATAGCAGGGACGGGGGCTCGGTCAGCCCCCGAGGGCCTGGCGCCCCACCCAGTCCACTCTCCGCTCTGAGGTGCAGACTCTTCGTGTGCAGACACGGCTGGTCTACCCCTGGGGAGGTGACAGAGGGGACAGAGCCCCTCGGGCCTGCACAACCTAGGACGTACTGGCACTTACGGGGCAAGTCGCCGGCCCCACGTGCAGCTGGGGGGGCAGCTTTGGCCCCGGAAGCTTCAGGGCGCTTTTAACCCCCCACATGCACTGAATCGTCCCCTGAGGGGCGGCCAGCTCCCTGGCTGGTTCCAGGTCCTGGCTCGAGACTCCCTGGGGAAGGCCGGGGCCAGGCAGCCCCAGGACGGGCAGGCCTGTCCACTGAGCCCCTGACGGGGGCTGGGACGGGAAGCCAGCTTCCCCAGGGTCCCAGGACTTCATAGGACACCTCGCGGAGAGCAGCGTGAGGGCGCTTGGGGAGGCCCGGAGAGCCCGCGACCCCACCGAGCAGCGCGAGTCCCCAGGGCTCCCTCCAGCCAGGCCACAGTCCAAGAGGGCAGGACACCTTTGAGAAGAAATAAGCCCCGAGAGGGCCAGCGGCATGGGCCCCTTCTCCCTACAGTCCACGCAGCACCTCACCAGCCCCCCAGCCTTGACCATGGCCTCTGTGCCCCGAGTTCTCCTCCCGTCCTCCCGCCTGCACCCCTCCTTCTTGACACCCGAACAGCTTCAGAGGCCGTGTCTGGTCCCCTCACAAACCCGCACCAAGCTGGGTGAGCCCGGACGGAGGAGCCACGTGGCCCCGGGGTGGGTCCGGGCAGAGACCGGCTGCCGCGCGCGGCCGCTCCCAGAACAGAAATGACATCGTCCCGCAGACGCCCTCAGCCCAGGGACAGTCGGCCAGCGTTCGGTCCATTTCATCAACAGAAAGCTTATCGGAAAAGCCGCACCAACTAGACACATGAATTCCAAGGCCACTCCTCGTCAAAGGCGAGCCCGAAGCTGTGAGTCCAGTGACCACGGCGCAAAGTCGGGCTGGCTGAGCGCGAGCTGTGCCGGCCTCACCAGGCCCGGGGTGAAGCTGTGGTGGCAGGCGCTGGGGCCACATGTGGACCAGGACCCGGGCCACCGGGCAGGGCCCCACCGGCCTTACCTCCGTCTGGTAGACGTCGTGCAGGTAGCCGGCTCCGCTGGAGTAAAACTGGCACCTTCCTGCCATCAGGGGCCGGGGCTCCTAGAGACGGAGAAACACAGAGCCAGCAGCCGCTTTCACCTCTACGTCCAGGGGACCAGAGGCGCTCGGGCCTGTCGCCAATGCCAGCAGGAGCCCCCGGGAGGACGAGCGGCAGGAGACCCCACAGCGGCGCAGGGAGCTGGGCTGCTGCGTCCAGGGGTGGGGCCCGGCACCCGCCCTGCCGCCCGCTGGACCCGCCTCCCCTCCCGTCGGTCAACACCAGGCGGCCAATGGGGGTGGCCGTGCCAGCCTACACAGCTCAACAAGGCGACACCTTGGCTTCTGCTCGTTTCCTAAAAGCTAAGCAATTTTTCCTATGAGGAAGGGAGCAAAATGGAGCTTGGCCTAATTCACTGATCCAGCCAACCAGCCATCTGACAGCTTAATTACTGCGTCACCCACGGACCCACCCCGCTCCTGCGCCCGCACCCTTTCACCAAGCGCCTGAGCGCACACTCACCTACGCCCCTCCAACCTCCCGGCCATGCGTGTCCCCGACACGTGGGGCAGACGCCGGATTAGACCCAGTTCCTGCCCGGAGGGCGACAGTCAGGAGGCAGAGCGGCAGACTGACAGCCGCAGCGGGCACGCGGCTCTACGGCAGCGAGCAGCGAGGGCGCGGGAAATGCCACCCAGCGGCGCCATCCGTGAGCTACGCGTCAGGGTCTGTAGTTCTCAGTCCGTCAGTCGTATTTCTCAAAGCCTTCCTACTTCTCAGATGAGAAGAGAGCGTGAAACTCCCAGCGACACTGGCTGCAGCTGAGGACGGCCACGCAGCCCTTCATCCAGGCGGCGGCCCGGCTGCTCTCGACGACACCACTGCCAGGGACAGCGCCCAGTGACGGGCAGGCGACGGAAACCGGCCTGGAGCCTGGAGGCGCTGGCAGGGGCGGTGGACGCGGGAGGCGGAGGCTCGGCCCCACAGCGGCAGAGGGTCTCCACCGCTGCCGTCCCCACGCGGCCTTGGCGTCAGCGTCTGCTTCCCACGCAGGCAGTCGGGCAGGGACACTTGGCCGAGGAGTCCCGGTTCACAGTGGCCCAGAAGGCGCCCTCGCACCCTCTCCGCGGGTCTGGGGGCGCAGAGCACGCCACCACCGGTCCGTCTCACCTTAACAGACGCCACACACGGGGCGGCTTAGACACGGGCGGAGTCTCGTGGTCTGGAGGCTGAGGCCCCAGGCAAGGACCGGGTCCGGGGAGGCCTGGCCCGCCACAGAGAGCGCTGCCCTCCTGTCCTGAGGACACGGGCCCCTGGGGACCTCACCTCACCCACCTCCAGACACTGTCACTTGGGGGGCCACAGCTTTGACAAGTGGATTCGGGGACAAACGCAGACCACAGCAGCTGTGGAGCACCACCCCGGCCCAGCTGAGCGTCACCCTGAATCAGCGATCAAGACCGTGTGGCCCTTGGCCGTTTTTAGGGAGGCCCGGCCCAGGGCGTGGCGCCCACCCTCCATCTCATCTCCGCCACCCGAGCACGATGAATTCTTATTGGAGTTAAATGAAACGCTAATCTATTTTAGCCCTATAACCAAATCACACAAACTTAGTTCTTGAATTTGTAATGAAACTGGAAGTCCCTGTTGCCTGGGATAACGCTGTGCCCTCGGGGGGCCGGAGAGACCCGCGTGGGTCCCCTTCTGGGTCAGGACAGCAGGCGCAGTGCTCAGAGAGGCCCAGGCGTTCCACAAAACTCACGCCAAGGCCGTCTACACACTGGCCACCAGACTGTAGTGAAAGCCCAGTGAGGACCGCACGTGCCTCCCGCAGGGTCGGAAACTCCGGCCCTAGGCCCTATTTTGTAAATAAAGTTTTATCGGCACATTTGTCTGCACACAGTCTGTGGCTACTTTTGTGCTGTGACAGCAGAGCCCTGACAGAGGCCACATGGCCGCCGCCGAAGGTCTGACATCCTGGCCGTTCGGAGAGCCCACAGGCCGGGCCCAGGTCAGCGGCTGGGAGACTGACGAGCTCAGGAACAGGAAGCACCCGGAGGACGCCATGCCCGGCGGGGCGCCCTGCGGCCAGTCTCTGAGGACGCCCTGGGCCTCCGCTCAATAGCAGCTCTGGGGCGACCGAAGCCAGGCCCGCACTGGACCAGAGCAGAAAGCCTGGCCGCTGACCACAGCCCACCCGCCCCAGCCTTTCCCCCGTCTGGAGTGCCAGGGGTGAGCTAGTGCCAGAATTCCCTGCAGATCGCCCACCTGGCCCCCCTCCTCATTCCAGGGTGAAGGCAGCCAGCTGGGAAGGGGGCCTTCACGTTCAGAGCTGACCCTCCAGGCCTCCTGGGGGTCCCTGGAACCAGGTGGGCCCGTTCTCCTGGGGGAGGACGGACGGGCTCCTCCACCCAGAAAACCGGGGCTGGGGTGGAAGGGAGGGCAGAGTCCAGGAAAACCAGCCATGCGCCCAGACCCCACCGCCACTGCCCCCCAGGAGGGCAGGGTTCCCAAAACTGCCTGCCAGGCCTAGTCCGCTGCTCAGAAATACAGGTCAGTTATGGGGGAAGGAGGGCCTGAGCCCCGAGGCCGGAACTTGCCAGAAGGTGGAAGAGGCAGGACAGTACTAGCACACAGGCCTCGAGAATCAGTGTGGCGGGTGCCCACAAACACCTCCTGGGCCCCACTGGGCGCCGGCATGGTGGTGCACCCCAGTCCCTGATTGGCACAGGATGGCCAGTCCTGGGCACCCTGGGCACGTGCAGTCGGAGGAAGCTGAAAATGCACTTAAAGAATAAAGAAAGAAAAGCGCAGGGACATGGGGACTCGGGCAGGAGGCGTGCTGCCGGCCCCGGAGTCAGCACTAGCGAAGGGCGTCCTTCGGGCCCACGTCCAGCGAGGAGGGCGATGGAGCCAACGGGCGGGGCAGCCCAGACCCTGACACAGGCCCCCCAAGCGGGCTCCGTCCACTTTTATTTGACGCTGTCCCATCAGGAGCGTGTGCACACGTGCCAGCTCGCATGGGGCAGGAGGTGCTGGCGGGATTACACGTGACACCTGACTTTCCATCCTCGTGGCCTGGGCTGCAGGCCTGAGGCCAAGGGTTCACTGCAGCTCTTGGTCCTGCACACACGCTGGGCTGGGCACGGCGGCTGCCTCCTCCCGGCGCCACGGGCACCCGAGCGTGGCAGGTACGCCGACCCTGGCAGGGCCACCATGCTCTCACGACAGCCGCTGTGCAGGTTTACAAGGAAAAGCTGGCACCTGGGGCACCTGAAAGCCAGCCCACAAAACACGCTGGTCTTCCCACTGGGTCCTGGCCTGGCAGGACCTCCACCCGCGGCCTGTCACCCCCGTAAGGGCCCATCCCCACACCGTCTCCCCAAGGCAAGGGTCAGGCCAGAGTCTGGTGGGCAGAGCTCTCCGTCCGTCCGCGGCGGGGCCCTGGCGGTTTGTCGGCGAGCCCGGGGGCTGCTGGGGCAGCAAAGGTGAGGGCCTCTCCCCCTCGGCCCGGTCACCCCTGTCCAAGGCTGTAGAACATCTGGGGGTGGTTCTCGAAAACACAATGTCACCTCGCTGTGTCCACCTCGCTGGAGGCGGCTGAGAAGGTGCCTTGGGCAGCGCGGGGCGCGGGTCAGACCACCTGGCGCCGTGCCAGCCCCCGGCCTCCTGCCTCCTCACCTCTGACTCTGAGTGATGCTTGGACGCTGACGCTTGGGACAGACAAGCGCTGCGTCGGAGCCCTTGACCTCAGGGTTCGTCTGCCTCACTGGAGAGGCGAAGGCTTCCTGACGTTGCAGCCGGGCTCGCACGAACACGGGACATCCTGTGCCATCTGACGATGGATTCTACATCTTGCCTTCGGCCGGCTGCCTTGACCGACTTTAACGTAACTTAGCGTTTTTATCATCATCCCCCTCGGTGATCTAACCTTTCACCCGTAACCTGTTCCCTGTTTGCAAAAAACCCACAGCCATGCGATCTGCGCCGAGGCTGAGGCCCCACGGAGCCCGAGCGTGAGTGTCGACGAGGCTCCCGCCGCTGCGCCGGCTCGTCCACGCAGCAGGGACAGCCATGCACGGGGACCTCACGGGCACAGCGTCCGGTCCTAAGAGATGCATCTGAGCCAAAAAACCTGAGGCGGCGGGCGGGACGCAGGACGTGTCTCAGCCTGTTGCCGAGACAGAGGCCTGGGGAGAGAGGCCTTGGACGACCCGGTTCTAACCGCGTTCGGGTTGGGGCGGTTTTGGGGAAAAGGGGAAGGAGCAGAGGAAAGACGGCGCTTGGCCGGCAGCCGGACGGCGGCGGCGAGGCCCTGAGCTGCGGAAGGAGGTTGGGTTTTGGACGATTTCTTAGACCCGCTAAGCGACCGAGAGCAGAAGCAGGAAGACGAGAAAGAACTCACCATGTGCTTCGCCGCAAACACGCCGTCCACGACGGCGCAGCAGAAGGCGGCCACCACGCCGAAGCTGATGAACACGATGGCCGCCACCAGCTGGAAGCACAAAGGGGCGCTCGGTCCTCACCAGGGCAGCTCCTCCGGCGCCAGCCACCGGGTTCCGCCCGAGCCCCCGCAGGGCCGCCAGCTGCAGGACTGAGGGAGGGGCTCGCGGACAGGGGGCTGCCAGTCCTTGGCCCCTCCGCCCGGCCCTGCCGGTAGTCAGGGGACTTTGCAGGGGACCTAAAGGGCTGCACCTTCTCACTGTTCCGAGCTCTGCTCCGAAGACCCCGCGCCCATTCTGCAACAAGTCAGGGCTTGGCACGTGGGCCTGCTGCGGGATGGACCCTGCGGCATACAGAGCCCACACCTGCCGGCAGGACACGCCACACCCGGGAGACACCGCCGCCTAACTCGCTGCCACCGCCTACGCCCCTAACGTCCCCAAGGGCACCACCTGCCCTCAGCTCTCGCGCTTTGCCGACCTGAGGGAAAAGCCAGGGCCAGAGGCCGAGGCCGTGGGAAGTGGGGACAGGACCCAGGTGTCGGCTGGAGGAGGGATGTGACGAGCCAGGCCCCTCCCCCGCCAGTTTTGTAGCCGGCACTTCCCGGCGGCTGCACTTCCACGACCCCCCTTCCCAGCCCCTCCCCACCCACACAGTGGCAATGCCATCACGGGCTGGAACAAAAAATGGAGACCAGACAGAAACGGCACGTGGCCAGCACACGCCATGGGACCCTCAAAACCCGGCACTGGCCGCCCCGGCGGGTGCGCAGAGCTGCCCAGGACTCACAGCTCCCTTCCCAGAGGCCGTGCAGCCACAAAGCGGACTGCAGACTGAAATGATCGATAAGCACCGGGCTTGTAAACCGATCAAGGCTGGCACTCATACACCCCACCAACTGGACCGGTGTGTCCGGGTTTCCTGCCTACAGAGACCCCCGAACTCGTCCTCCCTCTCCCCAGACGGCAGAGCCTGACACGTCCTCTCCCAGACCTAGCAGAGGGTGCCGGGGCCCTTTACACACCGTGACTTAAGTGCATTGCCACCTACCCCACACCCGAACTTCTCTTCGGCGCCCCCAACTTTAGCTGTTAAGACACCAGACAGGGTGCAGAACGTACCCCAGAGTCCCAGGGTGATGTCACCCAGACCAAGGTGCGAGTGGCAGCCAATAAGCCCCGAGTCCAGGGTGCAGCTGTTCACAGCATGTGTCCACAGCCTGACCTGCGGGCAGCTGGACTGGGCGGGGGCTTTCCCGGGAGCGCCAGCTGAGGCTGAGGGCAGCACACCCCTCGCCCCATTTGAAAGCAGCAACGTCCTTCTTACCATTTGCCGTCTATTCTCCAACAGGTGGATGCCGATGATGCCTAAGAAAGATCCAAAGCCCAGCTGACAGCAAAGAAAACAAGAAGAAAACACGGGGGTTACGCGGCTTCAGCCTGACGCTGACATGGGGCAGCGGCCGCCCACCTGCAAACCCCGCCCCGCGAAAGGCAAAGCCGGCCCCACACCTCAGGGCCCACCCCTGGGAGAATTTCAAAATCCGAAAATCCAAGGGCAGAGCGGCTCTCAGCAGCCGTTGAAAAGCCCCTCACAGACGCGGGGCCCGCAGGGAACCCCGCCCCGGAGCCAAGGCCACGCAGCCACCAGCCCTGCTGCCTGACTTTGGAGCGACCGTGCAGGCAGGTGTGGCCGCTGGCCTAGGGACAGATGCAGGCTGGCGGCACAAGGGTGGAGCCTCTGAAGCTTCTGCCAGTTTAGCATCTAAACATCAGACTTGCTTGTGTGAATGGATGTCTGTGAGTGTATCTGTGAGACGGATGTGTCTGTAAGTGTATCTGTGAGACGGACGTGTCTGTAAGTGTATCTGTGAGACTGACGTGTCTGTAAGTGTATCTGTGAGACAAACGAGTGTAAGTGTATCTGTGAGACGGACGTGTCTGTAAGTGTATCTGTGAGACAAACGAGTCTGTAAGTGTATCTGTGAGACGGACGAGTCTGTAAGTGTATCTGTGAGACAGACGAGTCTGTAAGTGTATCTGTGAGACGGACGTGTAAGTGTATCTGTGGAGACACAGGATGCACAGGTGCAGTGTTCACCCATCATTTAAGAACCCTCAAGGAGTAGGGGAAGATGAGTGTTTTCTTTGAAATATCAGTCCAACTCCATGTTCAAAATAGCGAAATCCCACTCCAGTATAAATGCATTAAAATATAACTTTTAAGTTTCACTAAGTCCCTGCTTTTTTGGATTTAAAAAAATTCTCTTCCCAAAGCACAGAGAGAAGCCTGCCCCTTCCGACCCAGTTTCTTCCCGGGACCCACCCTTTTCTCTAAGTCTCGAGGCTGAATGCAGCGTAGCCACGGGAGTGGCTTTCATCCACATTTTCTTAGAGCAAACCTTATCTGTCGCGTCTGCGGTTTGCTTTCAGAACCGCTCAGCTGAAGCCAGTTTCTCTCTGGCCACCACCCAGGAACAGTTCTGGCAGTGGGAGGTCTGAGCACACCCGTGGGTCCGAGTGCCATCTCAAGGTGAAATCCTCGAGCCATTTAGAGAACACGGCCAAAAATTGCTGAGGTGGAGCCTGACGCTATGTGAGAGGTCCGGGCGCGGGGCCTCACGGCCACCAGCCCCACAGCCCCCGTCCAGGACCCAGGCCAGGAAGCAGAGTCTCCTGAGATTTCACTGAGAAAACTGTCTACCTGGACACTGTTTCAAAGGTTTCCTCATAAACTACACACAGGAAGATAACGTCGACTTGTAAAGCACAGGCAAAGTGGAAAAGCAAACGACAGCAGTGAAGGCTCAGTGTGGTCACTGCAATGGCACAGGTTCGCTCCCCGGCCTGGGAATTTCCGCATGCCGCAGGCGCGGCCCAAAAAAGAGAGAACAATGTAAAGATAAAATGAACGATATTTGTAACCCATTTTAAAATGTTCTTATCTTTTGCCAAAAACAGTGGACGTCATTACCAGTCTTGACAATACCTTCAGTGGGAGTAAAGAGATTAAATAAGCTTGTTTTTAAATCTTGACACAGCTACTCGGTGTTCTGGCGCATTTGAAGGGTGTCATAGCTGATAAAGACCCCTGTGTGCGATGTGGGCACTCAGAGCGAATGTTAGTGCCACAACTGGCCGTGCGGGCAGAGCTCGGAGGGCTGGACGGCCCTGGTCTTGGGGCAGCTGTTGCCAGGTCGGGCTGGGCGCGAGGTTACCAGGCGGCATTCCCGCCCAGAGCCCGTTTTCCTGCTGGTTCCGCTCAACCACATTCTCGCCCTTTCTGCAGAGGCTTCCTGGCATCTTGTGAGGCTCCGAGTCCGTCTTCCAAGGACTGCTTTGCTCCGGGCACTCTCAGGGGCCACAACCCAGGTACCGCACGGCTGGTTCCCTCCGGGCCTGGGGGCTCTGGGCCGGGCCTTGCACGCCCTCGGCTGCGCCCCCTCTCCTGCCCCTGCCCCAGGCCAGCTGATGATGCAGGATGACCACGCCACTACGGCGGCCGACCGGCAGCCTGCACCCCACTCTGCCGCATAGCCCACCACGTCACAGGCCATTATTCTGTGCAGCCCAGCAGGCCCCAGACCCCACCTCGGTGTCAGCGCCACCCAGAGGCCTGTCCCCGGCCCCCCCAGAGCCGGGGCTGCGGCACTCACCACGATCCCTGGGTAGTAACCCCCCACGGCCACGTTCTTCGTCCTGGTGTTGGCCGTGAGGCCGAGGGTCAGGATGAAGGCGGACACCACCAGCAGGGACCCCACAAACCACAGGGACGTCTTCTTCCTTCTGGCAAACGCTTCTGGGGGCGGGGATACAGACAGGGCCCGTTAGGAGGGATGGGCTGGGGAGGGGTCCCAGCAAACACCAGCTTTGGGGGTCAGCGTGTCTCCTTCGCAGCCCTGCCACCCACTGCCGGGGGCCTGGCGTTGGCTCCCCGCGCCCCGCTGCGCCCCCCGCAGGTGAAGTGGCCTCGGAACAGCCTTGGGACCCACCGCCTGGCTCTCTTGCCCCCGCCCAGGCCTCCGGGCACCTCCTGGGTATGGCCCCCAGACCCCGCAGGTTCACCTACGCGGCCCGACACCTGTGCCTCCATCTGACCCACTGCACTCAGGAGCAGAAGCCGGGCCGCCCCTCCTGCAGCCCCCTCGCACCCAGAGGTGCCACCTCACGCTGTGTCCACCTCCCCATAGCTGTCCCCCCAGAGGACAAGCCCCGTAGGGGCGGTGGGGTCTCGGCACCCCGCTTGCACACAGTAGGTCCTCAGTGAACATCAGCGCTGGGGGTGGCCGAGGCCTCCCTGGGTTCCACGTCCCCTGACGGTCTTTGTCCCAGTGTCCCCTACGCGGCAGTGTCACTTCAGGCATTTACGGGGCACTGCTGTGCACCAGGCCCGGCCAAGCACTTCACCGTGCTGACAAGCAGCCCTGGGCCTTACGGAGGCCATGACGCCTGGACACCTGTCCTGCTCGGAGGCTGGACAGAGGCCCTTGGCACCCGCCCTGGACCAGGCTGAGCGGGTCGCACCCAGAGAGCCCGTCCTTCCCAGCACATCCACGCCGCTCCAGAGGTGCACCCGGGCCCTGTCTCCACACCCGAGGGCCTGTCTTCCTCCTCCGGCACCGGGCCCAGCGCCAAACGCGCGCGCGATCAGACGGGAAGGGGATGGAGAGAAAGCACCCGGTGCAGGCCTGCCCGTGCACATCTGCGCGTCCGTCTCCCTGTGTTCTCGTCACAGCCCCCGTTACTGGCTGTGGAAACGTGCCGACTGAAAACTGCGCTTCCCAGCCCCGTTCCAGCTGGATGACACGTACCCGGCAAATAACCATCCACCTCAGTGTGCAAAGTCGGGTGGGACCCATAGGAAAGGACTTCAAGGAGCCAGCCCCTTGCCCTTCAGCCTTCCTGCTGCCTGGAATGTGGGCACAAGGTGGAGCCTGCAGCCACTTTGGACCATGAGGGAACCTTGACAATGGCTTTCTGCTCTGTACACAAAGAAGGCAGAGAGCCAGCCTTGGGTTGGCCACCTCCAAACTGTGATTAGGTAACAGAATCTCCAGACTGTAAAAGCACTATCTTGGGTGCCCTGGTATCTGTGGCCAAACCTAATTCTGAGGGTCACAGAACTCGAAGCAGTAAGACAAGAAACCGCCCCTCAAGCCTGACATCCGGGTTCGCCGTGGACCTTTCTCCCCTCGTGCGTCTCAGGAAAGGCGGGGAGTCCGGTTTACCCTCGTTCGCTGCGATCAGCCGTCACTGTAAGAGCTGTTACAGTCAGAGCTCAGACACTCCTGCCCCAGGTGGCCACCAGCAAATGCACAAAGGCAGAGACGGCAGGACGCGGCTCCGCACTGAAACCTGCCTGCCGGCTGTGCTCCGCGGGTTGGAAGATTAACGACCTTGATCCCTGACTCCAAAACAAAATGAGGGATGAAGGAAAACACGGTCCTTCTTCTCGTACCAAAGTTTAAAAATCGACAGTATGTGTGTGTCTGTCTTTATGTGTCTGTGTGTTTGTCTCCGTTTGTATCTGTGTGTATCTCTGTGTCTGTGTGTGTGCTCGGTGGGGAAGCAGCTGTGTATTTGACCCTGACCACTATCTCTCGTGGCCCCCGGCCCCCAAGCTGCAGTGCCCCCACCCTCCAGATTGTGCATCTGAAGATTTTCACGCCCACCCACTGTCCTATCAGCAAAGCTCAGGGGCAGGTCAAGATCCCAGCACCAGGAAGGGGACCGTACTCAGAAATAAATCACACAAAACCCAGAGCCAGCGTGCACGAGAACAGCCTGGCCGGTCTGAGGACGCCGTTGGCACCGAGTGACCCGGCCGGGGTGAGCGTCTCAGGACGGTCACCTCGCTCCAGAGCCGAGCAGAACCTTTAAGGAGTCTCTTTATAAATATAGAATTTTGCATAAAAATAAGACAAAAATAAACTCAAAAAAAGAAGGCAGGCCGTCTTTCTAATCGACATAAGGCATACACACTTTTCAATCAGGTTGTGGCGAGACGGGCCCGCGCTGGAGGAGAGGCTCCCGCGAGCTGCCCCTGGCAGGAAACCTACTGCGCGCCTGTCGTAGCCCAAGTGTCCTCCAGGCAGCGCCCCGACTGTTAATTACAACATCTACTGTTCGGCTGATAGCCAGGCGGCAGTGGACGTGAACTGTGCCCAAACCACCACGGGGCTGCCACCCCCCACGCCGCGCAGAAGCAGGGGCCCTGAGCGGGGCCGGCGGGAGCCCCGCCTGAAGCTCCTGGCCCCGAGGGAATGGATGAGCTTCAGTTTCCTGAGCCGCACGGTGCACACGAGGCCACCAGTGACAAGCACCCAGTGAAGGCTCTGGATGGACGTGGCTTTACGCACATGGTGGATACAGCAGAAGGCGGCCGGGTGGGTCTTCGTAACCAGGTTACTCACTTGGGGTTGAGGGGAGGCACCCGGCTGGCGTTCTCCTGACCCCAGCCCTCGGGGCTGTCGCTCCCCGGGAGCCCTCCGCTCCCCAGCCCAGCCCAG
The DNA here is from genome assembly GCA_004024745.2 of Catagonus wagneri. Classification (NCBI taxonomy): domain Eukaryota; kingdom Metazoa; phylum Chordata; class Mammalia; order Artiodactyla; family Tayassuidae; genus Catagonus; species Catagonus wagneri. The sequence continues at coordinate 1,791 of PVHT021183654.1, read as the reverse complement.
CCTCTGGCCCCGCCGGCCTCCCCCAGTGAGAGGAACCAGGAAGGGGCCGTCGCAAAGACGGGGCGCACGGCATGGGGGGCTTCCTCTTCACGGCCTCCCTGCCCACCTCCGAGAGAGAAGAATGAGCCCGGGTCATCGCTGAGTGCGGGCGGCGGCCGTGGGGCAAAGCTGCGGCCCCTAGGAGACAGACCCCCCTCGCTGGAGGAAAGCACCCCCTCGCTGTCCGCCTCCCTTCTTTTCTGCTTTCACAGCAGCACGTGGCCCGTGGGGGAGCACAGGAAGTAGGTAGAAAATACCCGGAACCCCATCCCAGCTACACTGATGTTTAATACTTTCAGATAATAAACCAACTCTTAGCATCTTTTAAAACTTAAAATTCAGGAGGTCCCATCATGGCTCAGTGGTTAACGAACCCAACTAGTACCCATGAGGACACGGGTTCGATCCCTGGCCTCACTCAGTGGATTAAGGATCCGGCGTTGCTATGAGCTGTTGTGCGAGTCGCAGACGTGGCTTGGATCCCGCGTTGCTGTGGCTGTGGCGTAGCCCAGCAGCTATAGCTCTGACTGGACCCCTAGCCTGGGAGCCTCCATATGCCGCAGGTGAGGCCCCAAAAAGACAAAAAAAAAAAAAAAAAAATTAAAATTCCTTTTCAGAAGAAAAAGCTAGGTCAAATGCCTTTTTGTAATCATCCAGTCATTCCGGTGTACTAAGGGCTGTAATCACGGCTGGCTGACAACACCTGGTGTGTGTTCCTGTCAGGCATTGTTTTCCTGGAGGACAGAAGCCGGCAAGTTCGCCAGAGAACTTCGCTTGGGGCAGGGGCTATAACCGGATTGTTCCTTTTAGGAAGAGGCCAGATTTGTTGATTATTATTTAAAAATCAAGCAACATCACTCACCTGGTTTTTAAAAAGAGACTCTGCAAAGACACCGAGGACAGGGCTGTGGGGTTAAACACTCGCCTGCGGCCGGACCCCCGCTGGGGCAGCAGTGAGGCCCGAGGCGGCACCGCCCCTCGCTCCCGGCTCAGAACATCGCTCATTTTGGGAAAGTTTTTTCTTTTCTTTAAATCTTCCCTGCCTCCCTGCTCGTGAAAACACACCCGGCCCTGCTCCAGTCCTGGCCACTTCCCGGGAGAGAAACAAAGGCAGCTCGGAAGCGGTAAAGGAGCTGTGCCTTCCCGACCCCGCCGCGCCTGGCTCCTGGCTGCAGGGGGCCGGCAGGACAGGAGGGGCTCTCCCCGGAGGTCCGAAAACTAGACTCTGAATTACCCGGGAGGATCTGGCCGGGGTGATACCGAGAAAGCTGTGAGCTCCTCTGTCACTTTCAGGCAGGAAACGGCCACCCGGCCCCATGAAATGACCTTTTCCTAGAAATTTCTGGAGACTGAACAAGGTGGAAGAGGTGAAAAGGCTGTTGGCTCTAGGGACTTTCATCTGTTACTCCTAAAAAAAGAGCTGCGAAAGAGACAGGGCGCAAGTCGGGGCACCAGGAAGAAAGAAGAACGAGAGGGGAGACCACGAGCAGAGGGCCTGTGCCAGCGCCCGGGCGTCCCCGCAGCGCTCCGGGGGCCGTGGCGGGAGGACCCCGAGCTTGGGCTCACCTGTCGCGTCCAGCAGGGCCAGGGGCCCGGGCACCGGCGGCGGGAGCGGCTGCATCACCCGCGGAGGGGTGGCGGCGCGAGGCCGCTCTCCTGCTGCTGGACAAGCGACAGCGACAGCGGGGCTGCAGTGACCCCGAAGATCGAGCATCCGCAGCCGGCAGCCGGAGCGCCGCCCCTTCTGGCCGC